>PVLD010000302.1:140707-316209 GCA_004027595.1 Dinomys branickii | reverse complement strand
CGTCTGGGACTTTCCCACGTCTCGCCCCGGCAGCCTGGTCCGCCCTACCACATCTCCCCCGGCATCTCAGAGAAATACGCCCAGTTTAAACTTCCCAGCCGAGGTTCCGGCATTCACGCTCACCAAGTCTGTCTCGAGCTGGTGGTGTTTATTAAGGAGGTTCGCTCCCTTGCTGCTCACCCGGTCGCCATCTTCCCCAAATATAACATATTTTTAAAAATTAAGTGAAAATTAATTTTAAAATATACACTAATTTAAAATATACTAATATATTTGATCAATCTTGCATTCTTACATCTGGTAACCTGAGCAACTTTGTTGAAGATAGCAATATGTAATACAGCAACTATTGTTAATTCCTATCTTCTTGTTTTGAAATTCTGTATTGTTTTTATTGCTTTTGTGTTGTTTTGTTTTGGTCCTTGTTTTTTAATTGTTATTTCTCTTTAAAATAAAAATATAATAGATATTAAGAACTGAAGAAATGATTTTAATAGTATTGAAAGTTGCTGAAGATGAAATTAATGAAATGAAACACTTTTGGAAGAAAATACATATTATGGAACTCTAAGAAAACTTTAGGCAAAGTACAAAAGTCATATAGAAACCAAAGAAGATCTGAAAGGTCCTAAAATATAATTAGTTAGAATCCCAGAAGGAAATGAGAAAAAATGTGACAGAAAAGCGTATTGAGAAAATAATAACTAAGGTATTCTCAAAGTGACATACATGGGCTGGAGATATAGCCTAGCAGCAAGCACAAGGTCCTTAGTTTGATTCCTGGTACCAAAAAAAAGTGAGAAAAGTCATCAAATCACAAAATCAAGAGAAACAGCATACTAGCAAATAAACCCAAAGATACAAAAAAAAATTTCATTAGGATTAATAGTAAAAAGTTCATTTAACTTTTAAAAAGTCAATGTATAGATTTTAAAACCTTAGTAGAATTGAAGAAAAAGTAATAAAACATTTTAATAGATGTAGAAATAGAGATACAAATAGCAGGCTGTGATTTTAAAAATTTGATTAACAAGCGGACTACAAAGTTTGAAGTAAAGAGCAGATTTATACAATGTGATCAGCAAGCCTGATCATATTGCTAACAGTGTAAGAACAATCAATATATGGAAAACATCTCTTTATAGAATGTTTTGAAATGAACATGAGGTGTGCTCAAATAACACAATAAATGTTTAAATTTTGTGGAATCACAGTGAAAGACACATTGCCATTAACCTCTCTCAAAATACTCCCTTTCTCTTTGAACATACTTATCTATCCAAAACATTTACAGTGATTTCCATCAAATAAAAACTTTATGCTGTGTCCTCATCCTCCTCATTCACAAGATTTGGTATCATGTGACTTCGGACTCTTCTCCCAGGTTAAAATGACCATGAAAGGTAAATGTCTGGAACTGATTCTGGACACCGAGGAAACCACAAAAAGAGAACTTCCAGAACTGTTTCAGAAAGTATCAAGAACAATGAGGTAAGTGTGTTCAAATTTTATGTAGGGGTATTTTGAGGTGGATTCATGGCAATGTGTCCTTTACTATAGCTCTTTAAAGAATTTAAACATTATATTTTTAGTACATCTTATGTTGAGATACATGAATAATCTTACCAAGTTCAAAAGAATTGAAATAATACTAAGGTTATAGTATAACTACAGTAAAAAGTATATCAAAAATATAATCAAAGCATCTATTGAATTTGAAATTAAGCAGTACATTTTGTGGTGCTAGTGTTGGAACTTGGAGCCTTAAGATTAAGCTATACTTCTAGCCCTTCTCATTTTCTATTTTGAGACAGGGTCTTGTTAAGTTCCCTAGGCTGGAGTTGAACTTGTGATCCTCCTAAGCAGTACCTCTCTAAGCAACCCATAATTCAAAGAAGAGACAATGAAAATTAAACAAATGAAATAGTTTAAACAAATTAAACAATAAAATTTAACAAAGTTATACTGGAAATGTTACTTATCAAATTTAGTGGGATTTAACTGGAACCATGCTTTAAAGTGAAATTTATAGCTTTAAAGGCATACATATTAGAACAGAAAAATGACTGACAGACAGTAATCCATCTATTCATATCAAGAAATTAGGAAAAGAACAGGATGATGAATCCAAAGAAAGTAGAAAAATGAAGCAATGAACATAAAAATTACAATACATGGAAATAGAATAATGGCTCTTTTAAAAGAACAGTAGAATAAATAAATGCCTGGTAGACCTAAAGAATGAGAGAGAAGGCTCAAAGTAAGAAAACAATTTCTGTAATGAAAAGGGAGATAGCAAAAAGATCCTACTAACTCGGTAAAATAGAACCTAATCAACCCTATGCCAATATCCTACTATTGGGGTAAAATGAATGCCCATCTAGAAGTCTACACTGACCACAACCAACACAAATGTGTTGGTGATGAAGTATTTATGTTCATGAGAATTTGTTTGAGTTTTCCAAAAAGCACTGTATTTCTAGTTTCCTGATTACTCACAAAAGAGAATGGAAGAATCTTCTATGGACTGCAAACTCTGAGTGGTTCCACCTGAGTCCTTGCCTGTTAAAAACAGTTGCATGACCATGATCTGGAAAATTTGCTGGTAGTGGTGATATGGTTTTCTCCCTGAATTACCTCCTTCTTACTCAGAAACCATGGCCCTTAAGACTCATGAAAAAAACTGAATGCTAGATTCATGAGCAAATATCAATACCAAGTTCCTAAAACATTCCAGGCAACTTCATCAGATCTCCAAGTGTGGGATAGACCTATGTATGCCAAGAACGGGGAGTTTTCCCTATAGACGTAATGGTGAAATCATTAGAGTGGCCCCCACAAAGAACCTCAGAGTAATTGTTATCTGGAAGCCTGTAGATGATAAATAACACCAAAGCACTGCACCTCATAGAGTTCCCACCAATTCTGAGCTGTATTTATATTCCCAACTTCTAGAAAAGCTCCCAGTTAACCTTGATTAATTCCTTGTTAGATGAACAGCACCTGTGGAATGAGCAGGACATGCAAGCTAAGGGGTTTTGAAGACAGCCAATATGGACTCAAAACTATGAAGCTAAAATTGAGTTGTTTCAACTTGTAACATCATTACACAGTTTACTAAATTTTGAACAAAATACAACTAATCACATTTTCACTGCCAGGGGTAATAAGTCTGTTGCCCCACAAAGAACTAACTTGTTGTGAGGTTCACCTTCTGCCAATTTATGGGATTTAGGTTAGTGTACTTTCAGTTAAACTGCTGAATATACTAAACTAAGCTCAGAATTCATTCCAACTCCAATTTTTCAGACCCCAGAATACATTTCAAACTCAAGAGTGATTGTCATCTTTTCTCGTTCCACCCAGACTAATGAGCCAAACGTTTCCATAGTAACTGGAAAAAAGGAATGGAAAGAAGTGGAATAGTCCATAAAAGTTAGCACAATTAGATAGATATGTGGGCATGAATAAAATTGGCAGTGGATGCATTAGCATAAATTTTAAGACCACATCTTTTGGAGACCTTGCACTACTTTATCACAGCCTCACCACTTATGAATGTTGTAGTCATTGCTGGTCTGTGGCACTGAATAAGCTTCATATCACCCAAACACCATCAGAGGTTCTATATTTACCTTACATCTGCCAACAACCCATGTTCTCGCATTTTCTGTGTAGAAAAGCTCCATGTGGGCCAGGTTTAATTTAATACAGAAGTACTATATGTCATTTCCAATAAAAGCATAAGAGAGAGAAAGAGATTCACACACTAACTTATCAAGGATGGCAGCTCATGCTGGTGTTTGGAATAGGTTGGAGGTATTGTTTTGTTTACGAAGCTGTCGAGTTCAAAGGAAGGTGCATGAGCCTGATCAGAATGACCTCAAAGATCTGTTTTACAAATAGAAAACATATGCCCCATGGGGTAAACTCTTCATTCTCAGCTAGGAGTGAAGTTGAAAACAGTTTGACTCTGAGGAAAGAGAATGTAATGTGAAGGTTTTCTTGCCCCTTGATGTTCTGAGAAATGTCCCAGGCAAACTTCAGTTGGTCAAGGTAAAAAACACACTAACTGTGACCCAAGATTTTTACCTAACATTCATGTCACGGGGAGCCTAAGATACCACTGTACTCAGTACCCTCCAGATTCCCATAGGTGCAGATACTGACACCTAAAATGATTATGTGATTAGACCTAAAACCACACAGCAAATCCATGGCCAAGTTGGATCCCTAAGGTTGATCTCTTAATTTACAACTCAGCAGTCAATATTACATCATAATGAACATCAGAATACAGTCTTAAAACTTCATTTAGAGAAGACATCAGAGAAAAATAAACTATTATACTTAATGGTAACAAGATTAGAAAGATATAGAGGTAAGTCTTTTTCCATTTAATACAGAGGAAATCCTTATACACGAGCCAAAACAATATTTTTTCTATGATTCAAATAAGACACCAGGTGCAGGTAGGGTGAATTGTCTCATGTCCCACTACGACACTTTCATTCTTTTCACATACACACGGCAAGCAATATTGAAAATTAACTAAATTCTTTTGGTCTAACTAGATATAAGCATGTCATCTTATACAAAGATACATTATAAAATGTTTAAATATTAATTCACTGACAAAACAGCTTGTCACAAGCTCTTTTCTGTATGGAATTAACTTTTTAAAAAATTAGAGCACCTTTACAAGTAATGTGAATTTTTTGACAAAAAAAATGATTTGGAACAGTTAAGGTGCTTCAATTCTAAAAGAAGTGACACAATTCGGGGCGGCAGGAAGTGAAACCCATTGTTTGTTTTGTAGTTACTTTTGGTTTTTATTTTGTTTTTGTTTTGGTTTTTTTTTTTTTTGCGGTACTGGGGATTGAATTGTAGTTACTTTTGTAAGGCCCTTTCTAGCCTGTGTCTTTTTTATAGCAAGTTGCGGGATCTGAATCTCTCTTTAGATCTATAAGACATTGTAGTCTGCTGATAAACATCCTAAGATGTTTTATTGCATCATTACAAAGAAAATGAGGGGTAGACACTTAAAATGAAGCTTTGTTACTAGAAAACAGACAGTCTCCATCCTCATTCTGAGTAATGTCTGCCCCTATTCAGTTCAACAGCCCACAAGAAAGTAATAGACAAAGACATGCCAGGTGAAAAACATCACGCTGTAAAACTATACCTAGTGAACCCACTGCATTTGAAGCTTTACTTTTGAGTATGCTGGAAGACAGAGTATGATTTTACCTCTCTGCTTTTTTTCCCCCCACTCTAAATTTTACAGAAAGGGTTTTATTTAATAAGAAATTTTACATTCATCAAAGTTTGACTTGTTTGATCTTGGCCATGGAGATACTTTGGGCTTTCCCCCACTTAGATGCTGTAGAGATTAATGTTGACTCAAAAGCCAACTTTCTTTGGCATTGCCCCCACTGGACTCAGTCTTTGTGTCTGCCAGTACCCCTCTGGCCCACACCGATGAAATCACTCTGAGTCACACAGAAGTTGTATACACATGGCTCAGACACAGTGATGCTGCTGCTAATGAGAGCAGCACTGTGAATAATAGGAAGCATCACCTGGCTCCACGTTTGAACAATTACAATGTGTTTGGTTCTTCCTAAGCACAGACCATCTATAATTAGACCACACATGCCTTTGCTGTCTTTGTCTTGTCTCTATCTTTGCTGTACATCCCTTGCCAGTGTTGAAAGAGAAACCTTCACACACATCTTATAGCCTTTGATTGAACTCTTCTGACTAAAGGAACATACCTAGGACAAACACAGGCCAATTCTGACACCATTTCCCCTTAGGGGCAAGAAGACCTATCTGTATAGCAAGAGATAAACAAACACTAACCTGCGCGTGTCTTCTCTTAAGTGATGTACTAAGTTTATGCTTCATTTTTCTGATAGTTATATTGCTACAGTGCTTTGCTGAGAAGTTTCAAAAGGAGAACTGCTCTCTTCAGATTTTTACATCTAAATGATTTGCTTTCCCCTATAATTCCAACCTGGAAAAGACCTTGGCATTCTGCAAGACCCTATTCGGGTACATACATAGAAAGATATGGAAGATTTTAGATGTACAGTATTTGCCAAATTTTTAATATAAGGTTATTGTATTGATAAATGTGAATACAAAAATTATTCTCAACATACCTGTGCAACTGAAAGTTTGTTAGAGAAGGAAAACATTGCAGTGAACTCTAGACAATATCAAAGCATAAGCTGTGGTCCTATTAAATAAGCTAAGGCAGTTACATGAGGGACTCAGAGTTGGTGGTTAACGCAAGGCAAGTCACAGGCTCACTACCTTTGAAAGTCAAATAACACTGTCAACAAAGCTCTGTTTCTTGGTCTCAGATCATGATTCTTCCTGCTAGAAAGAGATAAATTCTGTCCCACTAAGTACAGTTGCAAATCAGTAGGTAATGTCTACAACTGATGTTCTATCACAAAAATTATTTAGCAGTAAAGAATTTAAGAAGCAGAAGCAGTTAAAAAAATTGAAAATGGCAATGTGACTATAGTTTAGGGGACAGAATTTCTCTTTATTAATGTCCTCTTAAGATTTTTCATCTGGATACCTATATCACCCTAATAAAATATAAATTTCCAAAATAAACCATGTGTGCATGCTTATTATTGACTGGAGGAAAGAGATGAAGCAATGTAAAGCATTTATATAAGAATTTCTCAGATTAACTGAGTAAGAGAAACATTTCCTTTTTGCATACCATCAATAAACAATTAAGAAGCAATTACTAGGGGCCATGTATAGTTTAGATATTGTGAGAATATGCAGATGAGTTTGACACAATTCTTCATAATCCAGTATGAAGAGAAAGATAAGCAAACAGCTCACTAGAATACAAAAAATAAATAAATGAAGTCTTCATGGAGATTTGTAAGTTTAAATATGAAAAAACATCCATTGAGAAAATCAAGACAAACTTCCCAGAGAAAATAATCACCTAAATTCAGTGTTTAACAGTCATAACACCAAGTATATTGTTCTGTGTCCTATGTGACAGGGGTGGGAGAATATAGACACCTGGAGACAAAAGGAAAGCATTTCTAATTGTGGGAATGACATAAAACAAAATTGTAATGCAACAATCAACTTATAAAGAGTAAAAGATTATTGTATCTCACAGTTTTGGAGGATTCCGTGAAGGACTGGTCGGCCTCGCTGCTTTGGGCTATGTGATGAGGCAGTACCTCACAGTGGAAGAGTAGGGCAGAGTAAAACTGCTCATTTCCGGGAGACCCAGGAAGCAAAAGAGAGGAAGAGGTCAGGGTCCCACTTTCCCTCTCAAAGTCGTGTCTCCAGTGACTAAAGACCTCCCGCTAGGCCTTATTTCCTTGATTATCTCAAGTATGCAAGTTCATACCACTGTGCATTTGAATAGGGTGGGAAAAGGTGAGAAAAAAATGTTAGAAGGAAACTAACAGGTTAGGATTAAACAGGCCAGGCGTTGACACTTATTCTTTACTCTTAGTGGGTTTTAGAAAAATAAAAGGAAATGAAACAGCAGTAGCTGAGGCTAACTCTGATGACCTTCTTCAACCAGGATTAGCAAGTGAGAGGCATGAGGCTTTAGTTAGAAAGTTGAGTTACTGGGAACAGAGAGCAAGGACATGAACCAGGACTCTGGCAGTAGGAAGGGAAGGAAAAGAGTACAGTAACTGGCAGTGTGCAGCACTGGAAAAATCAATTAAACTTGTGAGAGGTCAGAGTAATGAGAGATCAAAAGCAAGAGGCTTTGGGTTTGGCCTGTTGAATTAATATTGGTGTCAGTAACTGCAATGGAAAATATAGAAGGAGGAATGGGTCGTAGAGGGAGGGTAATTAATTCCATTCAGGACATCTGGGCTCGGGATGCTATCAAAACAAGTGATGTGAAGGCTGCCATCGAGAAGGCTATAAATATTTCTGTTTGTACAGAACAAAAACTCAAATCATGGACAGATATTTATTAAACTCCTATTATGTGTAAAGCATTAGAAAAGTTCTTACGGAGGGAAAAAAATTAGATTAGAATCCCTGACCCTAGGGCCATGGTCATATATGTACAAGTACAACACAGTGCTTGGAAATATAACAAATAATTGTTTATTGAAAGCCTTGTGCACGAGATAGGACAGCAACAAAGATAGGTAGGGAAGAGCAAAGGTGGCAAAGGAAAGCCACTGCCCAAGAAAGGAATGGAAAGGTTACCCAAAATACACTTCAGTAAGACAAGGAATAGATACACTGGTGGAAACATGCAAGAAAAGGTTGGGAGCTCGAGCTCAATTCTGAACGGCCTCACATCAAACCAAGTCCTGTGAATTTGGTTGAGACAGGGCTGTAGTTGGACTCTAGACCATCTCCCAGAAGTCCGTGTGTTACAGCTGAGACCTACAGGGAGGTGGTGGTAATTTCATAAAGTGAGACTTAGGGGGACGCACTGAGATCATGGAGCATGTGTCTTTGAAAGAGAAGGAAACTCTAGCCTCCTCCTTTTCCTCTCCTTTATGCCCTGGATGCACACAAACTTCTTAAAGTTTGATTATCTCAAGTATTTGTTTTGGTGATAGAAAGCTGAATAACAAAGGCAACAGAAAGGCATCGCTCTTTCTTAGTACACGTTGCTGTCCATCTGTAGTTGGCCTTTGGAAGATCTCCTAATCCGTGAGTATAAGAAACATAGCATGGCTGACCTGCTTTCCTGAATATATCTGCATTGCTTATTCTTTAAGCAAATATCAAATGAGCAACTGTTAAGTATGATGGATAGGTCCTGTGGATAAATAAGAATTCCACACCCTCTTCCAGACATAGCATGCAGATGTGGAAATAGAGATGCATTTGGACAAACAGAAGATGTTCTTGTGTTCCATATTTATCATTTAATAAATACTTGACTTTCAATAAGCCACCCATTAGTCCCAAATGTTTACCCATTATCTTGCTTTATTTCATTTATTTATTTATTTATTTTGCTTTTGTGTTTTGAAGACTGTTGATTTCCTTCCTACTATTTTTGCCTTTCCTCCTCTGTCTCTTTCCTGTGCTTACATATGAGAAAATTCTTTTATTATTATTTTACAAAATGTAAATGTATTGACTTTTCTGTACAGGTAGCTTTTTTCCACAGGTGAGGAAAAATATGTTGAAAGCTCTGAGTGTATAACTAATTATATTTAAAATCTTTTCTCCTGATGTTGAGCATAGGTTTTCAGTGATTTTGTTGTGCCTTCATCTGTCTTTGGCTCTTTGCTTTTATGCCAAATCTGCATTTGACACATTTGCCCCTGCAGTATTATTTCCTGCTTCTACTTTCTCTTAAAAAAACTACCTAATTAGAAGAACTAGATATTCTAATTCCTTTTTATTGAAAATTTTAGTTTCATTATGTTTTGCCAATTTTAATTTCATTCCATATTGTCAAGTTGCTATCCAAAACGCCTGAAATAATTTATGGGCCTCCACTAGAGCAGTAGTTTTCAAAGTTTTTCATGCACCACAATCACTTCAAAGCAGTTTTCTAGACCTTATCTCTAGAGACTATGATTGTGTACCTACAGAGCTACTATTGTTTTGAGCTATTGTTAATTTATGAAATATATAGACCTATCTTACTGTAATTTAATTTTATTGACTACTAATCCTTGTGAGAATTTCAAACATGTTTTGTGCATTTCATTTTCATAGTATTCTTTCTCATATCCCTTGTCTACTTCTTTATTAAGGCTTTTAAAATTTTTTGCTGATGTTATCTCTCACAGAACAGTGGCAATTTCTCTGGACTCTTCACGTGTACAAACATTTGGGGATGTTTAACTACCTCTCTTTCCCTGTTAGCACAAA
Source organism: Dinomys branickii (assembly GCA_004027595.1). NCBI lineage: Eukaryota > Metazoa > Chordata > Mammalia > Rodentia > Dinomyidae > Dinomys > Dinomys branickii. The sequence continues at coordinate 306,345 of PVLD010000302.1, read as the reverse complement.
TATTAACTGCTTGCCTTTGAATTTGAGCAGTTTGAATGTAAGTGTTCTTTTCTTCACATTTTCTTAGCACATGTTGCCATATACGATGTCTATATTCCTTGTGGGGACTTGGTCCAGGTACATAAAATATCCTTATTCCTTTTTCATCTCTTTCGCTTCTCTCCCTCCCCGCTGCATCCATCTCCTAACCCCCTCTACCAATGCTACAAAATGAATGTAAGCATTACATACTACAAACTTATACCAAAAAAGGAAGAGGTCAAGCATTCTTAATTAAACATTATGCATGAGATGCCTTTCTTCTTATGTCATGTTTTATCACCTCACTAAAGAAAAACAGTGAGCCAAAATCTATTTGTAACTCTTCCATTTGGATTCAAAATAAAGTAATGCTCTCAGGCATTTCCTCACTTACTAGGTCCAGTTAAATTACTTCTGAAAGGACAAAATATGGTTTTGGTGCCCACATCGTGTTGAAAAATATTCCTTCATAGGAATTCATAGTTCAAAAGAGTCATATTATAGTGACCACTGTTGATTATGTTGGCATGTAAGTTCGTTTACAGAAAGGACATTTTCTTATATATTGATACATATTTTCAGTCTTTGTGATACATAGCATAGCATTTTGGACATAGAACATGTCTGCCTTATGAAGGTATATTGCATTATTAATCTGTATCACTAAAGTTACATATGTACATAGAGGTTATGACTGGACCTGCAGTAAGTCATATCTGTCCTATATATATTGGGGTTTATGATACTTGCATTTTGCAATTGGACAATTTTCTTTCATTACACACTGTATACAAAAGATTATTAGTCAGCTAGACAATCTGCAAGGTATTTCATCAGAATTATCATTTCAAACCAGGAATATTCTGGAGGGAAAGTATCAGGGAAGGGAGTCTGGAAACTGAGCTTTAAATCTTGAAAATGATTGAGATCATGCTTTGTTTTCAGGGACAAATAGGAACTGAGATGAAGATTTACACTGTTTCAGAATCCGCCTGTATTGAGCATCACATGAGGACTTCGTATTATGACCAGGGCATAAGTCAAGCTCAGAAACTGCTAGTGGTTCATGGTGCAGATATCTCGTCACTGGGGGCGGAATTCCTCAAATACCTGGGAGCTTGTGGTTCCATTCTGTACATACTTAGTGCTTGTCAGTATTACTCTGCAGTGGTTTTGATGGAAACACCTAAATGAGCACTATGAATATGTTCTTGGTATGAAAGTATGATTGTCAATTTTGCTGGTTTTTGCTTGTGGTTTTCCTTATTTTTGGTCTGGGAATGAATTTAAAACCATCAAGACCACAGTTTACAAGGGTAGATGCTTGTAGACAGGTTGTAGTAGACTGAAAAAAATGGCCAGCTCTTTGGCACTTCTTCCTTTCAAGAGGGAGAATCTGTTCTTTCACTGCCTGAATCTGAATTGATTGCAGTCACTGTCAGTTGTATTGGACAACTGTCTTGGTTACTTTTCTCTCGTTGCTGAGACAAAATACCCAATGTCCAAAATGAAGGAAAGAAAGGTTTATTTAGCTTACAGTTTGTGGAGGTTTCAGTCCATACTTGGCTGGTTCAGGGGCAGAGTGGCACATGGCAGAGGGCAAGCGTTCATTGCAGCAGAGCACAGCAAAACAACCAGAGCAAAAGGGAGGAATGACAGCAAGCAGCCTCTTTTTCTCCCTTCCATTGTAAACAGCCTACCCCCACCTAGGGGGCATGTAGCTCTCACACAATCTCCATGCCCTCCTGTTCCGCAGGCTCGGGATGTATACAAAGTAAGCACCTGGCTTCCGGCTGAGTCACTCAGCCAAACCTCTAGGCTCCCCAAGTTGACACAATGTATCAATCATAACAACAACTGAATACAACAGAATAGGAGTTGGACAAGGGAGAAGCCTAGAGTACATGAAGCTGTGTAGCTTTTGTTACTGTGCCCTGACAGCCCATAGCTTGTCATATGAAGAATATTAAGCTAGTTTGCTAAATACTGACTTGGTTCATAAATAGCTATTGCCCCAGGAGACAAGCAGCCAGATTGCAGAAGATGAGACACCTTTTTAAATGGCTGTTGGCCACAGATAAGTAAACAAGTCCAATAAGATTAACAGATTTGCCTAGCTAAGTTCATCAAATTACTCAAGAACTTTGCATTATGTAAATAGTCATTTTTAACCATTAAGCTTAACATTAACCCACCCATGTAGGCTTAAACCATTAAGTTTTGGGGTTATTTGTTACATGGCAAATGCTAACTAATACGCAAATGAATACATACATAAATATAGGATAATGAGTATAAGGGTGGTAGTGAGCTGAGAAATGCACACCTGTCTAAAGGAACTAAAATACAATTAAAAAAAATAAAACCTCTATGTGCCATATGAAACACATCTGGAAGCTGCCTGCCAGCCAAGAGTATTTGCTTTCTAAACCAGCCAATTCTCTCATTCTTACAAATGACAAAATTGGTCCAGAAAGTGACTTACTCAAATTGCTATGGCTAGTTCATGCCAGAACAAAAATAGAATCTAGGTCTTCTGATGTCGCATGTAGAGCTTTCCCTTCAACAAGAGGCTGGGTTTTTTCTTTCACGTGAAATAGACACAGGTTCAAGATAAGAAAAAGACAATGTAAAAACTATGATTGTTCAACTTTTCCTAGGCATTCTTTAAGAACATTTGTAAGGAAATTGCTTCAATAAGAAAAATGGATACTATGATTTAATTATGAGAAAAAGTATTATTAGAACAAATACTTTTCAGTTTAAAATTCTCTGTCCAGTGATGCAGTACCCTTGGTCATTAATTATATTTTTGTATGTTCTGGAACCCAGGGATTATAGCTAAATTCTCAGAGTCATAAAGTTGAGGGTAAATGGTTGGGTTCCATAACTCTTTGAGAAAGTAAGTCCTGTTGGTTATGTAAGAGGATAACAAAACCCATACTGCAGGTCTCTGAATATATAATGCCACCTTTTACAGACATGAAAATTGCTGCCTTTAAAATGAGTTTCATCATCTTTGATATAAATGATTTTTGAAGAAGATAAACAGATGTTTTGACAGATGTCAGCATTCTAATATGAAATCAATCAATTAGTCAGTTTACATTTGTTTCTGTTTCTGTGATGTTAACATAAGCCAAATGATTTCTCACACTGTCTGTTTCTTTGGCCTCTCTGCATGGGAGTTTACCCCTTTGCCCATGCTAAACACTTATCTTGCACAAAGCCACTAAATAGGCATTCATCAATGAATGAGTTTAATTTAAACTTTCCCCTTCCCCACCTGGGTTCTCCCCATCCTGACAAGGTGACACTGTTATTCTCAATGCAGCTCAAAAGTGAAAAAATTAAAATGAAATTTAAAAATCAGTGAGCTGTTGGTGTCCTCACCTGTGCACTGGGGAGACATTGAGAGATGCCTTTCAGACTGCAAATGGAAGCAAGCACACCTACATTTGCATAGAGACATGGGGGAGTGGTGAAGGCAAATAGGATGGCAAACAGCAACCAGAGAAAAAGAGAACAACCCAATTCCCATTACTTAATAGAGCACATTGTGAGACCAGAGCCTCATGGGAGCCAATCACCAGCTGACAAAATTAGATTCTGAATCATGCTTTGTAATTCTTTCTAATGCCAGCCAGAGATGAGAGCTTTCCCTGGGAACTAGCTCCTCCCAGGACCTGCCCCCCACCCAACATCCCTTATCAGCCCTGAGCCAGCTGCCAACTCTTAAGGTTGCTGGACACAGCATTTAATTCTCAAGGTTGTGCATTAATATTCAAATTCCTTCTTATCCACAGACTGTGATTTAAGCATGAACTTTTTTTCCATCTCCACCCTCTTTCCTGCATGAATTTCCTTCCAGAGATTTTACCCAGAAACCTTTGAATTGAATGGGCATTGAAAGGAGGGACATTTACAAAACTTTCCCTGCACCAATTCTTCTGAAACACAGGCATGTACTCAGTTCAGTGCTCCTTATTTCCAAAGAAAAGACAATTCTTATTAAATATCTTTCAAAGCATATTTTCACCCTTGAATTCCCATTTCCCCTCGAGCTGATGTCTGAAGTTGTTGGCAAGTAAACCGGAATTAGTTACAGTGGAAAACAGTTATCAGAACGTAGCCAGATATCTCATATTGCCGAGGATGATCCTAATTTTTACATGGATACCTTGGAGAATAGAAAGATTACTGGATTTACCAGGCAAAATGCCTCAAATAAACTCTACAATGAAGTATACCTGCATGTTCACTTGGTACTAAAAAAAAAAAATGTCCATTGTGAGAGATAGGAAAGCAATTTGTGCTGTTTCATGTCAGAGAGCATTTTGGCATTAACTTTGGCACTAACTAAAAGGATTCGTGATGGGGTTTGGATTTGGTTTTAATTAAGGGTAGTGTTCCTTAGCTGTGCAAAGCATCTTAATGTTCCACTCTACTTTGCATTTGTGCAATCAGTCACAGCCCGGGTTGGGAAGTTCCCTTCACTGAACTGAATAAACACCGATGACACATGCTACTCAGACACATTAAAGCAAAGATAACAGGATGATGCCAGATCTTGTGGCTTTTTTATTCTAAGGAATCTGGTAGATTCCTTTTTCTAAATTCCCCCTTAGACCATCTACTAGTCTCATTAGTCATGAAAATTCTGTGGTTCAGTTTCGTCATCTATAAGTTAGCTTAAAGAAATGGATACCGTACAGTATCCTTACCAAAATGCAAGAAGCAACCAACAAACTTTATATTATTAGCTATTCTGACAGGGAAGATAAAATTATCTTTCAAAAGATAACAACTTGAGGCCAGATATTGGGGCTCAGAGCCAGGTTTTAGAGATACTGTGAAGCCAGTGGAATGAGTCTCCTATTTAGTCCTTTAGATATAACATTTTTTCATGATTGAGAGATAGAGCCCAGATAACCATACACTTGAGGTTATGGGAATTGGCCTAGACTTAGTCCATTACAAAAACACATGCATTGTCAACTTCCTACTTTTGATAAAGGCTCACCCAACATGTGGGTCACAACCTCAAGGCACCTCATTCTTTCAGTTTAATATGATAAAATATATCAAATAAGAATGATGACTGGGACCAATGAGTCCTGCTATGTGCAATGTTTTCCAAGAAGTTGTAGCTTGGTTCTTCATACAGGGATGCAATGACGAGCAGAAACACAAACACAACCCCCAGGATTTGGAGCCAGATTTATTTATGTTGATGGGCACTGATCAGGATCAGTCCCAGACTATCAGGCTCTGATCTCTGGTCTAGGGCTTATATGGGATAAGCAAGCAGGAAGTACAGAGGCAGAATAGCCTGTCCATTGGGGACTGGTTTATGCAATGTGCACCATAGTGACCAGCTGTACATCACAGTGAATGGTCATTTCTAAGAGACAGGAGCAACTAGAACTGGAACAGGAACTATTACATGGGCAACTAACAAATTGAAGTACACTGGCTTGGAGAGGGGGCATTTTCTGGTCCAGAATGACAGAAGGTAATTTAGGTACCAGGAAGTGAGCACAGCAGTCCTCCTTCTCTCCCTTGTATTCTGTCCAGCCCACCTTCCCCTAGGGCAGACAGCACACACATCCAAGGTGGGCCTTCCCATTATCCACTCCCAGAACTATGCCAAACCCATCAGTGCTCTGGCTTAATAACCACACACCCTTTGTCCCAGCATCACACACTTAATCCTAATCCAGTCTCCTCTGAAAAGCCCCACCTATGACCTCATGAAGCTCTGTGGGGCCATCTAGACACAAGCAAGAGCAGAAATATTAGAAACAGAACAAATCTGTCCCTTGTCACTCAAATTTAATTGTAAGGTGACATACGACCTTTGGACTTCTTCACATTTGTGCAATCCTTATTAAATCCAATTACCAGGCTAGTTCCAAGTCTGTGTCACACAACAGAGTGTGACAGGAGAGAGGCAGAAGCAGTGCACACCATTAGGATGTGCAGCCTCAGGTGGTATTTTCCTGGTGGCCCGCAGACACACTGTGTTTCCTTAGTCTATTCATGTGCTAATTTGGGGGGACTGTGTAATTCTTACTGCTTTCCCCTCAAACACCCAACACTTCCTTCTCCATCTTTCCTTCTCCCGTTATCTGATAACCCTGCTCCTAACGCATGGAAATTACAGAAGCAACCAGACTACCTCCCACAGGCTCTCACCACCTCACTGGCTCTTCTACTGGCCAGGGAGTCCAGTGTCTATTCCCTCTGTGCTGCTGTGAACAGCCAGATACTAGTTAAGGCCAGCTCTTCCTTCTGCCCTTACTAGAGAATAATGCACTTTCAATTCATTCCTCTCTCTGCTGCATTGTTAACTGGTCTTTCTTCTGAATCATTCTTATCATCATATAATCAGGCTCTTAATAGTTCTCTTCATTATAAAACAAATTGCTGATCCCACTCCATCCTCCAGAAAGGCACTCATTTCACCTTTTATTGGAAATCTTCTTCAAAGATGTATCCATATATCCATTTTTATTTTTCTTCTTTCTGTTCTAAACCCACTCTGTTCAAGACTTCCTTCTTACTGCTCCTCTAAGTAAGTGAGGATTATCATAGACCTAAATTTTATTGAGTGTAATGATTAATTTTCATCTAGTTCAGGCAGAAGCTCTTGATTTTTCTCCATTTTGAAAGAGACTTTCAGGACATCAAGCTCATCTGCTTTCTTCTACCCCATAGTCACTCCAGGCACAGTTTGGTTCCGAATACTATTCTTAAAGTCTAATTACTGCAGTGCTTGAGTGCAGATCTTAGGCATTTTTGCTATTGTATTCACTACCTTGATGTGTTTGCCAACTCTCATAGACTTAAGGTTTTCTAAACCTGAACCTTTGTCCAGAACTCCAGACTCATTCTTCCAAACTCCTACTAAAATCTTCTGTTGGACATGAAATAGGTATCAGAATTTATGACCTCCAGAAATTAAATATCTATATGCTGCCCCCAACACACACACACACACACACACACACACACACACACACACACACACAAGCCAGATTTTCCCCTTTATTATTCTTCTCCGTGTTGATAAGTGTCCCTTCCGTCCTTCCAGGTTTTAGACTAAAAGTAAAACAAAACTTTAGTCCTTCCTGGCTGTCTTAGCTACTTTCTCATCACTGGGACAAAATACTCAATACATACAAATTAAAGAAAAAGAGACTTATTTTGGTTCATGATTTTAGTCCATGATTGGGTTGCTCCAAAGGAAGAACTGGAAGACAGACGATAAAAGCACTCAGCCCATGGGAACCACAGAGGAGAGAGCTGGGAGGAGCCGGGAACATTTTCCAGTTGTACTGCTGGGGACCCACCTTGAACCAGGCCTTGCCTCCTAGAGGTACCTTCCGCTACTGAACACATCCATGGGTGAACCCACTGAAGAGTGTAGGACACCGTGACCTAATTGTCTTCCAAACACAGAGACTCCTGGGGCCATTTTAGATCTGAAGCATAACACTGACTTCACTTCTTTCATGCCCTGAATTTAACTTATCACCAAATTCTATTTGTTCTGTCTTCAAATTAAGAGAGTCCACCCAATTCTCATTTCACTAGGACCACATATCTGACCCCTTCCCTCTGTCCCCTTCCATCTTCCCCACCTGTCCCCTCCACAGCTCTCCTGTTCCCCGTCTTTCTTTTTTTTTTTTTTTTTTTTTGCGGTACTGGGGATCAAACTCAGGACCCTGCGCTTGCTAGGCAAGCGCTTATTCCACTGAGCTATATCCCCAGCCCCTTTTTTTTCTTTCTTTTTTTTTCCCCCCCGTCTTTCAGTTCAGCCCAGCCGTAGGCAGCTGTGACAACAGCTCGAGGGGGCAAAGAGGGTGCAGGGGGCGAAGAGGGTGCGTTCAGGGCAGCTATTCTCCTTGCTTCCTTCCTGTTGTCCCTGAGGGCTGGTGCCCTTGCTGAAGGTCCTCATTCTTCTCGATTCCACCTCCTAGAGGCAACTTTCTCTTTCTAGAGTCTGTAAAATCTTACTCCCACTTCTTTCTGGCCTAGAGGTGGTAACAGGTCCTCTGATTATAATACTAAGTTACGCTAACCCTTATGGCCCCCTTGTACCTCGCTTATATCTTCACAAATAGTCAGTTAGTAAATCAATCTTCCTTTAAATATCCTAATTTGAATACAGTGTGTGTTTGCTGATTGATGACTTGAATGACAAATTTGCTATTTAAGGTGTTGGCAGTTTACTCGTCCTGGCTGCCTCAGTGTCCCGAATTGATTTAAAACATTTACCTTTCATGGTCATTTTGACCTTGAGGAACTCTGAAGTCACATGGTGTCAGACCCAGTGGCTACGGTGGATGAAGACGCACCGCAATGTGTTTACAAGCCTGACTTTTCTTTGAATGACACTCAGCAGCATCATCTACCATACTTTTGATTACAGCTTATAAAGACATTCACAAAAGAGGATTTCTAGAAAGCTTGAGAAACTGGCAAGAAAGATGGGATAAGTGTGTTTGAGGCAAGGAAGAGTATTTCAGGGCGAGTCATCCCAGTATGTTTTCTGCTCTAGTAATTTTCATTTCAGCATTCAGCATGTGTATTTCGATCATGCCTTTGTCCTGGTGGCAACATCAGTAAGTATAAGGACTGTGAAGCAACTCTTCTTATTATGTCCCTGTGGGATAAACACAGGGAAGATAACATTTTAAAGCTGTGTGCATAAAACTACAAATCATGGAGAATCAGAAGACCTTTATGGCAGACTTGAAAGCTTTTATCTCCAGTAGACACAGAGCAGATGTGGCTGGGTGTTGTAAGGGTTGCAGAGATTTGCAGTATCTTTTAAATATCTGATCAAACCAAGCCTCTTAGGGTAAAGCAAAGGCAATAGTAGGGAAAGAAGTACAACCTTGAGATATGGTATGGAGATATTTAGTTAGATATGGATAAGTTTGACAATCTTTTATTACTTTCTTTTAAGATAGGATCTTACCATGTAGTTCAAGCTAGTCATAACTTCACTGCATAATGTAGGTTGGCTTCAAACTAGGGAGATCCTCCTGCCTCAGCCTCCTGAGTACTGGGATTACAGATATGCACCACTGCACCTAGCCCAAGGCTGAGAATCTTGAAATTCTTAATTTCATTAAAATATTTTAGTAATAATGACAAGATAGAATAGTCATTTTCCTGAGCAAATTATAGAAATCTGCCACTACAAAATCCTTGTGAAATGAAGGAGTAATTATTTTTTTTCCTGTAAACATTAATTCAGAACTTTGGCTTAGAAAAACAGCAACAAAATAATCATAACTGAATGACTTGTGTGGTATGACAATAGGTCATCAAAAAATCTTAACCACAAGGTTATGATAGTTACTTCTGCTGCAACAATCGCTACAAAGCCTAACACCTTGTTCCTAGCTAATGATCCAATAAATATTTTCTTCTCTTTCCAATCAAGAAAGGAAACCTTTGCCCCAAGACTAAGTCAAGCTTCCTGCTCTCTATCAAAATATAATCTCAAAAGAATGTGATCAGTTTGAAATCTAACAGAGCACCATACTGGTCCATTTCATCAACAACATTACACTACCTGGAAGTAGTGAACATGAAATATCATGTTTCTTGAAAGTCTTAGGAAAACACAGGCATTCCAGATAGTGAGACATAGGCTCTGCAGTGCCATGGCCTGTCACACTGGAGATGACAGGGGGCCACCAGCATAGGTCATGCAGGATATTGCTTCTAAAATGAGAGTCACATTTCTGCCACTGAGATCCCTCATCTCAAAAAGATGCAGTACATCAAAGATCTCCTTGGCGTTTTGAGGCAAAAAAACACATTTGGGTGTGCGGTAATGAACCATTCACTCGATAACACATAAACTAGCCAGTTTTGAATTGACTCCACGTACAAAACAAATAAAAGGTTGTGCAGAGAGTGGAGGCTGTGATATAAGCGCCCTACCAGTTGGGCTATAACTGCTTGGGTCATTATAATAAACCAACGATAATGAATTTACGTGTGGTGCACAGAGTTTTGAATGGATCTTCTGGAAAACCCTAAATAAGGAATCTTCTACAAATAGTGAAGACTTTGGAGTCAGGGTGTGCTCTTCTTTCCTCACCACTACTTTCTGTTTCACTTTCTGCTTTTATATTGCTACAAGTTCAGTGTAGTAAATGGTCATGGAGGCTATCAAACAACAGCTTGGTTTGGTTTTGTTTTCTTTGGTTTTGTTTTGTTTCTAATCTAGTTACTGTTGCTTCTAAGTGTGGTCAATGGAAGAGGGAAATGCTGATAATCCATTACTCCACTATCCTCTTTAGACCTGAGTCAGCTTCCAATTAGATGCTGACTATATTGGGCACCTTCTGTCATGGAAGGGAAAGAGAGATATGGCTGCGAAAGGGTAAAAGTACCGATTTGGCTTCGCCCCTCCCAGCACTTCTGTAAGCACTAGCATTTGCAGAATTACAGAATGGCTTATCCATCACCATGGGGACATTGCCTCCAACCAGGGGAGTCACTTTACAGCAAAGTTAATATGGCAATGTGTCCACACCCATGGGATCACCAAGTGGCCTCTCATTCGGAAATAGTTGGCTTCATGGGAGTGAAGATGGCTAGCTGACAGAACAAAAACAAAACCAGCTGGAAATCAATATCTGGCATATTGTGTGCCACAGATGAAATATGGCTTAAACATGCTGCCAATATATTGGCCTTAATTTGTGCATCCAGGAATGAAGTGATGGAGTGATTCCTCTCACTATTATGCCAACAACTCATCTAAAATCACCATTATACCAACATTTCACTTCCTATCCCCACAACCTGAGGCTTACTGTATTTGTAAGTGTCTAACAGAAGAATGCTTCCACCGGGAAACGAGATCAAGCATTCACTGATATGAAAACTCAGACTTCATCCTGGTCAATTGATTCCTTCTAGCCATGGGCCAGAAGTGAACCCCTCTACAATCCAAGATGATTATTACTGGTCATCTGGGGGAAAGACTTGCTGATCCACGGTAGGGGTAGAGGATTGTTTCAGGGACATATGCAAGTTTTGACCAGTGAAAAACTGAGGCAACCCTCCCCCAAAAAATCAAAGAATACTGAGGACTCATGTTTTGCACAAATGAAGTTTGGAGTCACCCTAAATGATAATGAGCACTGACTATGTCACGCTGATTAGCTGAACAAGGAGAGGGGAAATATGCAGTGATTACAAATTTGGCTATGATCAAATACAGAAGCAAAGACTACAGCAGCTATATTTTGTGACACTGTTATCTTCTCTATTTACTTTCCATCTTGCACAAAGAATATGAGTGGTGGTCATCATTCTTGATGGCACGTAGGAGGATTACTGCATAGAAAACCACCACTGTGATGTGGTATCCAGCGGGATTCCATGCATTCCCTGACACGAAGGAACAAACTGTCCACCTAGATGAAAGGAAAGAAAGAAAGCAAGAACAAATAAAAGCTAAGAGCAGAAGGTCCTGGTGGTACATGTCTATTTCTCTCTACTATCCACCATGATTCAGGTTGTTGTCTGCCTTGGGCACATTCACTTGTATGAACATCTATGGTGCCCTTGCCTTCTGGCCTGTTTGGGTGTAGCCAATAGAGAGATTGGCTTTGATAGGAGACAGAATGAAAGGAAAGGGGTGAGGTCATGGGATCTATTGCTCTAGCTCACTCTGTGAGGTCAGTCAGTGTGGCTGTGCCCCTGCTTCACTCAAGGGACATTCTCTGCATAACTCTATCCTTCTGTCAGATCTGGAACCATTTTCTCCCCTCTTAGCCCAAGCAGAGTAAAAGTTACTCACCCTCTCTTACCATATCATCCCTTGTGGCTTCTCTACATTCTACATGCCACATATGCTTTGTAATTAACTTTGTACAGGAAACAAACAAAATTCTTTAGTTACCAACATCTAAATGGGTCGCACGTTTGTTCCTGGGACCTCCGTGAGTACTTCTATCTTGTTTAGTCCACCATAATCTCTGGCAGAATTATTGCAATAACCTCAGAAGTGGCGTCCCTTCTTCTGTCCTTGTCTACCTCAGCCCTATTTTTCACACAGCAGTCTCCTCTTAAAACATCAAGAAGGGGATTGAAAAAGAATCAATTTGCCTTCGGAATATGCACCTCCTCCCTAAGAAGAATATGAGCTGCATGCATGGCCAACATGTACTAAGGAAGAAAGAAAGATCACAACACTTGTGTAATAAAACTCTTGCAAAAGTTTCCCCATTCACTCAGAGTAAAACCAAGTCCTTTTCTTGCTCAGCACGATCTCTCCTTCCTCACCTCCTACTTTCTCGCCTTGTTTGACTCAGCCCAGCTAGGACTCTGCCGTCAGTTATACTATATGCCTGCTGCTTTCTCGTGGAACGGCACCCCCTGACTGCTTGTTCCTCTTTCACTCCTTCACTCAAATATCTTCTTGGGCCTCCTTGGACCACATTATCTAAAACGACAACCTCCTCCAACGTAGCCAATTTTCCTTCTCTACTGCATTGCAACCCCTCTTAATTCACTCTTGATATATACCATACCAGGAAATGAACCCAGAGCCTTCCAGCTGATGTACGTATTTTTTCTTTTTCTCAAAGTCAAGATTTCACTAAATTTTTGCTACATTGCTCAGGCTGGGTTCAAACCTGGAATCCTCCTGCCTCGGTATCCCAGAGTGCTGGCATATGCCACACAGCTGGGTCTTTTAATCTCCTTTTATTTTACTTACTTATCCTATTCTGATTGTTTCTTCAATTTTTTTGTTTAGAACTGTTATTTAACATCTAGAAATGTACCTGTCACGTTAGGCACTCAATCAATATTCATAGAATCCAATTATTCATTCATTCCCAATTCATTGAATGTAAAAGCCAACACTTTTTTGGCTCAAAGACTGAACACCTAATGAATCTCAACTAAACTGTCAAACATCTTAGTTGCGAACCATAGAAGAAACTTCTTTTTGAAAGAAAAATAACATTATTCCATTTGATCACTGGTGTTAGGGACTAGATTTTTCACTCAGTCACCTATTTTCTAAAGGCCAAATTTAGCCTCCCCTCCTGAAAATGACCTTTGAATTTAGGCTAATAAGGTAATAAAACCCTAGGCAAAACACACTTTCATAAAAGAAATTCAAGATTGTATTAAGCAATAGAATCATGCTTTAAATTTTTGTAAAGTCTGTAAACCGACAACATGGAATCACAGTACAAATTTAGAAGTAAAGCCAGGGATATAGCTCAGTGGCATCAGCGCCTGCCTGGCAAGTTCAATTCCCAGCACAAAAGAAAAAAAAAAAAACTATAATCATACTTTGGTTCAGGAACTTAATTTTTTTCACAATTCTGATTGCAAAATTCTATTGCAGCCTGAATCATGGAACAAATTCTACAAGCAGAATCTTAAAAATAATGGAGTATGTGAACTGAGGCACCACTGTAAGCCTCATTATTTTACTGTTACAAGCGTAAATTAGTCTTCTTTCCCATTCCTGAGCCAAATTACTTGATACCCACCACTAAAAGGGGCTGGTTTATTTGTGTTCCTAGTTTCTGAGTTTAGTCATGGTTGGCTATTTTCTGTCCTGGTCACCTTTCCCATTCCTAGACCAAATTATCTAATAGCCACAATTTAAAGAGAATAATTATTTGGCTCGTTATTTCAGAAGGTGCAGTCCATGGTCAGCAGACTCCAAGACACAGGAACATCATAGCTGAAGGGCATGGTTCAGCTTGCTCAGCCCACCACAAGCAAGAAGCAAAGCAGGGGAACAAGCGAGGGCCCAGAGAGGAGAGAGAGCAGATACAGTACCCACGGTCACACCTCTGTGTCACACCCTCGGGTCACACCCAGAACACACCCACAAATGTGCTTTCCTAATCCTGCAGACAGCCTTCAAGCCCATCAAGGTGACAATGTAGTTTAATTGCCACAGAGTGATATAAATATCCAAATCTAGTAACCTAATCTGAATTGGAAATCCTTAATTTATACTTTAAGTAAACTCAAAACCTTGGAAGAAAAAGACACAGCCTTCTATTATTATGCCTCTTCCATGTATTACAATGAAAGCTTTAAAAAATGCTCATAAAAATAAAGTTGATTGTCACAAGTTGTGTAGCTTATAAATATCTCAGATTGGATGTTTTCATTTTAAAGCACTTAAAATTTATTTCATTTCTATTATCAAAAGCCCATTGTTACTAACAGGTGGTAATTCTATTAACACTTGTGTTCACTAATAGTATCAAAGGGCTATGATTTCAGAGTTGTTTAATATTTCACTCTTCAATTTGATTGCTACTGCAGGAAACATTAGATAATTAAGAAATAGACCCTGGCTTCATGCAAATGTCATCGCTTCTATAAAGTGGTGACAAATGTATGTACAATTTTGTCTCACTTTCATTCTGATAACTTCTTTTCTATTACAAAGTATAATGTTTTACCCAGAAGAAAGCCATGGAGTGAATGTATCAGTCTATAAAACACCTCCTAGAAGCGTAATACATGGGCTTTTATAAAACTGCACTTGATATTCACTCCATTATGAATGCCATGTCCTTTGGCTCTTAGAGTTTTCCTAGCATTATTAGAGAGTTATGTATATTTCCCATGGACTTTTCTTCAAAGTAGTTTTATTTACAAGGTAACCTTTAGAATACAGAAATGAATTATTCACATGTAACAGCGGTAAGCATGAGAAAACGGACAGTTCTTGGAGCTATAGGAAAGTTTTCCAGTTTAGCAGGTAAAAATATACTTTAATTTGTCCAAAACATATAGTAGCACATATCAGGAATTTTGTCAGTATAACATGAAAAATGTCTGCAAAATTGTGTATATTTTGGGTATAAATCATAGCAAATATCTACTTTCAAAAGATAACCATAATCTATGAAATCTTTGTTAAATGGATAAAATTTTGACTGTGGTACATACATATAAAGCTGAATTTCTGTGGAGTGGATTGCATGATCTATTAATTACTTTTCAACATAACACCACTGTTTGAAAGGCATAAATTTCTCAGATACCTACAAAGACATGCAACAGTCCTCTGTCATTGAAGGCCATTGGAATTTTGATTTGATATGGAAATATGATATATTACATAACTGATAGCTGGTTATGAACTTTGCCACATGTAACACTGTGGTGAAGGGCCATGTAACAACATATTTCAATTACCAGTGGAGCACTCAGCCAATTAAATCGGTTTTTGTTATTGCTGCTTTTCAATCTCTTCCTCAGTAATTGAACTTTAAGTTTTTACATCTGCCTTTTTAATTTTTTTGTGACATCCGACCCAGTCCCTTTTATGTCAGTATCTTGACGGTAGGTTAAGGTTTGGCGTAAGAGGCTCTAGAGGTATGTGTGTGGGCTAGAGTAACTTCCCAGAAGATTCTGTTCTGGAATTCATCCAGAAAAGGTGGAGAAGAGGAAGAAATGCTTCCTTTGAAAACTAGAGATAAGGAGGAAGAACTTAATGTTGTGACTGAGCAGAGCTCTATTTAAAAACATCTACTGTCGATATACAAAGATGAAACAATGCTCGGGTGTGCTCAGGAAGCTGAATAAAGGGGTTTTCCCAACTCCTCCCCCATGTCCTGGCCCCAGGTTGATATGTTAATTAGCAATGCCTTGGTTTCCAAGATCAAAACTAGACATCCTAGTATTTATGCTTTATTTTCTATCAATTTTTTGTTCAAAGGCCTTTTTTAACTTTCTCATTAAAAAAAAATCCTCAAAGAATTTCACAGCCATTAAGTAGTTTTTTAAAGTGATGATTTTACTAGTTTAGTATAAATGTGTTTAAATTTTGCTAAAAATTCACAGTTGAGAAAACTATTAAAAGGCATTAGAATAGCTGAAAAACCAATGTCTTTCATAGCATATAATTTTCTCTTATAGAACGTAATTGTTAAAGAAAATATTAATCTTTAGCAAGAAATAAAAACATGCTTAAACCAGATGTATCCCATATACACTGGATAGTAGTAGTACTGGTAGCCGTGCATGGTGAACACATTAAGAGACAACCAGGAAGATTAGAAAATCAGTAAGTATAAAACTCAAATCCTACCTTTAAAGCAATTTTAATTTCACAGAATTTAAAAATACAGGGTGGGGGATTTAGCTCAGTGGCACAGGGCTTGCCTGGCAAGCCTTAGGTCATGAGTTCGATTCCTGCTACCAAAAACAAAACAAAAGAATTTTAAAATACAGAATCGTGTTTGAATTGTACCTATCTTCACAGCACTTCATCATTGGAAGCAAATGCAAGCCAGGTACTCCAGAATGTTTATCTGATCCTCTTGCTAGTTACTTCCAATTGAAAATGTTATTTGAATTAGTCAGAACAGCCCTCATCATGGGCTGATAAAACCCATGATAAAGAACTGATAGACCCTCTGGATAATTCTGGGGAGAGCATCCCTTTTAATATCCAAGAACTGAGGCAAATATGGTTGTCTCTGTGCATGTCTAGGTATTAAGTGATCAGATAACTTGCCTACCAATCCCCCTGCATTGAGATGTATATGACAGCAAATTAATGTCTAAAAGCGCTCTGGGGAGGGAACAAATGGGATCATTTTAATTTAACAAAGTTTATTTGAGTAAGAAGAATTCTAGAAGAGGGTAGCATTCCACAGTAACAAGCATTGAGATTGCCCCCCCCAACATGGTAAGTTATATTTATAACTAGAAAATGAGAAATGATATCTAGAGATTATTCTATTGGTACATTTCCATGTTTACCTTATTTGGGCATATTTAGGCAGCTTTTGTCCCATTGGCTGAGAGTTAGCTGCTGTGACAGTCTAATTCAATCAGGTACTTGGTTACAAGGGTATAAATTTAAGTTGCAATTTGCTTACAAGCATGTACCAAACTAAGTTATAGTTTATCAAACACAAAGGCCAGTTTGGGCCCAACTTTATCAATCACTTACAAGACAGGTTGAGGTCTAGTTTAACTCAATTTCAGCAAACCTAGGACAGAGGTTCTCAAGCTTTGGTGGGTAACAGCTTTACCTAAGAGCTAACACAGAAGGCAAAGGCTCAAGCTCCTTAAAGCAGAAGTGAACCTTAATCACTGGCTGAGAATTACTGTCATAAATTAATCCTACCCTGAAAGTGAGTTTGAGTATTTATAGCTAGAGCAGTAACTATACTGATAGCCCTATGGGAAAACAACTTGGGAGTGTAAGTGATCACAAGCTTAGGAAGAGGCAATACCATGGCACCTCGGTTTAGAAGAAAACAAAATTAATATAGTCATCTGCCACAGTGAAAGACAGTCAGCACACATGAGAATTTAATGTATGATCAAGGTAGTGGCGCATAGCATTGAGAAAGGGAAAGAATATCAATAAACAACCTCAAAGAAACGGGCTTTGCGGAAAATTATGTGTCTCCCAGAGCCATCACTCCCTTTTTTTCTGAAATAAATTCCAGATGAGAGTCTTTTTTAATATTTAAAAAGGAAGAAAAAAGAACGCCAAAGAAATAGGAAATATGGGAATATATGTCAACAAGTTTATAATGTAAAATAATCATAAAAATAGATTTGACCACTCAAATGGTCAAAAAATTAAAACCAAAATGTTAAAACCTGTGAAAGAAAAAATAAGAAAATTGAAACCGACCAATAAGGTATATGAGTTATTAACATTCCTGAACACCACCATCTGTCTCCTTAAACTTTCTTTGTAAACATTATCTTTTTTCCTGAAAAATCTTTCTTTTCTTTTTTTCTTTTTCTTTTCTTTTCTTTTTTTTTTTTTTTTTTTTTTTTTTTTTTTTTTTTTTTTTTTTTTTTTTTTTTTTTTTGTCTTTTTGAGGCAGGGTCTTGCTATGCAGTTCGGGCTGGCCTTGAGCTCACTTTGCCGCCCAGGCTGGTCTCATACTTATAAGTTCCTACCTCAGCCTCCAGAGTGCTGGGATTATAGGCGTGCCTTCCTGAAAACATCTTGAAACAACAGTCTACCTTTTCTGTCCTTCCCTCTTTCCAACCCCAAGCCACAAAATCTCCTCCCTGCTCACACTTCACTGGTGCTCCTTAAATGTTATCTTGCCTGGAAACGTCCTGCAGGATTCTAAAACGCAGAGCCTGAGGATTGCCCCCAAGGTTGTGATTTAGTAGAGCTGGACAGAGCTCAAGATTCTGTACTTCTAATGGGCTTCAGGATAATGTTGATGTGTACATTATGTTTTAAAAACCACTGTGCTACAGAATATTTTACTCCTCTAGTAACACAGATTTACTAATGGATAAATCCAACTGTCCAGTTCCAATCCTCATTTTCGTTGTTTCAGCATCATTTGTATATATTTCTACTTTTGATTTTACCTCTCTCCCCTCTGGCATTGATTTTGAATACCGCAGTTTGCAACTTAAAAAATCTCACTTCTTGTATATAGTTCTTTCTGAGATCTAAATATTGTCATGAGTCTCAGCTCCTCACGCGTTCTTTCCTCAATGTTTATACTGCACCTGCCCTACAAATCCTAATGATGGACGTCACTCTTCACTTAGTGTTCTTCTGCATAGGGTAATCTCCCTCCTTCTCTGCCTGACAAATGTGCGACTTACTTATTCTTCAAAACTCAGCTCAAATAAGCCCCGTTTAGAAGACTTGTGTCAGATGGAGTTAGTTATCTCTGGCTTTTTCCCAGCCTTTCATAAGATAACTTATTATAGCTGTCAAATATTTAAACTTAATTATTTGCTTATATATCAATCCAATTAAAATATTAACTAGTCATGGGACCATTTCCTATACAAACTTCTAGCACAGGCTTGATTCAAGGACACTGTCAATGTTTAATGAGTGAATCAATGGACCAAAACCACCAAACATTAGTATTAAGACTACATCTCTTAAATTCAGCATTTAGGGTGGAACTGTTTTTATACCTGCCCTGTTGCTGAGCTACAGAATGCATTCCTGTAAACAGATTATACGACTTGACCAGGCCAGGAGTGATTAACTTATTTTGCAATGTACCTGACAGAGCAATCCGTATAAGCAGGAATTTAATGAATTCATATCAGATGAAAAAGGTGAGACAGATAATCTGTTCCTCTTGTTAAAGCATACATGCTATTAAGCTCATATCAATGTTAATTTTTGACAGGCATAAATTATAAGTTCAAAGAGCAAAATGAAGTGGTATTTATAATTCAGTTCAAAAAATATACAGTCTGATGGAATTTCCTGGAGAGCAGCTCAAATTAGGTTTCTCTGGCTTTTTCCAGCCTTTTATAAGATGACTTATAGCTGCCAGATATTTAAATCTTACCTTACAAAACACTTAGAAAGTCGTTTTAAAAATCTCAAGCTAGAGGACTCTAAACATACTTCAGAGATTTGCAGAGATTCATAAAACAGTAATAATAATAAAGCTAAAATTGCTCTACCCTCGGTTCTAACTAAAAAAATTCTTGAAATATTATTTTAAAATACTTCACACTTGTTAAGAAACAAATGAATGAGAATTATCACACTGAAAATAAATTCATTTTTTAAAACTGTCATAAACCAATGAGCAATTAAATTACACCACAGAAACAGAAATGCATGCTTATCTTTCCGAATGCCAACAACAAATGTTTTGAAATTTTGGTTATAAGGTTATTACTTAAAAAATGACTATCTTTCCTAACTTTTTAATATTTGCTGTTATTTTTAATCTTTCCATTCATATTTGGTTGAAATGTTAATTTCAAAGCTCTCATGTAAAAAGCAGGTACCGGTTAGAATGCATACCATAGTTTTGTTTTTACATCCATTATCTATAAAATTTTAAAAACATTTCAGCACAGATGAGTGCAAAAATATTACCAAACTACCATGTCTGAAGGGGGTAATTTACTCAGGAAGTTACAGCTGTATGTAGTTTTAAAAAGCATATTTCTGGATGCAAAATATAGATTTGAAAGGAATCCATCAGGTAGAAGGAAAGAATACTTACTCTGTGAAAAAGAACATTGTAAATATAGCTGCTCATTTTCCTTAATGTGGTGACATCTTCAGTTTAATATTTGGGGTAGCAAGCTTCTCACTGACTCCTACTGGAATATGAAACATGTCACTGTGCTTTCTTAGATACAGAAGGAGAGTCCTTTTGTTCTTATTCTAAATTCTTCAGTTCCACTTTGTTAATCGTAATAAACTTATTGAGCAAAACTGTCTTCTTGTCTTTTCTCAGTTGTACTACAACATATTGCTAACAGAAGTTCATTTCCATGGTAAACGGATAAACAGATATCTTTCATCCCTGTCTATTTAATAAGAGTGCAAATTCTAAGCAGGGTTACTGTAGTGTACCTGAATAAAGTTTAAATGGCCAGGCTTCTAGGGGTTAGTTGCTGTCTTTCAGACCACCCTCCAAAATGTTCTGCTCACATTATGATTAGAACACCATCAACATCACTGGAAGTTTTTGAGAAATGATGAGTCTCAGGCCCTACCTGACTTTCTGAGTCAGAACCAGAATTTCAGCAAATCCTCCTGGTGGTTTATCTACACATTAAATTTGAGAAGCAATGCCTTAAACTTCTATGGGAATGTCTCTCTTGCCTAGATTCTATACTGGAAGCACTTCTATACTGATACTTGCCAAAGTGCTTTTCCCTGAATTTCACTAGTATGTCGTCTTGGCCAGCAGATATTCTATACTGTCTTCCCTTCCTTCTGAGGTCTTAGCGCTTCCCAAACTATGCCCCAAATTACTATATATTCAAGGTATTATTTTAATGCAAACACCTTGACTCACTCTGGTAGGCTACGTTTAGATTCTCTATGGACAAACCCAAGGTTTGCCCCTTAGTAAAAAAGATAAGGGTGTTACCCTCCTCATTGTTCATTAAAAACTACCTTTAGGAAATCAACAGACAAGGCACCATGAATTATCTTCCTTGCGCAGTTAGTATTTCTTGTTTCCTGAGTGTTCAATCCTTTCTCTTTTCCCCGTCAGTTCATAGGAAATAAAGTCACACATACTTTCCAAAAACAGATGGCATGGTCATCACTCATCTTCTTCCACAAGCTATTCATCGGTCCCTATCTCTCCTGTCTTGTAATCTCAACTTTTCTCATCACTGTCTACCTTACATTCATGTATATACTTCTTCTTTCATGTTTCCTGGGAATTTTCTTCCAGATGCTCCAGGTTCATATGGTTGATGTTGGACTCAACAAGGTCCATGGGAGCTTGCAAGAATCACCTCATTCCACAGTGAGAGAGTATGAATGCAGGATAACGAACTTCCCCAAACCAGGCAATCACGCTGTTATTCGAAGAGTATCTGTCTACACAGGTGTCTCACTTTTGTCACTTTTCCATCCTGTGAATCTCACAATGAAAACATCAGGATCAGCTGAGAGTTGAATGCAGATTCTCAGGCCCCACTCAAATCCCACTAAAATCAGATGTCTGTAGTCATAAGATTTCCTACCTGATGTATATACATATAAAAGTTTGAGAAGAGTGTGTAGTCCATATGCATCATAAAGATTAAAGAAAAATTATGTCATCTCTTTGTAGACCCTCTAACAAAATTTAAACAAGGGAAACATATTTTCCATTTATATCAGACTCCAACATTTAGAGGGAAACAAACTTAACTTTAATTTACCACTGTCAGAGATGCTACTTTTTAAATTCAGCAGGTCAAGATATCTTTTAAATAGTTGGAAATAGCAAAAATATTTCCATTTGAAAAAAAGTAATAGTAATTGTTTTGATTATTATCAGACCCTGCACTGACTGAATCTAACTAATGAGATGGTTTTGAAGCTAGAAGTTTAGGTCACTACACTTGACAAATTCCTTAAAAGTCATACAAAGCCAAATCCCTTTCTTGGGTTTTAGAATGTTCTATGAAACCCTCTGGTAGTCATCTATTCTTGAAGCCACAAAACCAGTCCACACCGAGCCATGCCCCAGTCTCTCCTCCTCTCCCTTCTGCTTGCCCATGCCATCACCAACCAGGTCACTTGGGTTGAAATTAGATTGTTTTGGGCTTTGCATTTCTTTCCACCTACAAGATCAAATCATCCTCCGCATAGCTCACACTTCGATACCCACACTGCACACCTCAGCCCATGCTTGCCTTTGCACTTTGACCTGTCCTCCCCGTTCACTTAGTCTCACATGTCTCTTCCAAACACATCTCCTGTTTTTTGTCTCTTACTTCTGCAAACAGCCATCATCACACCACCATCCAGAAGACCTTTCTACATCTGAATTCTGAGTGCCTTCTTGTCTACCATATGTTTTCTTCTTCTTCTTCTCTGCTACCATTTCCGCTTAGAGCTTTCATCTTCAGGTGTTCTCATAGGTTGCTGTGAATGCTATGGATGCCCTGCCTCTTACCCTAATTCTCTTTCACCTGTGGCTCTGGGGAGTAGCCAGCAGTCTGCAGACCCCACAGCAGGAACTGTATCCTCTGCACTCCTCTGAGTGCACTTCCCAAATGTCTGCTCCCTTTGAGTTAGAGGGATCTTCAGCCTCATGCAGGGGCAGCTTGGAAAAGCAGTAAGTAGCTGCTTCCATGAAAATGACAGCCAGTGAGGGATATGAGATTGTGCAAAGTACCCCTCCATCTTAGCTTTCAGTAAGCAATGCTGAGCGACACTCTAAATGGCTTTGCAGGTGGACTGGGCACTAGCTGCCCACTGCTCTTGCCATTTATTGGCATTGCTCTCTGCCTTGTATCACGTCCTCGCTCCCTCATGTGTCCTCTTGAAATCACCTCCCAGGAAAATTGCCTGCCCCGTCCTTGTCTCAGAGTCTCACAGTCAGGGAAGAGAGGACATTAGCATTTACCAACCATATATTCATGTCTGCAGATATATATCTCTATGTGTCTGTGTGCACACATGAATATACAAATGTATACACACATATTCTTGTACTGATGCCTTATATATATGGTAAAGTAAAGAGATTGGTATACAGAAATTTTGAAATTTCCCCCTTTTCCAAATACCTTATTATCTCAAATAGATTCACACTGTCAATAACTAACATCTCAAGAAAAAAATGTCTTCTCAAAGTGTAGCCTGAATTGCACTTTTAGTAATAGTGATTTTACGTCCAAATTAAACAACCTTCTTGGTCATTTCTGTTTTTCTATTTTTCTTGGACCTACTTCTTCTGCACTTGATTGTCTCACATTTACAATCTCATTAAATGATTGCTGAAGCAATCATCATAAGACCAGGCTATAATCACTGCTGCTGGCACTTTTTCCTCCCATCGTTCCTGCAGTGCTATTACCTTCTAGGTGATAGGTTTTGGTGGGCTTCCTTTACAATGCACTTATCCAGAAGTTCAGTGAAAGACAAATAATTAAATCCAAGTTTCCACCCAATCAGCATTCAGCCAGAAATACATCAAAATAGGCTCAGAAAGTAAACGGGAGTGACCCTGGAAGCCACACTGCTCCATGGAGCTCCTGCTCTGCACAAATTTCCCCCAAGTATATGTGGCACTTGGCCTGGATCAGGGTGTTGTCCAGCCATCTATTAAGTAGTTGTCAAGCTCAGTTTCTTTTTTCTCTAAAATTAAAAACATATAGCCAAGGAATTCCACTTAGGCTCTATGAACCTAGTCTCTGAGTTCTAGAAAAGTAAAATTCAAACTCAATAGAATGACTTTTAGACTCTGAGGGATTTGTCTCTTGTTTACTGTAACCAAATTTATTTTGACTCACCACTACACTTCCTGTGCTGTGACATCACAGACTTCCTTGAATTTCTAAAATCATCTGGCTCTTGTGTAACATGGAACCCTGATAAACACTTTTCTGTGTGTCCATTTGGCTTTTCATGCTCTCATCAACTAAACAAGTAATAAAATTCAGCATCTTACAAATATGTCTGGTGCTTCTGTCTCTACCCCATGGCTCATGTCCAGTGGTAACTGAATACACACTGAACAGTTCTAAGTGCCTTCAGATCCACTGCACCCTACTCCATCTCCCCTCAACTATGAGCGTCCCAGCATCTTCCCTCAGCTCTCTGCTCCAGGGGCTCCACAGCAGGGGCTCTGGGTCATGTGCCCTCCCCGAGTGAAAACCTCTACCAAGGAGGACAGGAGCAGTCGGGCAAGTGCTTTGTAGCCCACTCCCAAGTAAATATCTGTGCTCCGTCCTTACCTGGATTCTGTCCCAGTAGAAAGGACACTGAGAAACTGAAATACCATTTTCTGTACATCTGCCTCTGGGATCATGAAGGTCCTCCCCCTCAATCTTCACCCCTCAGTAGAGTACTATATTTCTGTTCTTTTCTATTATCCCACTTGAATAAATCTTGGCTGGTCTCTCACCAAGACACAGTGGTTGGTTATAACATGAACTCTCAGGCCCCTCCCTCCTTCCTTGAGCCACTTGAAAAGCAAACCAGGTAGAGTGCGACATGGACACTTGTGTGCTTATTCCTTTGGCTTCTCCGCTACTCATCCGCTACAGCGTTTTGAGTTCTTTGATGTCCCTGGGCCATATAGGCACTGTGACTTCCTTTAACACTGGCATAGGTCCCAGCCTCCTCTTACAGGCTCAGCTGCTCCGCTCTGCTAGCTCTCCCTCCCGCTGCTGGCCAGGCAGAGCAGTCCTGGACCGCCCCTTTCTTGGTCTTAGAAGCATACTGCCCTGGACCTCCATTCTCAAGGTGCCCATGGGAGATTCCTTAAGCTCTGTAGTTTCCTGCATTCATGGAACCAGTTGGTCAGTTTTAATCCTCCTAAGACATTTATTGATTATAAGTTGTAGGCAGGTGATGGGTCTAATCAATCGCTACTATCCCCTATTTAAAATCACTACCCTCTTTAATGTCTTTCAATGACCAATACTTCCACGCTAAGGTAAATTCAGCATCCCCCTACCCCATCTCCACCTCCAGTATCCTGTGGGTTCAGGCAAGTTACTTAATTTCTCCAGGCTTTAGGGTTTTATTTACAAAATGAGAATTATAATTATTTGCCTGCTACACGACTGAATATAATTAAATTATGTCTTTAATTTTCTTAAAGGTACAACATGACTACTACTACCTAACTACACAACTTCAAATTATTATTCTAGTTTCATATCAAAAATATCCTCCTCCCCCCACCCACCCACCCATAGGCAGCATCCTCCCCCGGCCCTTGACTAACACCGCATCCTTTGCAAGCTATGTCACCTCCACGCCTGCGATGGAGGCATAAATATAATTGCTGACATCGATTTGTTCCCAAAAAAGCCTACCACGATGGTGCAAGTGTGTAGCTCTGCATAAAGGATGTGACAATTACGGATATAAATTCAGGCGCTGGCATCCTCATATTTAGACATCAAACAAGACTTCCACACTGTACAAAGCAAAGGAACAGGAAAACATAGACCACTCAGCATGAGAGCACTGGCTCCAGCAGGTCAGGAGGCTGCTTCTTCAGAAGATGAAAATACTCTCTGCTTCCTGTGTTTCAGGAAGAACCTGGGCCCTTCTTGGCAATGTAAATCTCCACAGTGAAAAAAAAAAAAAAAGCATGTCTCATGTCCACCCCATCATTTCTAAAATTGGAGGAGAACAGAATCCTGGGATTCTAATGGGAGAAATAGATACCAAAAGAATTAAATCACATTAAAAAGGATTAAATTAAATTAAAAATTAAGGAGCCTGAATTAGAACACATTTTTCATTTAGTATTCTAGATTCCTTTTCTCATCCAAGTTCACTTATTCAGGCATGTTTGGTATCTTTTGGGTCCAAAATCATTAGGGAAATTCAAAACTTCTTCTAATCTTGAGTTTAGAACAAATATATATATACATATATTCATCCTAATGGCTTTGTGTATACAATTTATTATTAAGAAGACCATTTGTACATAACTTTAAAGGACAAAGAAAATAACATTTTAAAAGAAGATTACATAGGACAGAGGAATTACTAGTTACTTGTTTAAAATATATTTATAGTGAACATTTCTAAAAAGAAAAAACAAGACCATTTTGTGCACCAGTGTGATCTCTATCCCCATAGCTTCAACAATTATTAGTGCAGCATCAGCCTGCTGTCACTGGGTTTATAGCTGCAGATGCCTAAGCCATGAGGAGCTTAGTCGAGTCTGACAGCCTTGCATTTGGTATTTTTCATAGTATGATTTTTTTCTTTTTTGTTTTCCCTACCATTTGTAGCCACTATAGATTCACCAAAGGGAGAAATGGACTGAAGCTGTATGTGTGTGTGGGTGTTTTCCCATGCACTATATTTGTTTATTCACATAGTCCCATCCCGAGGGAAATTAAACAGAAGAAAAAAGTTGGTTTCACTACAGAAGATTCAAAGAACTCAACATTTTACAAGCTCTGAGTCATTAATTCTTATAGATCCCTCTACGTCAGTAAGTGGGAAGTATTATTAACCCCATTTCACAGATGAAGAAACTGAGTTCTTTAATGATTATATGTCTCATCCAGAGCCAAATGATGCTGGCAAGAGAATCAAGGACTTCCAATAAAGCTCATTTATTTAATCTCTATGCCACTGTTGTTTAGTAGCAATAGTATGTGAGTGACATATGTGATTTTTCCAGTAGTCATGTTTTTAAAAATGTAACCATAAGTATGTGAATTATTTTTACTAAGATGTTCTACTTAGCCAATATGTCCAAGAGATGAGTTCAACAACAAATTTTTAAAATGTTTTCTTGAGATAGTTTACATTTTGTTGACACTGAAGCTTCAAAAATCAGTGTCCATCTAGCACTTACAGTATGTCTCACTTCAGACTGGCCACACCTTAAGCACTCCACAGCCATGTGTGCCTGATGGCTCCCACAAAGGACAGCTCATCTCTAGGTCATGGATCCTCTTTTCATAATGCCATACTTGGTCCCACTATATAGTTTAAACAAGATATGCTCTTGCCTTTTGTTGCTTTTGTAGTATAGCTTCAATTTTGCCTTGATAGTGCTTTGGCCAGGGCTGATGGAAGTACCCTAAAGTATAGTCCTGAATTTAAACCCTGGAAAGTAAAATGAAGTCCTCCTCTAAGAGAAAAAGGACAACAAGAAATAAACAAAACACTCCACGCATTTATAAAGAGAATAAAAGGCATATGAAATTCAAGTTTCTACAGTCCAAAGGGTTACTAAAATTAGCATGAGCCTGTAATGGGTAAACAAATCAACAACTTATTTGGGGACAAGAGCTATGAAACTATGACATTTGCTGCCAGCGCTGGGCAAATATTTAAAATACCTTTTTCTGTTGATGATTAAATAAATTTCACTAATTATAATAGAGACATAATTACAGACTAGCATGATTTTAAGGGAAAAATAAGGCCTGCATTTAACCGAATTCTCAGTGGTACCCATACAAATAGATCTTTACCTCTTACCTAATTGGAGAGTACTTGAATTCCTCAGTGGAAGGGAAAAAATTTACCTTTACCTGCCATACAAAACCACAAGCAGATTTACTGGAGTCTCTAATTCATTGTCCTGGATCCATGAATTTGTGGTGCTATCAGACAAAGTATCTGAAACATCAAAGTATTTTACAAAACCCCAATTCCATGATAACCTAATTAAACTTAGAATTTGGGTCTGCAGTGGACAGTGCAGTGTTTTCATAGGTGAAAATGTGACCATGGCCTGTATTCCACAAGAGCATGCCATGATGAGGGACCAAGGTCTAAAGCCAGATGAATCAACTTTGCAAAACTCAATAATACAGGACTAATTAGGGAGTGACTTTATGGTTAAGGAAAACATCACACCCAAGAAATTAATCTCACAAGTTAATGTCCATCACAGATTTAGAACTATAGTATTGGCAATAACTAATCATCAAATACTTTACATTCTAGCAATACTTCTAGTCATCAGTTATTTCAGAGAATTTTATGATGGACACTTTGGCAGAAAATGTCTGAACCAGAGACGTGTGATTGATACATGAAGGAGGTATGCAGTATAGTGGAGTTGGCCCTATATATGTATATATATAAGAATGACACTCAAAAAATAAAGAAACTCATTGAAGAAGTTTCGTTATATTTGTATCTCTCTATCCATCCATTTATCTGCTTTCCTCTCTCTGTATGTTCATTCCCAGAGAAATGAATCATAAAATCATGCTAGGAGGCAGATGAATGAAAAGTACAGATGTATATTAGTAAAACAGAAAAAAATGTTCCATTTGCTGAACAAAAACCCACTTCTGAGACAAGTTTTCAAAATTACCTCTTTCGAATGAGATCAGGTTTGAAATTCATCAAATACTCATTCCATTCAAATCAGCTCAAGAAAAATAGCTTCAGAAACTCCTATGTCAGAGGTCTAGTCATATACAATGTGCTAGCACATTTACTTCTACGCTCCCACTAAAAGCCAATGGAGCAAGAATTTTACCTTGTTTGCGCACAGTATTGAATCTACTAACATTATTTTATCTCTAACTTTCCAGACTCACCCAAAAGCTTCTATTCAGCTGGCTTCTTGTTCCAAATAAACTCATTTGACCTTAGAAGAATTCTGAAGTGAAGTAAAACACCTGTCCTCACGAGAGTCAGGCAAAGCGCGCGTTTACACACAGGGCCCGTGAAGTGGGATAGTTCATCAAGCGTCATCAGTGAGAACCTCAGAGCTCCTAGAAGGTGATCAGCCAGCGAGATATGGAATAAAGGATTCTCACCCACGTCACTGTTCATCTCTCCCAAATTTATCAGATCGTCTAGCTTTAGCATGGACTCTTAGAGTTTCTGTGACTCTCAGTTGAGCAGCCTGATCCCTCAGAAACTATTTTAGAAGGCATTCGCAAATAGACGCTGAACTACAGCTGTTGCTTTCCAGAAGTAGTAGTGAACTACTGTATTATCAGGTTGTATAGTTAATGTGCTTGATTGTGCTTTGATTTTGCTTTCAAAAGAAGATATATATAACATTTATTTTGTATTTTGACATGCAAGTCAAATTCATTGCTTTGTGTGACCACACATACTAGTATAAAGCTGTGCATGTTTTAAAGCATGATGCACTTGTTAACAACATGGCATCTGACAACAGTGGAAAAAAAAGATTCCTAGATGTTAAAGAAAATTTCCACCAATAAAAATAATTGCTTCCACAGGAGCTTCATTTTCTCCCCCAGATATTTCATAATCTGAAGATGAGAAATAAAAGGGCTGATTGATGAGGTTATATCAAACAGTCTCACTAACCTTTAGGCGGTTTACATGATGGCCAAATGTTGCAACTGGCAGCAAGTCACCAGGCTATGCATGTCGAATAACCTTCATGTTCAGACCACTAGGTCCACACAAAGAGATTGCAAAGCTTCTAGCTGGTAAAACGCTTCTCATGTCTCAGGTAGCACTGCGAGTGGCATAATTCAGTGCAGAATAGTCTATGCAATTACACATCCCTGTAGATTACAGTGTAATTACATTGAGGAGACAGAAAAATAATTGCTTGTAACTTACACTGTGGCTGAAAAGACATAAATAATCACATCGACACTATGTAATGATGTCTGATCATTTGGCCACAAGTATGTCACCGCACATGCTTAGAAGACTACCAATGACCACAGAAGAATAAAGCGCTGGGTAAGTTTTTTGAAAATTGAAATGCAAAGACTGGAAACTCTGGCAACTACACCTCGCCTTTACAGAGGACTCCTCAGGAAAAGTTATTTGAGACTCCCAACCTGCTCTCCCATCCGGAGTGAAAAGTGAATAGTGTATTAAGTGGGACTTGGTTTGCACCTTTCAATTCAGCTTGTGCCATCTGATCCCAATCTCCCAGGCCCTAATCTGAATTCTCCACAAGGTGTAGATAAAAGGTGGACAAGATGTTAAGAATTCAACCTGATGCAGCATTGGTAGCTGAGAAATTATCCTTAACTCTTAATCATTTGCTGCTTAACCCATAACATGCTAGATATTATTTATTATGATGAAATTCTAATTTGCTTTGGTCACAATTCTTTAGTCTCATTTATTATCTTTAAATTTATAAAGAAAATATAATTTTTTTGCCAAAAATATAACCTACAGTTTTAATATGTTTGCTATGTATAAGTAATGTATGCATAAATTCACCAACTATAAATTTTTTAATTTACTTACAGATAAAGTGAAATATATTTTTTTTCGTGATTTCTTCCTGATTTGAGTAGAGTTATAGGACCTCTTTGTTTCATCAAATCTTGATCAGTAATTAATAAAGTTTGAGGATGTCTCCGATATTAGGTTAGGAGCTTTGGCATCCCATTTTAAGCTCCAACTTGCTATAATATTAAAATCAAATAGAAATCCCTACAGCTTTGTACTTAATTTTGTGTTGCAGCACTGGGGGTGGAACTCAGGGTCTCACACATGTTGGCAAGTACTCTAACTGTTCTCTGCTCCGTGCCTACTGACTTCAGTCTCTTCCTGATGCACGCTGCCACAGGAAACAAAAGTGCATGAAAATAATGCCTTAATGAATTAAGAAGATAACCTTTAAAAAACTAATTTCAAAGCTACACAATTGGTTGGAAATAAAAATTAATCATAGATAAAACCAAAACATCATAATGTATTGTTTCAGAGAGAGCTTGGCAACCCTACTTGTACCATGTGTTTAAGCAATCTGATGAAGTCTCCATCAGCCTTTCTCAGAATAATATCTTTAACAGCCTGAGGTAGAATTCTTGGGGATGCAAACAAATCCAGTTCTATGAATGAAACCGTAAAACGTAGATCTGTGAAGTAGTAAAACATATATTTTATTAATGGGTTATTATGTGACTATTAAATTTAAGCGAGACTCTCAACAATGAAACTTTAAGATATTGCAAAAACTCTCATATCTGTGTTCTGGTACTCTATTTTTTTGCTCAGATTCATTGCAGAAAGAAAACTATGCAGAGCAACAATAAAGATGTAATTTTTCCCCAGTCTAATGTGCAGTTCCCCTGAATTCCTTCCATATTCACTTTGGCAATAAGGGTCCTGTGGTTGCTAAATTAAAATCTGTCATGGTTTGTGTCCAGATGTCCCCCCAAAGCCCCATGCGGTCATTGGGTGAGCTCCTATAGTTTATGATTGATCCATGGTCCAATGCTGGGATTATGGGTGTGAGTGCTACACCCGCCCCGGGATGAGTAGTTTGCATACAATATAAGGGAGAGAAAGAGCCTTGCTCTCTGCCACTCCTCCCTTTTACTCTTGCTGCTTTGCTCTTTTCAGCTGCCATGAACTGTTGCCCTCTGCCATGTGCCGCTCTGCCTTGGAGCCAGCCAAATATAGATTGAAACCTCCACAAACAGGGAGCTAAATAAACCTTTCCTGTCTTAACTTTGGGTGGTAAGTATTTTGTCTCCGTAATGAGAAAAAAGTAACCAAGACAAAATCTAATGATACTACACTAGTTTCTAAGATACTTATTTATAATGATGTTTCACTCTTACCATTCCCTAGGTTAAGGAAGGTACAGAATTGCTTATTTACTTTATAAAAATATTAGAAATAAATGAGAATAAATGAGCATGTTACTCAAAGGTACACCAAGAAAATCCTCCTATTATTCAAGGCAAGACAGTGTCCACTATACAAAAGCTTATATTTCATATGTATAAATTGTATATTGAGCAAATAATATAAAGACTAACTTACTTGTTCCTAGTCACATTCCCTTCACATCTAAAAAGCAAGGAGATTATGCTTGGAGGATCCACATGCGATATTCTCATCTTAAATCTGAACTAATCTGAAACTAAGACCACTATGAAATGCTTTTGTCATTCCTATGTTCCATGTACTACTGTTTTGCTTATGTAGACACTTTGGTATTTCCTTTATATTGTAATATAGCTTGATATTCAATTAAATAGTGACAAATATTCCTGACCTAATTTTCACCATGTCAGATATATGACTGCAAGGTCATTGTCTGAACGTTCCAAACCCAGTGAAAGTTGTAAAATACTGTCTGTTCATAGAACCAAGCTTGTAGCAAATGAGAGAAAATTCTTCCTCCCATATAGAGATTGCCCCTCCCATGGAATATTCTCTCATGAAACTTCTAAGTGCCCATCTCTCAATGATTATGCCATTATTACTTACTGAGCTGTGAGAAGTGGTTCTCAGTACACATAGCAGAGAGGAACAAGCTTGCAATTTTAATAAGGCCCACAAAATAATTAAGAGATACAATTTCTTCTTCTAATGCCAGGCCAGAAGGACTCTTCAGCTTGTAATATGAATGACTAACTGCTTTCATGTTTGAATTTATGCACGGTTATAAAGGATATTTTGACTTTTTTTAGTTAGCCCTTTCATTTGTCTCTATTTCCTCAGGCAAAAGTGAAACATCCTACATCATGTTGCATTAAAAAGTGAAGAGGTCCAAGCAGGCTGTGGTTCTACTTTTTTTTCCAAATGTATGCTGAACACTATATGCACAGTCACTCATTTGTTCATGAAAAAACAACAACAACAAATTGCATCTTAGAACAGCTGTATGAATTTGTGCACTGATTATTCCAAATAAGGCAGACCCATGTCACTGTGAAGTAAGCATGGTTAAGAAGGACTGACTTCATTTTATAGATCCAACTCTTATAGTCAATGTGATTCTGGAGTTTTCACAAGGGTGGGCTCCTTGAAGGACCCAAATTTGCCTGGAAAGCCCTTTGGCTGAAGGATGAGGCACCTAATTTAGGGCATAGTATTCACATAGATGTGAATGTGCAACGCAAGGGACGCTGTTAGTTTTTATGAACTTGTCTTAAAGAATGCTAAAGAAAGGTGGAGAATGGAGGCACAGATCCAGCTCTGAAACATCAGAGAACCTCATGAAAGTGGTTTAATTTGCAAGTTTTTAAAATAACAGTTTCATCAGGCAAGGACTAGAAATAGGCATTCCAAAAAGGAAGAAGCATGAGCAAGGTTGGAGATGAGAAGAACTTACGTGCACTTATGGAGCTTATAATTAACCAGTAAAATTAGGCTTGTTATTTTCCAAGGAGATCCCTAGATTCATGTACTTAGATCATGGAGGAAGTTAAGCCCCACAGTTAAGAGTTTAAAGTTTAGTTGCCTGGTCTCAGAGGCGGACCGAAGGTCTTAGAGGAAGAGAATGGTGTGCCTGCGTAGGCTTCGCATGGGGTTCCTCATACCAAAGAGGTCAGTTAGAAGTCGACCGATCTCAGTCATAAACAGATAAAGGGCTTGAACCAATGGTATTAGGAATACAAAAAATATTCTAAAAAGATACATCAAAGACAAAAAATGGAGTTCTAGAGATGTTAAAGAACATGAAGAAGATTCCTTAGTGACAAGGGGTTCTGTGAATGACCTAGAAATTACACCTGGAAAACCTGAATGAGTGATTTCCATTAATACCTCTTCGTGGGTCATCTTGTTGCACATAGTATGAAGCTGACTAGAAGATAATCCAAGATGTATAAGCTGCTTTGTAAACTAATGCAAATTATCATCCAGAAGAAAGGGAACTGTGTGAGCATTAGAGTGGAAGGAAGGATAGTGCAAAAAGTCAACAGAAACAATATTACTCAGTAGCATCAGTGTACAGTTTTTAACGAAGTAAATGTGAAATATAACTCAAATAATTGGTGGTTTAGTGAAGTAAAGCATATAGTGTCAATTGTTATATATGAATTTATAGTACTAACCATAAAAACATGTAACTTGTGCCAGCACAGGTGACCTACATGGTTTCATAGTGGATATACTTCATGAAAATATAGGTTTGAGTTTCAGTTTCCAAGAAATGTAGGGGATAACTAACATAATGTTTTAATAAGAAAAATCAAAGGCAAGCTATAAGTATGGAAAGCAAAGAAGGACTGGTCTAATATGAAAGTAAACCAAAAGTTTTTCATATTAGAGCATCATACAAAGGAAGCTAGCATATAAAAGAAGGATGGTATTTCTTGTTGAATTAGAAACATTCTCCAAAGGCCAGCACCAAATGAGTTTAAGATTTTGTACCAGTAGAGACTCAACTGTAATTAAAACCCACTATAATACTTGGTTCTACAATAAACAAGAATTATATCATAATTATATGTTACTGACTTTCACCTGCAAGACTAACTTATAGAAAAATCAGGCAAAACTTGACTAAAGTTACAGAAGAGAATATAAATGTTATCAAATATCTATTTTCACAGGAGATAGCAGGTAGAAGTGGAGGGAAATGGTATCATAAAAAATAATAAAGTAGAATAATTTATATAGAAGGAAAGGGTTTAACTATATAGTTAAATATGTCTATAGTGATGATATTATTAAATAAAGATTGAAAAGCCATCGACATAGAGAAGAAGAGAGGTGAGAGCAGGATGGCATATAGGAGCTATCGCTCATCTTTCATAAAAAAGTAAATAGGCAAAAGTTAAAATTTAGAAAACAGTAGTGTCACATTATTTAAAATTATAGCAGTAACCACAAAGAACATTTGAACAGAACTGTTAAACAAGACAATCTCCAGGGGACAAAGCTAGGAATTCAGCTAATTGTGGGAGTGAAAATAAATTCTTTTAATTTTGAACTCTATTTTATTTGTTACTATGTACTATGACAAAATTGATTGCAAATTAATTACCAACAACATTTGTAGAATACAGAATAGACCAGGGTGACAGAAAGAAACTCCAAATGAAGAAAAATATCTGGTCAGCTTTCAAAGCACAGGGTATCATTTAGGAAGGGAGGGGAAGGAAGAAATACAAGAAGGCCAGATAATTTTCTGTCCATAGAATGACTTTTTCTTTCAAAGGAAAATAAAGTGGGGCCAAGGAATGAGATGGTGGAAGGGAGAAGTTTAATGGAAATAATCTACATATGAGTCTGAGAGGAGGCACTTGAAATTCCAAGGTTTGTAGTTCTGAAATTATTTGGTTCAAAACATAAATATATTTCTAATGACAGCATATAATTTAAAAACTCAAAGCATGAATCTTGCATAATTCTCAGAAGGTTCATAGATTACTACATAAATCTCCTAAACATCTACCATATTCTTTAAAGTCTTTAGACTATATTACCTATTTTGTAAATAGAACATAAGACTCAAATTAGTAATCACTTCCCTATTTTTAACTCATGTATCATTGAAACCTGGAGGAAAAGAGACTCTTTTTCCTGACGTGGATTTCTGGATTACGACAAGCATCTGTAATTTTGCCATGATCAAATGTGTCTTCAAAGAACAGACATCATCAACTTACAATCCTTGCAAGAAAAAAAAATACTTAACAGCTTCATCAGTATAGACTGTGCTTTTGAAGAGGTCACTAATTTCAATGTGAGTGAGAAATACTGGAAACATTCTGCATGTCCGCCAACAAGCAACGGGGAACATCTTACTACTTCCTCTAAGGGAGTAACTTGCAGCTACAGAAAAGAATAGGAAAGATCTTTATTTATTGAAATAGGATGATCTTTAGGGTGTATTGCTAATGAAAAAGCAAGGTACAGAAAATGTGCATTTTATCTTATCTTTTTATAAATAGAGGAGGAGAGATTGAGAATACGTCTTCACATCTGTCTGCACATGCATAGACACACCGGAAGGAGATACAAAGACTAAAAGCTCTCCAGAAAGGCCAAGACTGAGATCTGAAAACACAGGATAGAAGAGAAATGAGATGTCTATTACATATTTTCATCCCTTTTAATTTTTGAGTCATAAATGTACTACTATTTTCAAAATGGCATAAGAGGAAATAACACAAACGAGCAATAATAAATGTTATAAAGATTCTTACTATATAAAGATTATAAAGATTATGATTCTTACTATATTTTATATAGTAAGAAACCCACTTACTATTGCTGTTTATAAAACATTCAGACAAAGAAGATTGTTATAACTTAAAAATATCATCGCAAATGACTTTGTAAAATCTTTCAAACATAAATAAGCTTTAAGAACTCTAACAGCATAAGCTAATATTGTGTATGGTCATATATCAAGTTTAGGTTTTTGCCTCAAAAGTATTAATTGTAACAATTTAACCATTAATGTAATTTAGTCTATAGTTCTATAATAACATAAAATTAACAAAATTAAAAGTCTCTCCAATAAATATAATCCATCAAATGGAAATGTGAATGCTTTCCTAACTTGATCAAACATGATTTCTCAGTATAGAAACAGCATCAGACTTAACAGGGAACTACTGGAAATATGACCAAAGATGTCAAGAAAAATACCATGATATCTGTCATTACCAACAGTGTTTAATCTGTTATTAGAAGTACAAGGTCAATAAAATTAAAAAGAAAAATTACCAATGTAAAAATTAAAAAGAGAAAAAAAGCAAAAATTATCACAATTTTCAGTTAATCTGACAAAGGATAGTGATTTCCAAATGAAATGGGAATCGAGTCAGGTAGTGTCATTATTTGGGACACAATACATATAAACAGCAACCATCTAGGAAATATAGTGGAAAGATCCTACATATGATAGCATCAGAAATATAACATAGCTTGGAATAAGTACTTAAAAAGTGACCAAGATCTTTTATGAGGAACTGGTTGTTTGAAAAGTCTTTATGAAGAATTGATTTTTTGTATTCATTTTATAGTTATGTAGACTTATTAATTTTATTTCTAAATCAGATGCAATCATATACAAAGAGGCAAATAAAATCAGTGCACAGTTCAGGACTACTGCCTCTAATATTACAGGAATATATATCTTATTTGAATGGCTTTATTTAAGACATTAAAAATCATTTAAAATCAATAGAGAGGATTGAGAAAGATTCTTGATATTTGAATGGTAGATAGAAAAATGAGAAAAAAACGCAATTATTTTTGTCCATGAACTTTTGAATTTTTTAGGGAATTTGCCATATCTGTTCTATCAACATCTTAAAATTTGTTAACTCAGACTATATTAAATTCATAATAAGAACAGTAATAACTACCATCATTTATTAAGCAATTGCTATATACTGAGACCCTGTGGTCCCATATATACCCACAAGGAACTTATATTACTTAACATAAATACCCAAACACCATTATTTCTACTTTGCAGAAGAGATGCATGAGGTTTGGACAGGTAAATAAATATCTTGTCTAAGGTCGTAAGCCTGACACAAGGCAGAGCCCGATTTCCAGCCCAGCCTTGGCCTCAGACAGAACACCTGTGTTCCTTCCAAATTCATGTATCGTTTCAGTTTCAGTCACATCCAATCACTTCTCCACACCTCCGATTTTATTGTCACAAAGACGTTCAAAACTAACATGAGGAGATTTACATTTTCTCTGATACTTTCCAAGTTACATGGCTAATAAGAAGTATAAAAGCCTGCAAAGATAGAAACCCTGGAAACCCTATAGCCCCATGCTCGTGAACCTACGGCACGTATGTTGTCTTTCTTTTAAGACAAAAGACGTCAATGTATGAGTTGTTTTTTTCTAAACTGAAAGCTCTGTTTTCAGGTTTAATTAGAGTGTGGGGGCTTTGTGATAAATAAATGGCTTTTGTGTTGCAGCTTGGGCAACCCCATGCCTCTAAAAGGTTTGTAATCACTGCTTATAGCCCTAATAGCTACAATAAAAACCATAAAAATAGAGGAAATCATACCATGACAGTACCAGTCTTTTTACTTGCTTTTCAGGTACTGGGATGGGACACAGAGCCTGTAAACAGAGCTGCTTCCTGAGCCCTTATCATTTATTATATTATTATTATTATTATTATTATTATTATTATTTTGAGACAGAGTCTAGCTAATTTGCTAAGTTTCTCATTTGGTTTGGTTTTTTTTGTTTGTTTGTTTGTTTTTTTTGCGGTACTGGGGATCGAACTCAGGACCCTGCGCTTGCTAGTCAAGTGCTTATTCCACTGAGCTATATCCCCAGCCTCTCATTTGGTTTGAATAAACACCCCACAACACTCCTCGTATGTTAGCTCCATGAACTACATATACTTTGTTGACAGTCTCTTTATTTTGCATAATCATTTATTCTTGGAGTAATGTTATTTATATTAAAAATACTACTGTTCATCTTAAATAGAAAAAAATTTAAAAATCACTATATGTTTCCCTTATGAAAGACAGAATCATATGATGCTATCAATATGTTGACAGGTATATCTTAAACTAAAAGGAATATTTTGGCTTGGAACCAAAAGCACTTTGCCAGGAAAATCTCTTTGATAGTTTAGGAAGTGATAAGAAATATAGAAGCACAAATCACACTGAAAACTGAACTCTGTAAAGCATGGAATGGCATGTTTGTAGGTGGTGGGTTTAATATGCAGTAATATTTGATTTTAGTTTTATCCTGCTCAGCTCCTTTACCTTTAAACTACAGTGACTTCCATAGGGATTCTCAGGCCTAATTTTAGATTGTTAATTGTCACTATTAACAATATAATGAAAGTCCCCTTCTTTCATTATTTATAAGACCTACAGCACCTTCGCAGGTTTTAATGATGCTTTCCTGCCAAATTTGAGACCCATTTTGTCATTGAACATAGTACACTGTCCTGACACATCAGTGAGGGCAATATGTTCTGTATATTAGTCAAAAACCTCTGAATCATATGTTTTAGATGAGCATCAAGGAAGTTGGACATTTTTCAAAGGAATCTCAACCATGCAGCTGCCATTAGATTAGAAAGTAGTAAATCTGCCTATTAAGATACTTTGTGACATTTGGGCTGAAAGTCAAGCTTTGCATGTGTAAAACAGCCTAGTTAGGATTCCCATGCCTTGCTTATTTTAAAATACAAATATCTGAGAAGAACTATATTTAAAATCAATGAGATTTTTTCAGTTACAGTCTTTAGAGACAGCATTTTTGCCTTTGAAAATTTCCAAGTATAATAACATCCCAAACTGGCAAGCTTCAATCTAGTCTTCATCATACAAAAAAACTGTCATGATTTTTTTTTTTTTTTTATTCTTCTTTATTGGTCTGTGTGGCAGTGGTGGCAGGGGGTGTCCTTAAAAAACAACACAGACTTAAACACTTACAGTTCTTTGCAAAAAACTAAAATTGGAATTCAGAATTTTCTTGTGTCTATTACCTGTAATAAATAAAACATTAAAACTTTGTTCTAAGAATTATGCTTCACTTTAATCCAGTAATTTGTTAAAAATTAATTTATGCCCAAATAGAAAAACTGCAAGAAAATGAGTCGTCCCCTAAGCCCGGCATAGTTACTTCGTATCCCTAAACTTCCCTTGCAAAGCTGATTCTAAGCACCAAGGGGACATTTGCTGTTTCCAAGGATGGGTGAGTTTAGGGGACATTAGGGAAACAACTGTGAAAGTGGGGAGTTAGGCCCCACTTTGGTTTATAAAACACTTTTGTTGATTGTTTTATCATTGCGCTGATGTTTTTATCTAACTACTGATCTGTAGCTTCTATCTAGCTACCTCTGCTGAATGCAAAAGTTAATTCTCCAATCTCCTTAAAAGGACAAAGTATAGGAAGTGGTCATAAACTCTAAAATGACTAACAAATAGGAGATGTTATTTTTAATTCCTGCAGGGCTATAAGAATTCAAGATATTAAAACACTGACAAAGAATATTAAACATGAGGCCCATAGTCACGGCCATATTTTGAAACAAGAATATGTCTGTGCCTGAAATTGGCTAATTAATCCTTAGTTTTTTGAAGAAGTGTGCTCCGATAGAACAAAATGATCATGCACGTCCGTGTCCTTTGCTGTGTGAGATTCGCCCCAGGGAGGGTGCTGCTTTAGAAACGTGCTCTGTGGCCACGGGGTCCTCTATGCGGCGTTTATTAGACTTAGATCGGGTGGGGCTACAGTGCCAATCCCTTTTCTTGTGAGATCATTCTCCACACAAACCTCCTTACAAAGAAGCACATAACACGCAACAGGACTATGAGTGCAGCATCTGGCAAAACCGTATTTTCAGGCCTCATTTGCATTAATACCTGACAAGGCGTTACCCCCACACACACAAAAAGGAAGTTTTTAAAAAGTTGGAATTCTATCTTTGCTGTTTCACATGGATGTGGGAAAAATAGTCTTTCTTTTGTAAATGTAAGATTTCCAGAGAGAAATATTTTAGTAGAAAAGTAATCTTATTATAATATAAAAATGAAAAGTTAAATCCAGCCTTTCACAAAATTCCCAGGAGATAAACCATATCAAAAACAGTTCAGTAACAGTCTCATCCTATGTGCCAGTTAAAGACAACAAGCACGAGAAACAGTGGGTTTAGGCCTAAAACTACTGTATCCAAACTAAATGCACAGCCATCAGCCTTCACTCCCTGAACTGTAACTTCTCTGTGCTGTGAGGACAAAATTTGACTGCACAGAGTATTTTTTTCTGTTAAACAACTTTACTTGTTATTGTGTCTTTTTTAATGTCCTACTGCCTAAAATGCCCAGTTGGAGACATATTGGTCCACGCAACCATTTATTTAACAAATGTTCAATTAAGGTCCACAAGCCAATAATCAACACCAATGTGTCCAGCAGCCCGCAGGCTGCTGTGGGGAAGCACATCCTCTGTTCCACTGTATTATCCCAGGGCTCCAGCAGAGAAATTACATAAGACAGGGGCTGACCATATTTATCCCCAAATTTAAAAGGCAAACTCTTTACTTGAGAGAGAGAAAAATATACTTTAAAAACCATGGTAGGAGACAGTGAGTCATGATAGAAGGCAGATCACTCAGGTTTGTTTGGTTTGATTTTAAACTGGACTCCCCCAGAAGGCAGAGCTGGAAACAAGAGCCAGTGTACCAATTGTTTATTCAGGGAAACAATACCAAGAATAGGAACAGAAGACTGGGAAATCCCGATGCACAGTACATTTGAATCACCACTTGAACCCAGGCGCAGCCCCACTGGGATATGTTGAAGAGCTGTGTAAAATGAGCTTGAGAATCATCTTGCTCCTTGTCCACTAAGGACTGCCCCATGGGACATAACCCTTTAGTACTTCCGGGAATTGCATGTTTTGAGTACCCTGACCTTCTTACCCCAGGGCAGAAAGTAAAGAATGCAGCATGCAGCTGAAGTGGTCACCATCAAATTAAACAGGTATATGCCAGATAGTTCAAAAATGAGCAAAGAGAGGCGGGCAGAGGAAGTGAAAGAGGCCCCAGAGGTGGCTCCCTTTGCTTCTGGTTCTGTTCCACATAACAAGGTATTGCCTCTTGGTAAGTCTTCCCTCCGAAAGAGCACAGGCAGGGGAAATTCTGATCCAGACCTGACAAAGTAGAATAACATTGGATGCAAAGCCTGTGAGCAAGAAAAACAGGACTGCAGAATGACATTCAGCAAACAATTCTAGCAAAGCATTTGACACATGTAGATACATACATTATGCCATTGATTCTACTTCATGTAACTTTCAATATACTTTTATGAAAAGGTATATACTCACATAAAGATCTATTTAATTTTATAGCCAGGAAAAATTCTAAAAGCAAATGTGTCCCTTGTGCATATTTGCACTAAGTTGTACCTTAAGTTATCTTAAAATAAGGCAAAAAATAAGTTACCTACCAGAGATCTGAGCAAATGGAGAGCTTCCCATGAACTACACTACATAATATACATTCTAGGGATTTCCTCTTTGCAAAGAGGCAATCAGCAGGGACTCTTACTCTCTCGATGTTAAAAAATATTTAGTACATAGCAAAAGTCTTAGCTTGAATGCCAACATTTGCTTTCTACATTTTTTATTTTTTAGTTCGGGTGGGATAGAATGATAGATTGTCCCACAGTTCACACCTAAAATTGGAGAAAGGTGAAGGAAACCTGAGAGTTCTCCCCATAAAAGCCCAAGTAGAATGCGAGGAATACATAAGAAGAAGAGAAAGACCAGAGAACTAGATGTGAGCTAAGGACCCAAAAGTGAGAGAGAGGGAAAAAAGAATACTTGCTGCTTACCCTTAATCACAAGTGACTTATTTAAATAGACAAAATGACAGGTTGACTTCCATCTATTTTAACTGCCAAATCCTATCAGCAGGGTGTGATTACCGCCCAAGACCACCTTCTGGGGTGAGGAGTCTCTCAAGCCTGCCTTGTGTATCCCTGACATTCCTTCCTCCATCCAGAAATCCGGAATCCTTTAAGGAAACATTTGTGGCCATTAAACCAATTGGAGTTGAACCCATGTCCTAGAGGTTGACAGGACAATTTATTAATGCACTCCATAACTAAGTCAGGATTAAAAAAGAAAGTCTTGCACAACTTTCCTTCTTCCTCTCTTTTTCTGTTT
Organism: Dinomys branickii; assembly: GCA_004027595.1. Taxonomy (NCBI): domain Eukaryota; kingdom Metazoa; phylum Chordata; class Mammalia; order Rodentia; family Dinomyidae; genus Dinomys; species Dinomys branickii. The sequence goes on along the minus strand of PVLD010000302.1, from coordinate 264,029 downwards.
TGTTTTACAAGATTTTCATATCTTTGATATCTACATGCAAAAGAAGAAGCATACCAGTCTTGGGCCTAGAATTTCCTGTCCTTAATTTAAAGAAAGTCATTTTATCAATTTATTTGAAAAATGAAATTAGAAAGAATTAAGCCTCAGGAACAGTTATGTAAAATTTTAAGAAATAGCTAGAAATAGTCTGTGGACCATGGGTCATAGTTTCCGCAGCTACATAACCAAAAAGAGCTAGGCAAGAGAGTTTCATAGATCTCAAAACAAAGCCACAAGCTTTTAGAAAGTTACATTTCCAAAGTATCGATATTTTTGAAATTGCTAAGTAGGTAACTCAGCTTTCTAATTTGTGTTTGTGTGTTTGCTTACTTACTGGAAGTCTCCCAGGTAAATGCGTATTTCTTTTTTCTTTATCTAGAAGAACAGAGCTTAGTGCAATAGCTGCTTTTTTCCTAAAAGTATGTGTTCTTATCTGCTCCATTTTTTGCAAGAAAATTTTTGGTTTATGCCTTGTCCTGAGTAACTACTTTGAAGATAACAACACATGATGGAATAACTGCTGTTACTTTCTTATTATTTGATAATGAAAATTTGGTTGTTTCAGTGAAATAGAAAGAAAAAAGATTTCCAAAATCAGGATTGGGAGGGCAAACATAAATATCTACGGAATTAAGAAGTAAATAAACCTGCTCCATGTTTGCAATTACAGCTCTGTTTTGTGCATTCACCTCAGCAATTTCCAGCACAGAATCCAACTAAGACAAAGATTTTATAAGTTTGAAACAGGTAAATATCAATCTAAGAGGTATGTTGAATAAATTTCTAAATTTACTCTAAAAATCAGAAATTCATGTTCCTAATCATCTAAAACTGTGACTAATTTTTTCCATGAATGTAATTCTAGCATTCCCAGGCATTAATTAGATAATTGAAATCTCTTAAATCAGTGACTCAGGCTTCACTTGATGTTTACAACTGTCTTCCCAAGCTGGGAAAAGCTCTTAGGATGTGATATAGGGCCATCCTGTTGCTTCAATCCTGCCTAGAATATATTACCCATGGCGCATCATTCTATTCCCCTTAAGCATACAATTTGGCACTCCATGCATTAAACTCTGTTGGATTAACAAGGACAACAATCTATGTTAAAGCAATGAAAAATTGTTTTTGTTCAAAATAATGAAGAGGAAATTCTTCCATATTTTAACTTTTCACATTTCTCATTGGAAAAGAAAACATCCAAGGATGAATGACATTTCAGTTACCCTAAGTAAAAAGAGTAGCAGGACACACACACACACACACACACACGGGAAACTACAATATATCCGATGTAGAGCAGTGCTGTTTTCTTTGTTCTTTTTAGCTCAAGATGAAACAGCTGCTCATTGTTTAAAATAGCATCTCATATTTAGATGTTTTTCGTGTCAGAAGGAAACCATCTTATCCTTCCAGTTTTCTAACATTAGAGAGGAGTAAACACTCATTTCCTACCTATATTATTTATAATGCAGACTTGTGAACTTTCACATCCAGTGTTGGACTGACGTCTCTCCTACTAGGTTTTGAACCTTCCTCCCCTGACCCCATCAGCAGACCAGAGTAACGTGGAGGTCATCTTTTCCTTTCATTCATTTCTTAAACATGTATTTCCTTATGACAATCCGGTAGCTCTGGTTAATCCAAGGGTAGATCCTATAATAGGTGGGGATGGGAGGTATTTTATGACATTTTATCAATAGGCTGATACTTGTCTCAAAGGAAACTGAGGGATCTTTACAAAAATCTCATGTTTCCACTCCTTCACTCAGAACCCTTGGTTCAGTAAGTACCTGCCAGTGTGATTTGAGACCCACATCTTAGTCCTGGGGGAGGGGAGGTACTTTATTACTAGCTGTTCTCAAAGTGTTTAATCTAAGCTTGCTCATAGACCTTTAAAGCAGAAAGGCAAAAAATATATATCTTTTCCAAAAGGGTGCTTTAAAAGAAATCCTCAATCCTTAATTTAGGGGAGATTTTCAACCTGTCACACTAAAATGGAATGGTACACTTAAATTTAATTCAAATTTCACTCTAGGGCTGGGGATATAGCTCGGTTGAATAAGCGCTTGCCTGGCAAGTGCAAGGTCCTGAGTTTGATCCCCAGTACCACAAAAAAAAAAAAAAAAAAAATTCCACTCTAATTCCTTTTCTGACTAATAAATACATAAAAGTTATACCCACTAAATAAAACTGTTTTAATTCTAGAATACAGTTTCTATCTAGTAAGGTCAAATTTAGGATTTTTTTTTCTCCTCACATAGTCCAGTTGTATTGCAGAAATATCATATTGAAGCTATTAATCTGTCTTTAAAAAAATAGTTTCAAAACTTGCATCCACATTATAAGACCTCTTTACTGAAATATTGAAGCTGGAAACCATAATACAGGGCAAAAAACAAAATTTGGGCCTCAGCTAGCTGTACTTCATCAATTTCCAGATAAGAAATGTAAGGGCCCAGAGAGATTACAGGCCCCGTCCCTCGTTGTTAGTAAGATTTTGTTAGTGTTTGTTGAATGAATTATATGGTTGCTCTATCACCCTTTTGAATAGGAGAGAGACTGGGACACTGGAAGTTAGCCAACATAATTATAACTGTCAACTCCATTTTTAAAGTGCTAACACTGAGACTGAAGTGGTTATTTATCCTAGCCTAAACGAAAATAAGTAAATGATGAGTAGCTTTGTGTGTTTTTTTCTCCAATTTGGATTCACGTTAAGTATCTTCAAACTTCATGCAGTTCCCCCAAAGTATGAGAGGAACAAATCTTAAGCATTATTCAATATTTCTTGCCTGGCTTGTAATATGCATTCAGATCTAGCTTTCACATCCTCTAATCTCCTCTAAAAACTATTTCTTTTCACAATAGATGACCTGAGTTTTAGCTCCAGACAGTTTGAGAGTTTATGAAACATGAATTTGACCATAGTCAAAAAAGAATGGGAAATTCATTTCACAAATTATTTGTAACCTTTCCCTCTCCTCCATCTCTAAATACCACTGTTCTTTCCTTCCTGCTAGTGTCAGGCACCTAGTCTCTTTCTCATGTTGTCCCCTAAGAAAATGGGGAAAAATCTCGAAGAATGGGCCATGTCTGAGATCAGGCTAGTTCCCACCCTATGGAGACCCTGTCTCGCCCACACAAGTGGCACTCTGTAACCTTATTTCCACTGACTTTTTTTTTCTTTTTTGCTTCTTAGAAAAATGGGGCACTAGGAAGTATGCACACCCCCAGCATCTTGAATTTACCCAATCAGGCCTTACTCAGCAGCCCAGTGCCTTAACAACCTGGCAAGATGACATGGGTCATATTTTCACATGGATGAACTGTTCTTGAACAATTTCTCCAGTGTGTGAGGCACAAACAGGCTTTTCTTCAACATCAGGCATGCATGTCTTCCCCGCCTCTTGCTTTTTAACAAACATATGTATTGTGGCCAGTGCAAGAAAAGTCCTATTCCCCATGAATGTTCGAGTTTCTCTCCTATTTACTCCTCTTACCACCCCCTTCAGATTGCTCTCTTTCTCTTGACATTTCAAAATATCAGAAAAGTGGTGGACCTGTGTCTATCTTTCTGGTCTATGATGACGGCTGAATTGTGTGCCCTGTCCCTTTTCCCCTGCACTCTTTCTACACAAGAATCTGGGCAAGAAGGAGGATCCGTTATTATAGTCATCTTTGCACCTCAAAATTTGCACGTTCTTCCTCTTTGCAAAGGTAAGCACTGTATGAGGCCATTTCATTCCGTGAGAGATATCATGACCTCACACTCCAGCTACAGCTTTCTTAGTCTTTTTGTGTTTCTATAACACAGTGTTTGAGATGGGGTGGTTTATGGATAATAGAAATTCATTTCTCACAATTCTGAGGGCTGGAAATTGCAAGCACTGCCAGGTTTGGTGTCATGCCTCTTTTAAAAGGATGGGAACGTCACTTATGAGGGAGAACCCTCATTCTTAATCACCTCCTAAAGGCCCTATCTCAATACTCTCACGTTGGCAATTAAGTTTCAACATACAGATTTTGGGAAATGCATTCCAACAATAGCAATAATAGTACAATTGCTGCCCATTCTACTTTCAGAAAATAAAATGACATCAAATACTTTCTGTGCCTAGTTTTGTATCTAATATAATATTTTACATGGAATGACTCCACATAGTAAGCAACTAATAAATATTGTGGAATGAATAAATGAAAAAGAACCAGGCCAATAGGAATTCCATTTTTTTTTCCTGTTATGCTGTCTGATTATTTTTCACAAATCCAAGTAACTCTAAAAGTTCTTCTTAAACAACAAAAGATGTTTATTTCTTTATAGGGCATATAGTATAAAAGATGTCCCAAGGAATCAGATTGTTTACCTCAAAAAGCAATGAAAAAATTCCCATGATGTTATACAATGTTTCAAAACATCATCAATCAGGCATTGACTGCACATACTTGATATTATGACTTGGCTGTCACTCAGTAGATTTGTTCACAAGCTATTTCATTCATCTTGAGGTTCCATCTTATATATTCCTGATCAATAAGAAGCAATATTGGCCCACAGAATCATTGCCCTGAACAGAAGGGGAAGATGCTTGTCATCTACATGAGAAATTATCAGTCCCTTGTCCAAAGCTATTTTTTGATGAAAAGATCAGAAGGTCACACAGATCCTTCTCTCAGAAAGAAATGGCAAGTGTGATATCCCAGGGATAATACTAGAAAATCAGTCTTATAAAACCTAACTTGTTTTGATAAAGATGTATTATACTCAGCAGTATGTGCTGTTTGAATTGTGTTTGGGGCTTATTTTCTGAGTATAGACATTTGCTTCTGTTTTAAAACAATTTCCAGCTAGATTTCTCATCACCAATATAATAATCCAAATTGTATAACTCTCTGGAGGCTTGAATGTTGGGAGTTGCTTTAATATTACTTGTGAAAAAAAAAGCAAAGATCATATTTTATTAGCTCAAAATGAAGAAATGTTTTAATGGAACATTCTGTTTTCTCAATACCAACCCTACCAATGAGACACTTGGTGACTTTTCCAGAAAAAGTGTGAGCACAACCTAATTCTTTCTCAATGATACAGACAAGATGATTGTTGGAAGGCACAAGAATGACTGAATCACTCAAGGAGGTCATGAATTCTTTGTCATACTTTTCAAAACAAAGTAGTACAGTCCAGCCTGGGGAATTACGTGGCAGAATCTGAAATGAAACTTTCTTGTGTCTTTCTTGAAATGTGTAAGTCAAGGAAATTTTCAATACTTGGATTTATTTCAGCTGTAATAATTTGATGGTGCTTTCTTTTATTACTAACATGAACTTGAGGCTCAGCCTCACAGGTATATGGTCATAGGAATTCAGAAGTTGATGTAGTAGAAGGAACTGATTTCTCCAAACTAGGTAGCTCTCAGCCAAGAGGCCCAGAAGGTTTGCACTAGGACAGTGGAAGAATGCAGCTCTTATTCTGTAAGAACAATAGAAGAACCTGAGGGATGGTAACACATCCGGCTTTGGCATCCTGTTCCTCCCACCTGGCTCCACGACTCCCAGTGTGGTGGTAGCACACCGTTTATCAGCTGAGAGGAAAACTTCTAACTGCTTGAGACCGCTGCCACCCAATTCTCCAACACCACCATTCAGACCAGGGTGTGTGGCTTTCTGGAGTTGGCATGGTGGTTGGTAAACGGGCTAGTCCTTACAGAAGCGACCTCTGAAGAGAACGAACCCAAGGCGGACAATGGAAGCAAGTAGTTGGGCCCTCCTCTCAGAAGCCCTTCTGGTAATTCCTTCTGCCCAAGGAATTCCAGGGTAACTCAGAAGCTGCTCTTCAGAAAGTCACACTGTGGTCCTGTCTGCTCATCCATAAAACGATGACCAGACTTTCAAGTTATAATTGCAGAGTGGCTTAAGTAGAGAGGCCCCAGCAAAAGGAATTTCTGTATCCTATAGTTTCATTTCCTCTCAAAAGTCATAAATGAGTATATATCAAGCAAATTTGGAAAATTATCTGGCTGAACTCTAAAAACATTGATAACCTTAACCATTCTAGCAAGACTTTAAAAGTTTACCCATAAGGTTCCTGCAGAAGATATCCATTAATGCAAAAACTTAGGAATTACTTTTCAAGTGTGAGATACTGTCTTCAATATTTGGCATAGTGGTCAGTCTTTGGGTGTGGATTTGGCTTCTGGAAAGGACCAAAAACCAATAAGCATCCATTGTATAAATAAAGTGAGTGATAAAAGTGGGCAGTGCAAATTTAGATTAAAAAATGAAGTGTGTCTGTAAATATATCAAGAAGGAGTTTTCCCTGCTGGTCACAAGCCAAGCCTGAGGGCGATTCCAAGGCTGAGGCTATGGCCAAGGGGATGATCTGAAGGAGACAGCTGTCATCCATCATCCTGTTGACCTTGAGGTTAATTCACCTGATCTGGCTGGCTGCGTAAGGGTCATCTCCACCTGCCCTCACTACCCCATGGGCATCCCCTCTGGAAATCCTTGAATGATAATAAAAAGAAAAAAAATGATGAGAGCCTTTCTTTCATCAGGAATGGCTACTTGGCTTTTCAGCAATTGTTTTACTGAACTTTTACACATCAAACCTAGAATACACTGGAAAATAAGAACAGATTCCTATGCTCAGATAAGGACACAGAATAAAACAGAAGGAAATGAAATTAACCAAACTTTTAAATGCTAGCAAACATGATGAAGAAAGAAACATAATAAGGAAAGCCACTGGGTTAGGAGGTTGGTGCCAGCCTCTCTCTGAGAAGGTATCATTTTCGTTAATGATGAAAAGTTGTGAACCATGCAGAAATCACAGAGAAGATTTCTAGACTGAGGAGAGAGCATGACTCCACCTTCTAAGGTAGGATGCCCGGTGACTATAACACTTGGTGTGTCAAGTTCTGTGAGCCTGTGTACAGCAGGAGCAAGGCCTGTCATACAGCCTTGTAGTTACACTCTACTACACAAGCATCATATTAATGATGTTCCTAAAATGTTTTGAGCAAAAGCAGTATCTGAGCAGTAACAGGGATGGACATTCCCAAGAGGATCCATTACAGGGACAAAATTGTATTCAGGTGTTAGAATGAAAATGAGACATTTCCTGAGAGTTATGCTAGAGAAAATTTAACACTTGTTTTAAGAAGATGATAGTGGCCAGTATTTAATTTGAGATTTTTTTTTTCCCTAGACCTAAACATTTGCTTCCTGCTCAGGCAAGCTTGAGAAGAAGGGATCAAGGGAGTTTTGTGGTCCACTGAGCAAAGGATGGGAAAATCAGAAAGATTTTGAGTTATAATCCCAGTTGAGCTACCAAGTGACCTTTAGGCAAGTCATTTGACCTCCCTGTGCCTCATGCTCCCAGCTGGAAAATTGGATAAGACCAGCAGGATATCACTGAAAACCAGATGTTGCACCAAGCCCAAGCTTTCCCAGCTAAATAAATGACCACCAAAGGGAGGGGATAATCTATCAGCCCACGTGAATGGCCATTGATGACATTAGGTCCCTTTACATTTAAAAGTTATTAATTTCTCCTATATGCATCAAAACAATTGAATAAAATATGAAGTTGAAACATGAACGCTATTTCCTGAGCCATTTAAAAGTGTCACTGGCTTGCGCTGACTTTGCCATAGCATATTTGCAGGTTAATAATTGTCACAGTCCTGGTCTTGCCTCATTAACCCTTCCCAGGGCCAGTCACACCAGCGTCAGTGACACAAAGCTGGAACAACAAAGAGAAGGTCAAAACAAGAGTTTATTTCCCCATTTTTCAAAACAAAATAAACTCCCTGTTTCTATGTGACACAAGACAATCATGTTTTGTATCTAGGTTTTATTAAATGTTGAAATAGAGAACAAAAATCTTACCCCTCATTAGAATGTTTTTTTGTATCAATAATAAGCAATGTTTTGCTTAAAAAGACTAATTTAGGGCACGCAAAAGCGTATTTAAAATTCAGCATATGTTTAGAAATGAAGTACCTTCATTTTTGCTTCATGGGGGAAATGTGTAGTCACGTGAAATTGTACCCTTTTCTGAGAAAAATGGTAACTACTTTTCCCTGTGATAGAGTTAATATTTGGATATATCTGAAAAGTAACAACTTCATAATTCTCAAACTTGAACTTGGATCACAGGTGGAATCAGAAAGCTCTAAGCACCATCTGCATGGAGAGCTACTTGGGTAATATATCATTTACAGGCAGCAAACGTCTCCATATTATGCAGTATTCTGTTCTCTGACTTATATTTTCACTTTCCACTTGGAAATGTTTGATGTTATGTTAATATGTGTAGAAAAAATGAACTAAATTCACTTAATCAATCTGAAGACCTTAAGATATGTCTCTGTGTACCAGTATACACCCTAACATTCCTCCAAAGGATAGTACACATAGAATGTGTGTGGAATGAAAGATCACTTATAAAAACCTCATTAAGGCCTCCCTTCCCTAGTCTAAAATTTAACAATAGCCTCTTTCCTCGGGGCGACTTGGGTGAAATAATGACGTTTTCTTTGATTGGAATGCCAGGGGGAAAAGAGCTTTCATTCCATTGCTTTTCATTCACCCCAGTGAAGAGACACTACTTGTAGATAGGAAGGTTGTTATTGGGTTTTGTTTTTACTTAAATGTTGCTGGTTATTCTTTGACCTTAATTCTTTTTTTTTTTTTTTTTTTCGGTACTGGGGATCGAACTCAGGACCCTGCGCTTGCTAGGCAAGCGCTTATTCCACTGAGCTATATCCCCAGCCCAACCTTAATTCTGATAGAAGTATTTTCTCACCTAAGAGAAAGCTTTTATTTCCTTAAAAACCTTCATCGACGGTCTAGCAGATGGATGAACGGCGGAGGAATAGGGCGGAAGTTGAGTGACTGAGGCAAGATTGCCTAATATCACAGGACTTATTCTCACCCATCTATAAAAGGCAGAGGGTAATAACGCCTATCTTGAAAGGCTGTCTTGATAAGGATCAACACAGTGAATGTATTTTGTCAATTATACTATGGTCTAGGAATGTAACTTATTGTTCTAACCTGTTATTTATCTTCATGAATTGCCTAGGGGGTTACCCACCCAGGAAGTTTTTTGGTGTTCTTTCTCTCTCTCTCTTTCTTTCTTTCTTTCTTTCTTTCTTTCTTTCTTTCTTTCTTTCTTTCTTTCTTTTCTTTCTTTTTTTCTTTCTGATACTGGAGATGGAACCCATGACCTTTCCAATGAGCTACATCCCCAACCCATCTTTTAATATTTTTCGTTTTGAGACAGAACCTTTCTAAATTGCCAAGGCCAGGCTCAAATGTTCGATCTTCCTGCCTTGGCCTCACAGAATGCTGGGATTACAGGCATGCAGCATGATCCCTGGCTTCTCCCCAAGTAGTTCTTTACCTGCCTCTGTTTATAGCCAAGTAGGTTCCTGACTGGACTCTACACAAGCTATCTACTAAGATGTCTGCCTGGGACTAAGATGTCTGACTAAGGGACCCTAGGAGCCCCCTGGAGTGACTGCAGGTTGGGACATCCATTCACTGAATCCCATCCCTGGGCAACCTGTAATTATGAGCTGTTGTGCTGCATTCAGAAAAACAGAGAAATAGGTAATTGGCTTTATGTAATACTTACAAAATCAAGTTGTGTGTCTTTTCCTCTTATTCATTTTCTGTGGGGAAGTAACTGATTCTCAAGCATGAATAAATATTTGAAAAAGATATCTACCTCCAAAATCAAGATGATAATAAGAGAAGGGAAACAGGGAGGGAAAAAGAGGGAAGAAGAGAGGGATCAGTTTGGGGAGAAGAAAGGTAGAGAAAGCGAAATCACAGGCACTCAAAGGTTCCCTTTGGAAGCTTGCATGAAAGCACATACATACATACCACCTTCAGAAATCAAAGACTCGTTTGTTGCTTGTCTGTCACACAGCAATACTGGTGCTACTTTAGAAAAGAGAAGCAACACTCTTTATAGGAAGATAAGTTCCAAAGATGCTTTGAATGGGAAGCTCTAAGCACCGACATGCAGTTTTCAATAGTTAGAAATTTAGTTGAAGTCGAAAGGAAAAGTTAAGTATGTTCTACTTTATCACATAACCAGAGGACGTTTTAGGCCAGTTTTCTTCTCCTATATTAAGATGTTATTATTTATTTACTTACTGTCATCATTTTCTCTATTCTCTTGGCTCTCAACTCATTGCCACCTTAACAGTTATATTTGCTAGCCAGGCTTAGTGCCATGGTAACTAATGATAAACACATCACTCATTGAAGGACCAATTACCAGTGAATAATCATTAAAAGCAGTGCTTTGTTCTTTTAGTACCAAAAGCCTTCAGAAGTACACTCTACCCCACCCCTCTGCCCTCCACTCTACTTCCATAATGGTGGTGGTAAAAAATAATGTTTTCCAGTTGGCAGGTCTACAAAACTTCTGGTATTTAGCTGAGAGCAATTCAGAGGCACCCATTACAGCCTCTTAGGTTAATAATATGTATTTAGTGCCTTCCAGAATAATAATAGACACTGTGTGCAATAGATGTTGATGGCCCTAGGAGCCTGCATAGTTTGTTGGGTTAATGTGAAAGATCTATGCAAAACAAAAGCAACTGGTTTTCCTTAGAAAGAAAGTGTGTTAGCTGGTTTATGTCCAGTACATCCTTAATGACACATGTAAGCCTAGGTTGCCAAGTTATTCAGTCATTAACTCAAAGTAAGTATTAAATAAGTCAAGGAAAGTTCATAACTGCAAAGCACCTAGAATTAAAATGCATGGTGGAAAAATATAAGGAAAACCCCACAGGTTTAGCCTATAAAATTTGATCAGCTTCAATGTCAAAATTTCTAAAACTACTTTATTTCATAGGTATCCTACTAACTAGGCAATTGGAATCACCAGCAGACATTAGCAGGTATAAAATGATATTTAAAACTCAAACTTAAATATTACTTTTGACATATTACCATACCTTGTATTCCTAAAGCAGTTCATTTAACATTTGGGTGTTCGCCAAGTTCTCTGAACCTCACCTAGCTCTTAACTTTGGCTTTTAACCATGACTTATATTCCATAATTTACTCTTTTTTTGGCTTCTGTTCTCTCTCTTGTAACAACTGCTCACATGTGCTGACTCACGCTGAACATTTGATCCACCATGGCTAATATTATTTTCTTACCTACTTTAAAGAAATCTAATTATTCATCATCTTATAATTGTGTGTTTGCTAAGGAGAATATTGACCTAATTTCCAAATTTCTTAAGGTAATGCTCATATCCATCTCATGCTTCATCTGGCTTACCAAAAAGCAAAAGGTACAATCTCCCTTTTTGCTCACCACACCCTTTGCCCCCTTGGCCAACTCTGTGTGAATAACAGAAGCCTCTATTTCTGGTGAAAGAGAACTAAAATATGACACATTGCCGCCCTTGCATGGATCCTATCACCACCAAATGATGCATTATACACTTGAGTTTATGCAACCACTAACTTTGAGCCAGTCAGGCATCACCATGAAAATTGAAAGTCATGGTGCAATCCGGGTTCCTACTGGGTCTCCAGGCTGATATCTAACAGCCTGCATACCTCCACCTGGAAGACTCAGTAGTTCCTTAGACCCAAATAGTTGGTGCGACCCCTCATATCCTCAGCATATTTGTCCAACTTGCCACTTTCCTTGTGTTAGTAAACGGCACTGCCAGCTGCCAACTGTGTCAGGTGAAATAGGATAGAGTCATCCACACCTTCTGACATTTGACCAACACTGATCCCCAGTGGAATTATTCCATAAAATTGCTAACTCTGCACTCAACTCTACTCCTCTTGCTACTGCTTCGCAGCTCAAGTCTTCCTCATTTCTCACCCAGATTTCCCTGACAACAGTCTGTGTGTCCAAGCTTGGTGAATTCCCACCATGTGACCTACTGCAGCCAAATTAAATCTTTAATATGGAAATCTGTGTATGTCACTTCCTGTTGCCATCATTTAGAAACAAAATTGCGTAGTAACACAAAACATAGGTTCCTACCTGTCTCCCCAGTCTGATTTTCTGCCAGTCCCTTCCCCATCCAGCCCTCTCCACTATCTGACCAAGCCATCCTTAAAGTTGCAGCCTTCTCAGGACCCTTCCCTGTCACATGGCTTTTTTATCTTGTACAAAAATTCTTTTTTATTTGTTTGCTTTTGTTTTCTTGAGACAGTGTCTAGCTATGTAGTTCATGCTGGCCTTGAACTCACTTTGTACCCCAGGTTAGCCTCAAATTTGCAGTGATCCTCCTGCCTCAGCTGCCTGAGTGCAGGAATTACAAGCATGTCCCTCCACACCTGGCCTTGAAAGTTCTTAGATCCATCACCAAATTCATTCTTTCTGTCCTTACAAATTCATTTTGGCCATCTTTTCCATTTAGAAATCGCCCCAACATCTCCTTCTGTGGAAATACAGCACCTCCAAGGCCCCTTATACCTACCCTCTAGTATTTTCATTCATTCCTTGCAGTTAAAACTACATGATAATTGTTGCACTTCTTAGAAACATACCTCTACTGGCTTGTCCTTACACATCCCGACGTAAGTGAAGAGTAAATTATCAGTGGTCAGATCCTATCTTAATCAGTTTTTTGTTCCTGTAGCAGAATTCCTGGGACTAGGTGATTTATCAACAATAGAAGTTTATTTGGTTCGTATCTACAGAGACCGGAAAATCTAAGGCATGGTTTAGGCACTTGGCAGGAGTGCTGTGTCATCCCAAGATAGAAGAGCAAGAGACCATGAAAGCAAGTGCAAGAAGAGTCAAACTTGCTTTTATCACATCTACTTCCATGATAAAAGACTCACACTCCTAGCAAGGGTGTTAATCCAGCCATTGGGGCAAAACCCTGATGAGCTAGTCATCTTTTCAAGGTGCCACCTGTGAATACTGTTGCTTTGGGGACTAATTTTTTAATGTGTGAACTTCAGGAGATACATTCAAACCTCATGAGACATTGACTACCAGTTCTTTCCATGTAACATAGCACTCATAATGGTTTCTTACATATGATAGATGTCCAGGAAATGCTTGTTATAAGGGACACAAGAATAAACTGGTTAACTTTGGACTGTGTACATTCTTTTACATTTTCTTCCACCAGGACTTTTTAAAGGATTTTTTAATGACCAATTACATTGGAGATAATTGTCTATTTTATATAGCTAGTTCATCAAAACAGCAGGAGAAAAATGAGAAGAAATTGAAAGAAAAAGACTCAGGAAACCCACAAGTTATAATTCTTATTCTTTATGCGCTGTAGGAACAAACCAACTTTCAAAGAGTGTATTCAGTTTTACAATCACAACTTCATTTTTGAAAATCTGCCACATTGGGGTCAGCTCCAGAAAAGAGAAAATGGTCAGAAGTCCACACCACATTTTCTGAAAGGTTTTGTCAAATCCCTGTCAGCTGGCACATGTTCAAACGTGAGGTGTTTTCTGTCTGCCACACTAGACCCAGAGTCTGCCTTCCACCATAATGTCTGGTAGTGATCTTCCCCCCAACCCATAGCTTTGTAACTATTCCCTTTGTAAATAAACCTTTTCAGCTGTTGTTCACTGGAGCATGCCTTCTTCTTCCCATTAGGCTCTGACTGATCTATCTCCACAATCCTTTCATTAGTCCTTATTTTATTAGTGACATTAATGGAATTTTGCTTCTAGATTACTGAAGAAAAAAGGAAAAAAGTGAGGGAGATGCCTACAAACTCACTAGGACCCATAGGCTACATTAAGATATTTATTCACCTAAAGATACCTATGAAATAGAAGCATTTAAAACAAGGAAGTAACGACTGCTCCCAGCCTTAGATATGAGGGGGTCAAATGGTTACAAGGAGACATAGTATTTAGGATGGAAGAAGATGAAGTAAGAGGACAGATAAACCCATAGCTTGAATGTGTGTGTGTGTGTGTGTGTGTGTGTGTGTGAGATATATATATATATATATATATATATATATATATAGAGAGAGAGAGAGAGAGAGAGAGAGAGAGAGAGAGAGAGGCTCTTATGGGTATCAAATCTGGTCTAAGCGTGAGCATTTTTCTATTCTGTCTACTGTGCCTGAGCTTTCTCATCCCAAGCCCACCACAGGAGCTGCCATTCCTGTCTGACTGATGTTCTACAGTTGTTTTGCTCCCTCAGTAAGCCACCTGAGGTCCGGGGGAGGTGGGTCATCCATCCTCAAAGGTCCTCAGAGCAAGATGGCTTTTCAGAGCCATTGCAGAAACTTCAAGCTGCTTTGGCCAGATACAGCAATATGAATGTGGACATCTAGCCATCCCTGTGACCTGATCACAAGGCTCTACCAGACACTCCTTTGGGCACAAATGGGGCGTTAGAGAGCCTAATGTTCAAGACTTGGCCACATGAACCAAAACCAAAACAGTTTAATTTCTTAAAGTTTGCCTTAATTTTTGGCTATGAAAATTGCCTTTACTCTTAATGAGGAAAAGAAAAATAGAAGGAAGGAGGCCAGTATGGAGGAAGCCCGCCTTCTAGGAGCATTACCAAAACTAAGTTCTAGAATATTTGTTTCCTCTGTGATGTTACTCAAATATATTTAAATGTTTCCCTGTAAAATCAAATAACTCCCTTATAGTTTGTCCCAGGTATTAAATGATGATCTCTTTTTATTTCAAGAATTCTTCTAACTCTAAAATTTAAAATGACCTTTTTATAAAAGTGTCAATACTGAGTATCTGCTTATCTAGACATACACAATTTTATTTGCTGGACCCACTCCCATAGCTGATAATTTATATAAACCAGTGCATTATATAGTTACATGAAACTGAACTCTGCCTAAATAAAGTCTACAGGTACAAATCTTTATAGGTCAAAGAGCTTCCTGGTAAAGTATCTTTTATTTTAATTAAGTTTTCAATTGACACTGTGGAAGTATTTTCGTTTCTTCTAAGCTAGGACCTTCGAGTCATGCAGAAAGCAATTTTCTTCTCTTATTTATCAGAATAGAAGATGACCACTCAGTAGTTGCTGGGCATTAAGACACTCTCTTAAAATACTTCCAACAAGAGTGAAAATTGTGCTGATGATTTTTGTGAATGGGACTCTGGCCAACTGAGATCTTGACTCAAACCAGCATTCCATCTCACACAATCAACTCTGCAGCCCTCAGTCAGCAGTAATGCTTTCCCGGGTCTTACCTCTCAGGTATAGGCAACTTTTGAATCAGTGCCTTCAGGGTGATAGGCTTCAAAGTATACCCTTAATAAATTCAGCATTCCATTCCCCCTAGATAAGGGGTTGTGGGTTGGAGAAAAATTCACAGGTTCTACCTTTCTAGGTTGGCACAATTGCTCTCTCAAGCTTAGACTATCCAGTCTAGTTCACCCCAGACCAGATGGCTGACTTTAGGGAATATTTAGAAGGGAAAATGTCACATAGGATGAAAGAAGAAGTATCCCAGAAATGGTAAAAGTGAATATAACAAGAACCCATGAAATAAAGGGTTTTTTTTTATTGCTTTCAGATTTGGGTCACATGGCTCTTAACAAACCATCTCTGTCATGAGTGTATCAGAATGCCACTTTATCCAAAAGTAGCCCAACAATTAATCTGACAGAATTTTGCACTTAATTTCTGCAAGATCTTAAGAGAAAAAACTCACTGATATATCAGCAGATTAAGTGCATTTCATATGTGATACATAAGAATTAATCTGGCAAAATTAAAAAGCTGCCATTATCAAGAAGTGGTCTTTGTTACAGTTGACAGTATCAAGCCCTTGAGAAGTTTACAGTGTTAAGAAATGCAACAAATCAATTTTAAGTGGCAAGATCTGATTTTTATTAAGTGCTTCTTCTTTATATGATTTAAATTAATAATGCATTTGAGTTTTCCCAATTTTAACACATCTAGTCAATACATAAGACAACTTTTTCAGCATAATTGGGGTGTTGTCTCAGTGATTCTTTGGACTGTTCCCAAGCTGGATTCAACTTCTCATTCATCTCTACTGTAAACAACTGCTGACAGCCAATGAGATTTCATGAGGCTTTTTAAAATTTTTTCCTCCAAAAAATTAATAAAACTCTACTTTAAGTAGATTTTCAACTCTTCTGATTTTTGAGATATTTTTTAGTAATCACACATGAATTCAGGCAAACCATGATTCTATTTTGTAGTTATCCTTTTCCTAGGAAAAAGTAATAAAAAACACACATCTATATGTGAATACCCCCATAATGAATAAAAATGAAGAATACCAGAAAGGTGACAAATAATATAAAGAATTTTTAAATATGTTTTCAGAGTTATTCCCCGATAATCTGTCAATCCCATTTTCTCCTCGGCTTTGGAGATATTATCAATCTTGTATCATATGCACCTGGTCATTTTTTTTCAAAATTGATGTTTTTTCCTCATAAATTCAAATCCTGAGTCTTCTATCCCTAAAATATTCGTTCAACTGATAACATTCTCACTAATGTTTCATTGGTAAAAGAAACAAGCTTCATTCCATCTTCCCTGCCTACTACAAGCATTTGAACTTACCAGTTCTACTCTTTGCATCCTGAACTGACTTTATGGTTTGGGATGATAGTGTTGCTTATATAATGAGGGTTTGGCTTGGAACTCATCATTAGACTCAGTGAGCTGTGATACTTGAAGATTAGGCTAGGGAAATGTCAGCACATATTAATCTATTTAATTTGAAAATTACATATCAGAGACCAAAGCAATTTGCGGGGTTAAATTGTCTCTCTGCATATCAGATTCATGATCTTCTGGGTTCACAGATCAAGTTTTCTTCTTCCCATGCACCATGTGAAAACTGCCCAGTGCTGTGGAGCTTACACAATGTGTTACACACAGCGAGCCTTGCTCCTTCAGTGGGTACAAAGAAGGTAATTCAATCTTAAAAGTTCTACTGCTGTCCTAAGTGTTTATGACATCACCAAGACCTAGCTGCTGAATCGGAGCTTTGTCCTCCTTCTGCTAACAGGCATTATTAGAGATGGACCGTCAACGTCTAAGAAGTCAGTTTAACCCCTCCTTCACAAAAATTGCTGCTTATAAAAATTCCCTGAATTGTCAACATAGTAGGAAAAATGACTGCTAGTCTTCCGATAACTCTACCAATGGAAGCGAGGACAACCCTTACTGTTAATTCTCAGAGTTCATGCACAATCGTTCTTTTCATTTCCAGACCACAGAAGTTCTTACAAGTTAATGAATATTTTAAGATCACCTCTCTTTGTCCAACCCTGAAGGCCCAGCTAAATCTCACTTCCTGGATGAAGACAGTAAAGGCAAAAGAGGAAGAATGTGAATTTAGGACTGTAGAAATAAAGGTTCAAGGGCTGTTTCCACCATCTCCTAGCCACCTAATGGCATCTATCTTCATTCTGCTTAGATGGGAATGGTTTTGCCCATTGCTTAAAAGGCTGATCTTTGACCATTTACACAAGTTAGGAGACAGCCATTACCATCAGGCCTTTTTGAAGTGGATAGAATCCCATCCCAATCTAATTGACTTATAACTTTTCTACAACCATAATGATTGATTCAGGAGTGGCTATGTACCTGTGTTTGTAGCTCTGTCTCAGTGAAGTTTAAGCCTTTCATACAGTTTTATTTTTCCAAGCAAATGTGTGAAGATGAGAAGCTCAGACCTGCTACAGATGCCACAAGATAATTCACTGGAATGCAAAACTAAAACAATGGAAAGACTCTGAACAATTAAACACAAGGCTTATCAAACCATAACCAAACCTAAGATATCTCACCTCTTTTCAATTACATGAGCTAATTACTTGTGTTATTTGAGGTAGTTGGGAGTTAAATTTTCTATTGCATTTGATCAAAGTATCCAAATTCATTCACTGTCCTCATATACTAATCCTTAGTTCCTTCATCTATAAAATGATATCTTGCAAAGCAGTTTTGAGGATTAGATGAAATGGCATATATAAATTTTTGGCACATAGTGCTAATAAATGGTACTTTATTTCCTACGAGTGGTTCAACAGGTTACTCACTTTCTAAATCCTTGATGCAAGGCTGAGGATATAGCTCAGTGGAATAGGTGCTTGCCTGACAAGTGCAAGGTCCTGAGTTTGATCCCCAGTGCTGCTAAATTCATGATGCACTTGTTTGCATCATAGATATTTATCATTCTGCATAGGCACTTTGAATTTTGTTAATACTTTAGGGATTCCTAAATTAGGGTAGGGTTTGGCTTTCAATAATCCCTTTGAAAACCAAAAAGAACTGCGGTCTCTTTCTATCAGACAAAAATGCAAATATGCCATTCATGCACTGATGAAAATAATCAGCTGCTGTCATGTACATGGAGACACATCTCACAGTTAGAAGATTTAATAGCTAGAAAACAGTCAGTGGAGCTTGGATACCCATTTCCAACACATATGATAACTCCTTTAGTTGAGGATATTTTCAGCCCCTTTACATGGCTTTGAAATCTAGTCTAACTGCTTCTCTCCCCTCTTCTCTCTGCTCTGTCCTATACTTGTTCTGCTGCAAAGTCACCCCTGTCCCCTTTCCTTTGAATCACAAAATTTTTCCTCCCTTGCTAAATAAAATAATTTTATGAAAAATCTTAGCTGATACCATATATTTTTTGAAATGAAAGATTTGTTTTATATGCACTGTGATGCAAAGGAGATAATGCTGTCTGATTTCAAGTACCCCACACTTACTTCTTCCTGCTTGCAGGTGTCAGTAATCCATGAAGTTTTGGGTTAACGTAATAAGTACAGGGGAAAAAACACCTGGATTAACACTTTACCTTCATTGTCTGTTAGGCTTTACCACTTTGTGAGCTACCCAGAAACTATCTTATAAAATATTTTTGTTTTACTAAATTGTGACTGACAGCAATGATTATCTATTATCTCATAGTTCTGTTGGCAAGCAATGTGGGCTAGGCCCAACTGGATGGTTCTTTTGGGTTCAGCTGGACTCCTTTACGTGCCCATGTCAGCTGCTGGATTTGTTCAGGGCTAGTGATATATGAGGGCCTCAGCTGGGACTCTCCTCTGAGCTACGTGGTCTTCCATCTCCCGAGGAATCCAGCTGGAGCTAGTTCTCACAGAGCCAGTAGGGCTCCAAGAGCGAACACAGAAATGCATAGTCTCTTGAGGCTGGGCTTGAGGACCGGCACAGTGTCATTTCTGCCATATGCTATAGATGGAACCAAGGCATTTGCCAGCTTGAACTCAAAGATAAGGAAGTAAATTGAGGTGTTGGTTGGAAAAAACAGTTACATCGCAAAGGAGCATGGCTACAGAGAGGGGAGTAACTGACAATTTTGCAATGAATCTATCATTATCCTCTTTTTAATGCAGATTTGAGTTTCTATTTTATTGAAAACAGAAGCAAAAATTTTGTTGCTGCATGACACAAGAGTACTTATACACACCCTCTGACTTTAGTAAGAATTTCTTTGCGAAGGTACTTATAAACCCTAACGCAAAAGGACATTAAATGGATTCTATTGGTTTGGAAAGGACAGATTTGTAAAGAAGTTTGAAGAGAACATTAGGTACATGATTTACCAAGACATCCAAAGGCAAGGCCAGAATGACCATTTGTTGGTACTAGGTATATTCACTCCATGGAGAGAAAAATTTAACTCTTAATAGTGAGGTATCGAAAAAAAAATGATTTCCCCCTGGAGACATTTCAGGGTATATTACAAAGTCTATGGGGGAATATGCAATGAAAAAGAATGCTTTTGTTGCATGTTTCACTATTTGAAAGAATTTTAAAATTAATTTCTATAGAATTCTTTGGTAGCAAAGAGATCAGTGAAATCAGAGTCTTTTATTCTAATACATGCTAATTTCTTCCACCTAATCTCAACTTCATGCTAATTTTCCTCCATATAACCTCGTAGAGATTTTTCCTGCATCTTACTAAAATTGTCCAATATTGAACAATGTGCTTTTCCACCCCTTCTGACACATATCCTCTTTCAAGTATTCTATCATATTTCTTATAACAGCGATTACCTGTTTACCACTATGTTTCCCACATAGGCTCCTTCAATACACATCCCCTTCAGAACTGGGTGATGGTAATTTTGAGTGGCATTTCCATTTATAACAAATCTGGTCAACCAGAAGGTCTATTCATTCATGTGGAAATGGAGCCATAGCCATTGTAAATGGTTAGATTAATTGGCTACAAAATAGTATTTATCTCCATCATTTCACAACCCTGGCAGTACAATAAAATCAATTGCAGTATTTTGAAAACTACTGATGTCCACCCAGGACAATTAAATCCAAATACCTGAGGTGGGGTGGCTATATATGTTTAAAATTACTCCCAGTGAACCCAAGCTGTGCTTGAGACTAACAGAGCCACATGTCAATACATGTGACTACCTATAGGGTAGTTGTTCTCCATACAGGGCATCAGCTGAATCAGCTGAAGAGTTTTTTAAAAACAGATTTCAGGATTTCAAAATTCCAGTCTGATTTAATAGGCTTGTCGCACATGGGATCATATGATGCTAAAGGTGCTATTTCAGGGACCATACTTTCCATGTTATCATAAAGAAATATAGCCCATGGACATTTTTAAAAAGCACCATCTCATAGATGCATTTGTCTCTAATACTGCCAGTGAAGCATAAGTTTCTATGTTACAGAACTGTGGCAATTCCAGCAGAGGAAGAGAATGATTTCTTTAATATCTAATGATGTTTAGGTTCTCCAGCCAGTGATTCTGACTGAACTCTTGTGAACTAAGACAGTTTTGAATATAGCAAAGATTCCCCTTGGTGCCTCTAATGTGCTGCCAAGGCAGAGAAATACTGGCCTAGTGATTTTCAAAGTATGGTCCCAGGATCCACATCAAAGCTATCAAATGAGAACATTTTAAAATTACAGATTTTCAGATGGCACTCCAACCTACAAAATCAGAAAATCTGGAGGTGGTGTCTAGCAATGCATCTTAACAAGCCTTCCAGGTGATTCTGGTAAACTCCAGAGTTTGAGAACTTCTCCATTAACATAGACAATGAAAGTAGTAAGCACAAAATGAGTGACCCGCATTCCACATCCGAAAGGTATTCTGAGAAAGTCATAAGTCAGTGAGTTTACCAGAACTGGGCCACAGAGAGGAGATAAAATCTGAGTGGGAGAAGACAGACATGTAATTCTCCTACCCAAAAAGCGTATATGACAGAGTATACATGAGGTTAGAATTCATAGGTGATCGTGGGACAGTAAGTTGCCCATCTGAGAGGCAAGAATTCAAATGTTTAAGAAACAACGGAAAGTAGCCTGATAGGACTTTTCCAAATTCCAGACCAAGGCCACCCATGACCTTCAGATCCCCTGTTTCCTCCAGAGAGTTGGAAATAATAGAATCATTGGTAGAGAGGTGAATTCCCCTGCCATGGGAAAAAGGAAGAAGGAATGGCCCGTTGTGAGAACATGATACTACCCCTTTTCAAAGAAAATAGATAACGCCAAGGGCACTATTTCCTTTCCTCATTCAACAAGCCTTATTGAATGGTTCCCATGGCCCAGAGATCATGTTAGTCACTGGGAATATGTCTGTGAACAAAACATAACCCCTGCCCTGAAGGAACTAGTCTAGTCAGGTAGGAAGAGTCAACGGCATCAAGAAACCCACATTATCTTAAGGTGTTTCATCATATTCAGGAGCCACACATTTGCTAGCAGCACCTTTAAAAAATTCTGTTCGTGTTCTGCCCTCTAAGCCCCCTCCTCTCTGAGATTCTCCAAGGAGCAACACACAATAAAGAATTGATGGTGTCATGAGCTTTCAACCAACATTATCCAAAGCATAGCTCTCTGCTGGACAAGAGATGGAAGGGTCTGGCTTTCCAGTTGACATGAGTTGTTTTTGTTCTGTTTCCTTATATCCAGAAAATGGTAATTTCTGCAAAGGAAGACACATGACCTGAAACAGCCAACCAGCTGTGCCCTAACAAGCATGGATGAACAGCCTCACTACCCAGGGTGGAATGCTGGAACAGAAAATGTCACTAGACTGGCCTGGACTACCTTTCTGAAGGTTTAGTCTCTTCAGGCCAGGCTCCTGCATGGGAGAACACAGAGGAAGTAAATACAGTTTGTCAGCCTCAGAGAATAAGAATGTCTTTCAAAACCAGCCATGCAGAAGTGTAGTGGTAAAACAGAAAATTGGCTATGGATACATCCCTGTTAAAGTGCAGTGACCCTGCCCTGTCAGAGCAAGTGTTCCCATCAATATCTTGGGTATGAAAAATCACCTTTGCTCTCCTCTTCTCTTACAAGAGGTAATGAGGGCATAAAAGAAGCTGCATCTCACACAAAGAATGAGGGCAGTGACCCTCTTGATATTTTAAACTACTTATCCCATGATATAAAGCTGTGTCAATCCATGCATATGTTATTAAGTCCTCGCTGTTATCAACAACTGTCAAGCTTCTTCTTTATGTAGTTACTTCACAGTTTACTTGATTGTATCCAATCTCTTGGCTTCAGTTGGTACTTTTACACTGATGATTCAAAAATGTTCATTTCTAGCCCATGCTTCTTCCCCAAACTTCAAACTTATATAACACATTGCCTCTTTCATACTGTAGTTAGGAACTTAACAGTCATATTAAATTCAGCATGTCTGAACATGAGCATAGGATCCCTCCTTCTGGAGCCTCCTCCTTGGTAAATGGCAGTTCAGATCATCCAGTGATTCCAGTGGTTTCCCATGACACATACCAGAGACTTCTCTGAGGCTGTCCACGGACTGTATCCCATGACCTTGCATTTCTAACTTCTAGCATCTTCTCGCTCAGTCCAGCTGAGCCTCCTAGCATCTCGCTGTTACTGGAATGTGTCAAAATTCTCACCTTGGAACCCTGGCATTTGCTTTTCTCTCTCCTCCCCACACACCCCCAAGGCTTTCTCCTTCCTCATATTAGTTCTTAGCCCAAATATTACTTTCTTAGAGAATGCCTTTGCAACCATGCTATCTCCAACCTCTCTTCCCTCAATCTTTAGTCCTTGATCCCAATTCATTTTTTTAAATTATATTCACCAGCATATGACAGATTGCATTTTTTTACGTACTCATGGAGTGTTTTACGTGCTCCAAATATAGACCCTCACAAGAGGGTTTTGTGTACTGTGTTCTTGGATTTCCAAGTACCCGAAACAATAGCTGGCATGTACTGGTGGTATAGTCTCAATAAATACCTGCTAAATGACTCAGTGGTAAACCACTCACGTCTTTACAAATTGGGCTGGAGGTATCTGAGAATGAGTCTAAGATTATGGCCACTGTTCTGGGTGAACATAGTCTCCAGCTTTACATAGCTGAGGATGCATAAAAATTGAAGAGATCTGCAGCCTCAGCTCTGCACATATGCAAATTTTAAGTTCAGCCTACCATTTGCTCTGTTCTTCACTACACAGTCACCTCTTCCCCGCCTCCTCAGCTGATAAATCTAAGAGCGGTCCCCAAGGCTGTAGGCCTCCCCCCAGCCCCCAAAGAGACAGACATGTGGCCTGGGAAATGACCACCCTGCTGCTTCCAGATGTGAGATTCAGACTCTTCCACATGTGCAAGACAGCATGAATGAAAAAATATTAGATTATCTGGGACATTTTTATGGTCAGTGGGAAAACCATAACACCACAGTTAAATTCGGAATTGCCAGGGGAATACAGGTTGAATAATAATCATAATTCTAAAGAACAAATGTTTATTTCTACTTACAGCAAGTTGAATAAACTCTTTTAAAATAACATTGCTAAAGACAGCTAATAAACTTGAGCAATCATAGATTTAAATAAGATTTTAGAACAATGGTTTACTGAAGGATAAAATTTTGATCTATATGACTGCTCGGTTAGGCCTCATTTTTACTTCCTGGTGGAATGGTTAAAAATGTTTCTGACCATTCCAAACAAAATTCTCCAGAATTTCAGGGTATCCACAATGTATTCAACTCTAATTTGACAATCCAAGTTTTTATTTAAACTGGAAAATTATTTGCATACTACTGGAAGTAAGCATCTAAATTCATGCGTCATCCACAAGAATGATTCTCTTTGGGAACCAATAAAAATAGTAAATTCACAGCACTTCATTTTGGAAAAACCCTCTCAGCTGACGTCTTACTGGCTGCAGGGTATGACTCCGAGTTCACTGTGAAGATCAGTCCCTTCCAGGACTTCTGTACTATGCTCAGTCTCCCGTGTGTAAGAATGAACACCAGTGACACTAATCTCTTCAGAAAAGGAAAAAGTAATCCTAAAGCCCTTCATTACATCCCCTTCTCATTAGCCTGTCAAATCCAATTGCCTCTACCCTTCATTGCTGCCTGTCAGAACGATATGTCTGATTTTCACCAAATATATTCAAATTTTTCTTTCTGACATTTTTGTAACAAGGGTCTTGGCAGAGGCCACAGTGTTATCCACTAGCACCTCCATCAAATCGTGATGCCTGTTTAATTCTAAACCATGCATGCACTGCCGTTCTTCGTCTGATACAAAGACGCTTCATTTTCCCCCTTGAATGTATTTTAGCAGAGTGGAAGACAGGAAAAACTCAACTCTTACTAAATTCCTGCATCCAAGTTTCCTTAAGTCTTTTTCCCTTGATTCTTTGCCCCCAAGGCCAAAATCTAAAAAAAAGCACTTTTATGGGGATTTGGTTTTTCCAGTACTAGGGAGTCAATTTTTCTCTGAAGTAACAACTATTGTTTCAGTACATTATCTCACAATCTATTGGAATCTTTGAATTTATAGACTGTAACAACATGACAAAACTCCTCAAAATATGACCAGAAAGCTAGGAGAACAAACACCCTATGTTTTCCAATTAATAGCAAACCAAGCAGTATTTACTGACTATCTACTGTGAGCACGGGTCTAGGAATGGGAGTAGGAGATATCTGAGGCCACAGAGAACTGGAAATTATAAAGCTACTGTTTTCTAACATCTCAGACTGGCAACAAGAAAGGTGTCATTTCAGAGGTGTGATTTGCACATAAGAAAAAAAACACTATCCAAAATTGCCTTGCTTATCCCAGGGGCAGACTCAAAAGTCCCACTTTGGATACCTTCAACGTGGATCTTCTGTCAGCTGTCACTGAAAACTGCATTGCCCCTGTGTGGAGGAGAAGATGGAGTTCAATGAGTCTAATGTCCTTGTCAATCCCAGATGTGTATTGATGTAATGAGATAGCTAACCATGAATGTGCTGAGACTTGAATGAAGTCTGCATTGATGAATGAAGACTGCATGAAGCCACCTGCAGTCTCCCTCCTTTCAAGAGGCAAAAGAGAGCCACTAGCATGAGAATTGAAGCTATCCAAATGCAGTTACCTTTATAGCAAAGTATCCACTCTACCAACAGCTTCCTACTGGAGCCGCATGGCCAGAGCCCACACACAGTTTAAGCAGCCTCAAAGCTGCCACCGCATTAGTCTTCCTCCTCTCCCTTGCTCCCCTCCTCTCTCCTTCCATCGCCTCCTCCCTTCTTATTTCCCTTTCTTTATTCCTCCCTTCTTATTTTCTTCCTTTTACTTCCTTCCTCCCTTCCTTCCTTTCTTTCTTCCTTCCTTCCTTCTTCCTCTTCCTTTTAACCTATTTTGAAGACAAACAAGACAGAGGCTGTTTCATATAGCACCCCCTCTCTAACCACTATCTAGAGAGACACGCTATATTTTCCAATGATCATAAAACCTAGCTCTCTGTTGGCTCCTTTGTATCTTGATTTTCACAAACTTTTGATGTTCTCTCTTATCTGAAGAACAGCCCTGCCTTTTCGCAGTTCAGGCAAGCTTATTGAGGTCACCCAACTTCAAAGTGCCTCTCTGTGGCTCAAATGAAGTTCTCCTGCGTGAGTGTCTTGGGGACACCCTTGGGAGGAGGAATAATACTCTTCTGTAAAGTGATCCGGACCAGTGACAATGCTTCACTCTCTTTGCATGAATACCAATAGTGATTTCACATTGCTGAGAGGCCTGATAATGTCTCTAAAAGACATCAGTGTTTTCTGAAATGCTTCTCAGGTATCCTGTTTTAAGATCTAAAGGGTCCCTGACTGAATGTACTTGCTCCGTTTGTCATAGGTGATGCCAGAAATGCTAATTGATCCCCTGGTTAGCAGTACAAATGTTCCGTTTCAAATCCATCCAAAACGCAAGTCACTTAGTTGCAAGCATGCAGTTATTCCACATCAAATTTCCCTGCCTTTTCCTCACCTGGTTGAAACACAGCATGAAACTTTCTGCCATTTTCTGCCTAACATACTGACATTCATTTGTGCTTGCAAGTAAATCAGTTCAGGTACTGCCATCCCAAGCGGAGGGTATGAGCAATGGCTCTGTTGACTTGCATCTAGCCAGTAGGCATCTTAAGGGAAAGGGAGGAGACGTTGGTGGCAACAAACTAAATCTTCACAGGGAGCATGAACACAGCCTCAAAGCAGAAAGGACAGTCACCTGCCCTGCCTGCTGGCACAGGGCTGGGACTGTGCCAGGCACTGTGACCACAAAGATCTTCCACAAACCTTCTAAAAGTTGGGGTCCAAAAGAATCTTTTATTTCATCTCTCAAAAATATATTCTTTGGCTGAAAGGCCAAGAGATCTCCATTTACTTCCATAATCAAGCTTTTATGTGCAGTTAGCTCATGTTTCTCTCCAGCCCTCAGAAAGGTCTGGTGTAGTGGTCAAATATGATAAAATCCCAGATCCATCCCTTACCAGCTGTGTGACCTTGGGAGGACTACTTAGCTTCTCTGTGCCTTATTTTCTCTTCCATGAAACAGAAATAATAAAGCCAGTATCTGGTTTGAATGCCAAATGGGATGGGCTACGTAAACCATTTAGCATGGGACTGGCACCTATTCCCAGGGAAGTATACCCTAGAAGAGAAAAATCACTTTAAACACTACAAATGCACAGAGCTGCTTGCCTTGGTCCAGAATGCATGTGTCTGTCTCTTCCACAAGCCAAACATGACCATGTAGAAGGCTCCATCCGAATTAGAGGATGCCCACAAAGGCGAGAGGACCGCATGTTTGCATTGGCAGGCAGCTAACTAGCCAAAACCTCTGGAAAGTCATGACACCACTTGGCAGAGTAGATGCTGTCTGCTCTGTTGAAAAACATATTAGAGTATTTGAAATCAAATGCATTTTGTTTCCCTGGTTTGAACTTGTGATTTCATTGGCCAGGACACTGTCAGAAGGGGAGGATGAGCCAGCTCAGTGAGCACACACTTAACAAAGCTGGACTGAGGAAACAAGAGCTTCAGCGAGTGGCCATTTCTGAACAGTGAAACACTCTAAATTGAAACAAAGCAGACACTTCCCAAATGTTCCTAGGTCCTGGCAAGATACACTTCCCATAATTTGGGACAAGAAATTTTTCCAGAGTCACCCACACACTAAGGAGACGCCACAGGTCTCAGTTTGCTCTGTGGCTCAGTCAGATGGATCAACAGGGGTGGGACTTCTCAAATCAGCCAACGTGAAAGACGAGCACAAGCACCAAGCTTGTAAGAAGCCATAGCAAGCTTGGCAGGCTACTGGGGTCACTGTGAGCCTGCATGCTGAGCTGTGCGGCACTGGCCTTCAGAACTGGCAAAGGAAGCAAAAGAGTGCCAGAAAGGAGAGCCTCTCCTCTTGCCAGTGGCGGGGTGGCATGGTCCATGAAATGCTGTTTTGAAAGTGGTACAGGAAATAATACATGTAGCTTAATTGGGTGGAATTTATCACTGACCTAGAAATCAGTGCCTTGGGCAGCTGAGGAAGCAACCATTTCAAGAACAAAATAAACCAACTAAATATGAAAAGGAAGAGGCTAAAAGTCGGAGATGGGGGTTGGGTTTCCCATGTGTTTTCAAGGAAGAAGCATCACAGATGCCCTGAATGGTCCATAGTTGCACAGTATGAAGCCAGCACATCAGAGCTAGGTTGGAAGGGACCAAGAAGGGACACATTTGCACAATTAATCATCTTACCACAGGAAGCCGTGCCTCAAGGAGGCAGAGAAGCAGACAAGTTTCTTAAAGTGAGATTCAAGTTCATCATGGCCTACAAGCATGAGTACAAATACACACACACACACACACACACACACACACACACACGTGTGTACATGATTATCCAAACAACAGTGTGCTTGAAGGAAAGAAAATTAAACAGAGATAGTGACTGTTAGCCATGGAAATAGAGAACGACCTAGAAATTTAGACTTGACTCTCAGTTTTTTTTTTTTTTTTTTTTTAAGACTGAACAGGGAAAAGGTGCTATTTTATCACCCGCTGTCAAGTGAACCCATCTTATTACATCAAAGCTTCTTAAGATTGACATTCTCCATCTTTTATTGTTGTGATTTCTTAAGGTAGATTCAGCATGTGTTCCATTTCTCTGTTCCCTGCAGATATTGTCGCCCCACTTCTCCATCTCTGCCTTCTCTGCCCCCGCCCTCACTTCCCTATCATCACCACCCACCTTCACTCTCACCGCCTGCATCCCACTGTCTTCCCCACCTCTCCACCACCGCAACCACCGCCACTCCCTTAATTGCTACCTCTGCAGTTATAGCAGTAGCTCTAACACCTTCTCCATCAGGATGACTTCCAGTCACACTGCCGCTGTAATCTCTTCCACTATCACACCGCCAACACGACTATTACCATCTCCACCTCCTTTCCATCTTCACTAGCCCCACTCCTTGTCACCACCGCCTCTACCTCCACAACTTCACTATTATCACCTTTTCCACATCCACCATTTTAGCTAAAACTAACTGTCTTGGTTATTTTTCTCTCTTTCCTGTGAGAAATTACCCAATAACTAAATGAAACAGGGAAAGGATTATTTTGCTCACAGTTTGTGGAGGCTTCAGTCCGTATGTAGCTGGCTCCAAGGCAGAGTGGCACATGACAGGGGGGGAACAGCTCATGGTGGCAGAAAACAGCAAAAGCAACAAGAGCAAAAAGGGAGGAGTGGGGCTGGGGATATAGCTCAGTGGAATAAGCGCCTGCCTAGCAAGCGCAGGGTCCGGAGTTCGATCCCCACTACCGCAAAAAAAAAAAAAAAAGAAAGAAAAAAACAAAAAGGGAGGAGCAAGAACAAGCCTCTTTCCCTCCCTTATATGGGATGCAGGCTACCTGCCCCAGGGAGGTGTAGCACTCACACCCATAATCTCAGCATTAGACCACGAGTCAATCAAAAACTCTAGAAGCCTGCCCCATGACTGCATGAGGCTTTGGGGAACATCCAGACCCAAACCGTAACACCAACTTTGCTACCTCCAGCACCACACTTCTCCCTCCATCCCTTCCACCCTTTCCGTTAGCTCTATCACAACTTTTCCATTAGCTACTTCAGGAACCCCTTCGCTTGTGCTGTTATTATACTATTATTCCTTCTAATTCCCCTCCGCCACCCCCACCTGCACTTCTACCACCACCCTACTACTGTAATCACCTCTCTCATCATTACTCACCACACGAACCTTGTATCCACCGTCATGGGGGCCGATTCTCTTCCCCCATCACCCCCACCACCTTCTTTCTCACTTTACCATCCCCACTTCCACCTCCACATCACCACTGGAATGACACAAATACATCCCTAAGCCAATTATTTTATAGCCGTTACTTTTATCCACACAAAAGCTGTATGAAGTGCATATTGCTATTCTCATTTTATAGATGAAAGTCATAGAAGTTATACCATTGCTCCAAATCACACATGTGGAAAAAAAGCAGTAGCTCTACCCAAGGTGGGTCTAATTCCATTATCCTGTATTTTCCTGAATTGTGGGGTGTAGTCTCCAAAACCAGAGGGATGGGATTATAGAGTGAGGATACTTTCTCCACATATGTGTGATGACACAAGAGAATCAGAGAGTGCTAAGAGCAGGATGTAAGTGTGTGGCTCGGGGCAATACCCTCTTTCTGAGTTCATATGGACTCAGCCCATGCCTATGGCAGATTTCTCTGTACAAACTGGGGCAGGAGATGAGACAAATCTGTTGCCTAGGAATTTGGAACTATCAAAATTCTCCAGATCAGTAATACCTAATATATGCCTCATTGCTGTGAACAAAAACATGTTTATTATAATTAAACTGATGGAAATTTTAGAATGGAAAGCATGTTTTAGAACTCAAAATAAAACATCAAAGTGTATATCCTGGCTATTAAAATACTCTCTGTGTGCCCTTCTACTAGGTAATAAAAATGAATAGTTCATTTCTAATATTTTGTGGTCTTCATTAATATCACTTTAGAGTATACAGTATTGAAAATCCCTATCTTGGCTTATAATGCTAAGCCACCTTTAGAAATTAGGAAGATATCATGTACTTTATCTTATGGTCTCAGGCTTTCTTTCAAATTATAAGCCATCTCCATAGCCTGTATTCTAAACCCCACTCAGTGTCAGCATAAACTACTAGAAAGAATCTGAGCTTTAGAATCAAGCAGAACTGAATTCTAATCACAGCTTTGCTACTTATTATCTCTGCTTATTCTGCAAGTTTTATTTACTTCATAATTTCCCAACTGAAAGACTGAGCCCCATTGTGCTATATTAATTACAAGTGCACCAAGGTATTGCTGTCCTCGACCTTAAGGACAGATTGCTGGGTTTTATGACCCACACATATAGCCTCAGGCCAGCAGTAGCCTCTGTTAGGACAACTAGGACCATAGTCCATGTACACTTGTCACACAGTTGATATTCAAAAGGACTTTTCTCTGTACTAACTTCTGTTCCTAGCTGACTTTTATTTTAATGTCTTATAATAAGTTCACCAAGAAATGAAATGGGTTGAGTCTGGATGTTAAAGACAATAGAGAGATTACAATCTTTTGATTACTCATTAGATAATTAGCAGTTTGACACTGACTATGTATAAAACACAGCTTGGCTGTTTGCGGGCATGAGGGAGGGACATGCCTTCTCTGCACAATATATTTCCAGTGCATCCCATTTCTTACCAATACAGTGATACCTCGGTTCACAAACTTATCTGTTTATGTATTGGGGGGAAACGCTCACATTTGTTTGTATGGGAAGATGGTCACCATTGTATTTGTCACTTGATGTGGAGATTATCAACAGAAGCAAAGTTTTCTTGGTTGGTTTCCTGATTTTTCTTTAATACAGTTGCCATCTCTCACAATAAACTGGTCAGAACCTTCTTACCAGCATCTAATCTGCCCTTCTCTAACACCACTTGGGATCCCCCCCAAACCTAGGTCTATGGTTGGATGATAATTAAAGGTGGTGGTATTAATTTTCTAAAAATGGATTAACACACTCATTCATACTGCTTAATTTTTCAATTGAGAGTTCATAGAACGTCTGTTTCCCTCCTGTAGTAGCTCTCACTCTGGACTGTGGTTTTGACTCCAAGCAGCGGAAACAACATCTTTTTTGTTATTTATGCTTCTCTCTCCTTTCTTTCTACCATCCTTTCTCCTTTCCCAAATTCATTTTTTCTTCCATTCATTTCCTTCTTTTCCGTTTTCATTCTTCTTAATAAGATTTTTTAAAAATAGGTTATTAAAGAAATCAAAGTCTAGTAAACACCAAAAAGAGAGCGCTCACAAATTCTTCTTTACAGTGATGTTAAATTACTGGCAAACAAAAAAACTTCAACAGACATATGTCAGTGGTGCTGCTTTATTTATGCAACTGGTGCTTCTTGATATTTTTGAGGTACAGAAGTGAACTATTTTTTGAGACCCAAAATGTTTGCAAACAGAAGCATTTGTGAACTGAGGTATTACCGAAATGATGACTAAATTTATATTTTTATGCATCATTTCACTACTGAGCTTCAGGAAAAAAATTCAAATTTTCTCCTAAGCATAGGCACACGGATGACCCATTAGCATGTCAACTCTTCCACCTATCACCCACCTCAGCTGAGCCTGCCTTTATCCCCTCACCTTAACTAACAGTGCCATCACTCCTTACATTGCCTAGGAATACACCTGTCCTCACCTTTCACACACCAGACATTCTCTTCACATGCTACCATTGCCAAATCCTCAGGTTCTCTTTGTTCAACACCTTGTATATCCTTGGTGCTCACATTGCCCTAGTTCATCTCACATTATGTTTTCCTGGCCTGTTATATTAGTCTTCTCGAGGGTCAACATGCCTCAAGTCTCACTTCATCCCAGTTAAGTCACATTTGGTATTATGTAGTGAATAAATCATCCTAAAACATAAAACTCTGTGTTATGTTTGAACACAACCCTTCACTCTTTCTTGTATTCACA
The DNA here is from genome assembly GCA_004027595.1 of Dinomys branickii. Taxonomy (NCBI): domain Eukaryota; kingdom Metazoa; phylum Chordata; class Mammalia; order Rodentia; family Dinomyidae; genus Dinomys; species Dinomys branickii. The sequence goes on along the minus strand of PVLD010000302.1, from coordinate 231,675 downwards.
TTCTTTAAAATGTGATTTTCGGTCTTTCCTTCAAAAAGGAAAACATTTTTTGCATTCCTTTGAATATTCATCCTTGCTTTGTTAAAAGAAGAAAGAGGTAAATTGTCATTGTGAAACTGCTAGGTCTAAACCTCAAGAGATCTTGCTCACTTATACTGTTTTTGGAAACACTTCCATCCCCACATAAATAACATGCATTGCCCTGCTAGGAGACAAAAGACCACAGACAGTAGAGATGAGCCTCCTGAGTCAATGCCAACCAATACCATCCTGCCCCAGCCAACCTAACAGCTGTGTAAAAATACATGAGAAAGCCTGGTCAACATTAGGAAATCACTCACTTAGCTGCTGACCCTTAGAATCAGGAGGTAAATAACCAAATCTTGTATTAAATAAACAAATCTTGTATTAAGATATTGATTTATTTTGGTTGTGACCTAAATAATAACTGAAGTGAAAAACAACAGATTTAATGAATATTGAGGAATTAAGGAAGTTGCTGCTGCTGAGGGTTTATTTTTATTTTTAAAAGTAAAAGAATGAAAACATATGAACAAACAGACAGCCATTTACAAAGTAGCACAAGAATAGTACAAGCAATACTGAAGTACAGACAAGGTGACAAGGAATTAACAATGGTTGTTGTATTACATATTGATAACTTCAAAGTGCATCCTCAGAAAAACAAATATAGACATGCAAGACTGATCAATTAATTAATCATTAACTGTTTCTTCCAATAAAGGAGAAAGATGGAGATAAACCTGGAGAGACTGGTCATCCAAACAAATGTCCCCTCAGATCCTTCCAGGTTGACCCCATCCAACAAGTTTCCATTTATTCTTTTAACCCTGGGAACGTGCATGTAATAATTTTTACTTAAGGGGTGGGAGTCACATTTGAAACAATATGAGAAAATTCCCAAAGCAGCAAAAATAAAATCGTTCTTTGCCTTGGCCTGCCACAATTACTACATTGCTATGACATATGACATCATGGTTAGCCCTCAGACTCGGGGGTGTTTCTAATGAGCTGGAGTTGGAAGGGTCCCAGCGGAATGCAGTAAACTAAAAGGCCTAGTGTTCTTTCAAATTCCAACATGCTATCAGGAGGAAAACAAAGGGCTCTTCAAGATCCAGAGGTCAACCTGCTCAACAGGGTATCAAAAGGTGGCTACAAAGCAAGGGAATGGGTAGCCTCTGAACAGAGGAATAGACGATTCTTGCCTACCCCTACTATATCCTTACTACTAACTCATCAACAATGGTACTGGATTCAAAATATTCTGCATACTTGATGTGTTATCACATGAACTCCTTGCCAAGGACTGGGTCAATGAAAAAATATATAAAACAAAGTTTCTAATGCATTTATGTTATTATTATAAATAAATGTTTTTTAAAATGTAAACGGGCAGGTAATGAATACAAATAAGGAAATATTTGGAAGATATGTGAATTAGGTCCCTTTCTTCTCCCTGATACAAATGAACATCAAAGGGACAGCCACCTTCCCTACAGTCTATGTGAGACAGTCACCATATATATTCCGTTTAGCCAATGTATCCCCAAGATGCCCCAATGGTTTCCCTAACATTAATATACCGGTGATCATAGGAACTCTCAGGAGCCTCTTCCATAGGTCCATAGTCATGGAATCATTCTTAGTCCTAAAACTGACCCTTAATTTCTACCTGGCCCAGGGGATTTAGCTTTTTCTCTTTGAAATCTCCAAGCAAAAATGACTAATTATATCTAGTTTCCAAAATATTTGCATTTCAGGACAGGCCTATTGAGCACATGCCCTTCCATGAGAAGGTTGTACTTCACTCCTGGGCTTATCAAGAAGTTCTATAAAAATATTTCTAGAGGAAAAACCCAGGAAGAGGCCACAGTTATAGTGAAGGCATTTAGTATAAGTACAAAAAATGATAGAGGGCCAGGGAGATGGCTCGGTGGCACAGCACCTGCCTGGCAAGCATAAGGTCCTGAGTTTGATCCCTGGCACCAAAAAAAAAAAAAAAAAAAAAAAAAAAGATAGAACAAATTTTAAAAGTATAACTAGAATATACAAGATTTTAATAAAACAACAGATAGCTTTGACATAATGGATTGGATAAAGACTTGTATAACCAATAAGCATAAGATACAATTTATCTTAATTTCTTTATAATGAAAAAAGTCTAAACACACACAAAACTATAAAGAATAGTACAGGGAATCTTCCATGTGCCCCTAAGCAGCTTCAAAAGCTAATATTATGCCATCCTAATGGTCTCTATTTCACACTAGTTGCTCCTCCTACCCTCTCCACTTTTTCCCTTCCTTTTTATAGCCTAGGAGTAATGGTATACTCACTTTTCCAACACCTGTGTTAGAATGATCGCACAGTATGCCTCTAAATCTTCACACACCTACACACACCATTGCTCTTTTCCGTGGGACTTTCCAGGGCCCTCCCAGGCCGCTCAGCATGACCTGCTGAACTTCTCAGCTATGAGCACAGATAGCAACTTACATGAGTCAGGAGTATCAGGAGCATCAGAGGGTGCAAATACTGTTACTGTCCGATTCCTTTGTTTCTTCCACCCCAAGAGACAAAGTCATGAGGTAGCCCACCAGAAATCAAAAGTCCCAGTCATCCTAGCTAAAGCAAAACCAGCATGCAGTCAGCTCCTGCAGGCACCACCAAGCAGTCATCCAAAATTGAGAGAACTTTCTAGCCAACCGCCCTTGGTATGAACAGTAAGGGTTTGTTATGTACAACAGAAAATTTACAGCTGTTTCACAGCATTTCACAGCTGCCCACTAAACAGCTTCCATTGTTATTAATATTATGCCATCCCGATATTCTCTATGTCCTACCAGTCACTCCTCCTATCTTCCCACTTGTTTTCCTTGTAATATTTTAGGGCTGGGGATATAGCCCAGTGGAATAAGCGCCTGCCTAGCAAGCGCAGGGTCCTGAGTTCGATCCCCAGTACCGCCAAAAAAATAAAATAAAAATAAATAAATAAATAAATTCATTCCTTGTAATATTTTAGGAGTAAGTATTCACAATACAATAGATATCTGACACAGAACTCATGGACCAAATACACACATTGTTCATTTTTAGTCAAAATACAAAAGGAAAAAACATACAAAAAATACCCCCATAAACACACATTAAAAATTAATCTGAAGATAGGTGATAGATAGTAGATGGATAGATAATATTCTAATCAATCAAAATAGGTATCAGTTAATAATACAATAGTATTAAAGTGCATTTTGGACTCTAAACTAGACCGAGGCATTGCTGGTGTGAATTCAGCTCCTTTAAAGAACGGTGGCCGCTGCACACCCAGAGGCAAGAGCCAGGACACTGAGACGATTGAGGGGCAGATTCAGTCCTGCTGCACAGTGACCATTAACTGAGAGAATTAGTCATGACCACCACTAAATTTTAAGCAAACATATTTTCAATGAGATGTCAAGGCAGTAAAACAGAGTAAGTGGTATATATTCAACACACACGGACAATTGGATATCTATACAAACAAAAAAGAATTTGGAGTCCTACCTCACATCATCCATAAAAATTTACTCAAAACAAGTCAAAAATTAAATGTCAGACCTGAAATTATAGTGCTCAGAAGGAAACACTGATGTAAATCTTTAAAATTTTGCATTAGACAGTGGTTTCTTAAATACGACACCAAAAACCTAAGCAACCAAAAAGTAGCAAGTAAAAAGATAACTCCTAGAACAGTAGAAAATATTTTCAAATATTATATGTATAAAGAATCTGGTATCTACACTGGAAGGAATTTTTTTCAGAGAATTTTGATACTATTCAGTAATCAGAAAAGTGCTTATTCCAGAAAAAAAAATCTAGATTCCAGAGTAAAGAGTTAATAATTCTTATAATTCAACAATAAAAGACAATACAATTTCAAAAGGGCAAAGACATGAATAGACATTTCTCCAAAGGTAATGTACAAATGTTCATACGCGCATGAAAAGATGCTCAATATTATCTGTCATTAAGGAAATACCTTTACAGCTGTAATAGTAGAACAGCTGTAATTTAAGAGACAAAAAATTGTGAGTATTACCTAGGTTGTGGAAAAATTGGAATCTCTATCCACTTCTGGTGAGAATGTAGAATGGTGTCGCCACTTAGAAAAACAGCTCCTCCACAAGTTAAACATAGGCCTACAATATGACTCAGAAATTCTACCCAAGACTCCAAAAATGGAAAACATATTAACTTTCACAAGAATGTTTACAGCAGCTTTACTCACAACAGCCCCTCAAATGTCTATCAAGTGATGAATGGATAAACAATACTGCATGTCCATTTAACAGAATATTACTCAGCCATAAAAGTAAGTGAAGGAGAACTGGTGTGGGAAGCCACCTTGAATGATTCTGTCTACCTAGGCACAGGACACCTCCACCTTTCCTATAACCCCAAGCGGTAATAATCCTGTGTGATAGAGACTAGCTGGAAATGAGCCCTGATAACTAAGCGTGGGCCCTGGAAAAACGTCACTATTAGAATCACCTGAGCAGCAGTAAAGACACTCGCCACTGTAAGTGGGAGACCAAACTGACCTGGAAGAACCCCCACAGCGCAGATGGACAGAGTGGAACCAGCAGCACTCTGAGCCCGGCGGGAGACAGCAAGCACAGCTGTGGGAGCTTTGCGCAGTGGGGAGGAGATGAGTCTGGGGTGGCTCCCACAGCAAGTGAAGACAGGGGTGCAGTCACTGGCCAGCCGCACCTCCAAGACTGCAGACTGAATTTTACATCTTCTCAGCCCACCCTCCACACAATTGTGAGGGCTATTCTCTGAGATATCTGGAGCCTCCAGCTTCTTACTCCCAGGTACAAGAGTTTAAATCAGTTATTGGGAAATAATTCAACCACTGGCCAAGCTACTCAAGTTCCCAACCACAGCCACAGAGTAGAATTCAGCAACTCCTCCTCCACCCCAGCAGCCTCTACAAGGCCTCTCCTATCTGACCTGAGGCAGGAGAGTATCCCAGCCTACTTTACACTCCACTGTAAATATCACACACGGAGGCATGTAAGAGTGGGGTCTTATTCTCAAAAGCAATCTTACATTTTCCATTTGAAAGAGCTAAGGTAGTGTACCTACATTTGTAAGGCTTGTAAGTGCTACTTCCTGATTTTACTTCTGTAGTATCTTATAATGCCAGGTGACTTCTCCCAGACCAAGTCAACAGGTGACTTCTCCCAACATCCCACGGACCTTTAACCCACCTTAGCTCTTTCAAACAGAAAAAGTAAGATTGTTTTTGACAATAAGACCCCACTCTTTCATGCCTCCATGTGTGATATTTATAGTGGAGTGTAAAGGAGGCTGGAATACTCCTCTGCCTCAGTTCAGATAGGAGAGGCCTCCTCCATAGAGAAGTAGAACTCAGCAACTCCTCCTTCACTAATTAAAATAGTGTTTCTGTTATGTCCTTAATTGAACTTCATCTCCCTATATCTTTTCTCACTGTTCATTGAAATTCTCTCTACCTTCCTCTTTCTCTACCTCCTCTCTCACATGCTCTCAAATCTCCCCTCCTTCCCTCCTTCTTTTCTCTTATATAAATGCTACCATTAAAACTTATTTTTTCCTTTCAGAGAACACTGTGGGCCATGTATGTATATACAATGGGGTATGGGTGTTAATTATTCTTTCTATTTTTACAGTCCCACATTGACCTGGCAGGCTCTTCCTCGCCAACAGCTGTTTCTTGAATCTTCCAGCATGGCGTTTCCACGAGCTTCCTAATTGGATTCAATCTCCCTAAAACCTCTCCCACTTCCCATACTCCCAATCATATTGCCACCACCATACAAAAACCTCTCAAGCCTTCTTTCCCTCCACTCCCTTTTATGGGCATAAAAATAATATAACCAAAACCTATTTTTCTTTTGTTTTTCTTTCTCTCTTCTCTATTCCCCAGCCTAGTCCTTATTGTTGTCCATTTATCTTCCTGAGTTATTGAAAGAGTTGAGAAGTCTCAAAGCAAGTTTTAAACCATGATTTGGTATGCAGTAGACTCTTGGGATGCTGCTATCACTCTAAGTTCACTCTCCTCGTAACTTAGTGCTGGGGATAATCCTAGTACTTCAGAAATGTTTGAATGGACGGCTTCCACCCGAAACATATCCGAAGCCAAGGGCACACCGCAGAGAGAGGTCCGCTTGCCAAAGAAATCTCCACTATAATGGTGGCGCTTTCCTTACCAACTGATCTACAGCTTTCAACGCAAAGATCAGGAGAAAGCCAGGCAACAAGATGCCTCAAAAAATGCCTAATTGCCGAAAAGCTGATCACACACACACTGGAAGAGATGAAATAGCAGGTGAAGAGCTCAAAACCTAATACTTAAAATTACTGAGGAGATCAAAGACGAGACAAATAGGCAGCTGAAGGAACATATTTATTATGTTCATGATGATTAACAAGCTTAAACAAGATGTAAATAAATAACTAAATGAATTAAGGAAGGTATTACAGGATATGAAAGATCACTTCAGTAAAGAATTGCAAGTTATGAAAAGGAATCAATCAGGAATTTTGAAAATAAAAACTCAGTTGAAAGTGCCAGTGCTAGGCAAGGTCAGTCAAAATATAGACTACCAAGGCCTGAGGACAAGGTCCATATAGTACAGCATTTACCCAGGAATAATAAAAAATGCGACAATAAAACAATGACCCAAGAAGTCCTCTATGAATATGAAAGAATCAACTTAAGGATTACTGGACTTGCAGAAGGGGTAGTGGTAGAGAATTAACAGTATAAAATTTTTTTTCCAAAATTATTAGAGAAAATCTCCCAGATCTAGGGGGTGAGATACTCAGATACAGGAAGTATCATAACACCAAATGCACATAACCAGAAAAGAACCTCTCTGTGGTGTTCCATAATAAAAATAACTCAGAAAAAATGTGTGAGAAAAGTACGAAATTACCTACAAGAGAACCCCCATCAAAATCACAGTAGATTTCCCTAGATAAACCTTAAAGTCCAAGAGAGCTCAGAGTGAACTTTTCTATGCCCCAAACGAACATATTGCCTAACCGTATCCTAGAAAATTATCTTTCAAAATTGATGGTGAAATAAATATATCCCATGATACAGATAAACTGAAGAGATGCAGGACCACTGAGCCAGCATTGCAGAAAACACTTAAGTGAATCCTAAACAGAGACATGAGGGCAACACCCATGAACCAAGGGAAAGAAGAAGTTGCACTGGTAGAGTAAATAATGAAAGAAAAGCAGAAAGGAATCAAGTGTTGATAAAACAATATAGTGGCAGAAATCAGTACATACTCATACCATGATATGGCACTCAACATGAATGCTCATAACTCTCCAATTAAAAGACATAGATTGGCAGATTAGATCAAAAATTGAGAGACAAACCCCATCCACATACTGAAAGGGAAGAGGAGACTAACTCTCCAAGTATCTGGGCCTCAACATCAAGCAGGAGAATCTATTCTGATTTCTGACAAAGTTGACTGACTTCAAACTACAACTGGTTAAAAGACACAAAGAAGGTCACCACACACTTCATCAAAAAAAAAAAGATAGCAATACTTTCTGAATATACTCTCTGAATATCAGCACAGCACATTTCATGAAACAAATATGCAACATAAAAAGACAAATAGAAGCTAATATAGTTATAGTCAGAAAGTTCAATAATCCTCTAGCACAACTAAACACATCAATGAAACAAAAAGCTCAACAACAAAAAAGAGTTAAACATAGAACAAATGGATTTAACAGATATGTAAAGGGTTTCATCAAACAACCGCAAAATACATATTCTTTGTAGGAGTCCACAGAACTTTCTCCAACATAGGCTACATTTTATACCATGACATATCTTGATAAATACAAGAGAATCAATGTAATGTTTTGTATCCTATCAGATCACAATGGAATGAAACTGGAAATCAACAGAGGAAACCACAGAAACTAAACAAATACATCAAGATGGAATAATACACTCTTGAATGACCAGTGGGACATGGAAGATATCAGAGAAGAAATTTTAAAATTCTTAGAATCAAATGACAAGGGAATCACAGCATATCAGTCTCTGAGGGACATGAGAGCAACTTCCCTCCTCCTAAGAGGGAAGTTGACAGCTCCGAGTGCACAGATTAGAAAACAGAGTGATTCTATATAAATAATCTAACCAGGCATCTCAAGGTCCTAGAATAGCAGAATAATGTGACCCCAAAAGTAAGAGAAAAGAATTTTAAAGGTGAGAGCAGAAATTAATGAAATCAAGACAAAAAAACAAAATATCAAAGAGTTGGCTATCAGAAAGGATAAACAGCTATCAGAAAGGATAAACAGCATTGATAAGTGCTTAGCCAAACTTATTAAAAGAGAGAAAAGACCCATATCAATAAAATTAGAAAAGTGTGAAATTGCAGCAGACATCCCTGAAGTCAGGAGGATTACTATTAATGCATAGGGTTTTCACCTAGTGGGTCAGGTTGATTTCTAGGTATTTAATTTTTTAAAGCCATTGTGAATGGAAATACTGTTCTACATTTTTTTCTTGGCTGGTTTCTTATTGATGTACAGGAACACGATTTTTTATGTTGATTTCACAGATTGACACAGTCCTGAATTTGTTTATCACTTTAATTGGCTTCTGGTGGAGATTTTTGGTCTTTTATGTAAATGATCAAATCATCTGCAAGTACAGATAGTTGGATTTCTTCCTTTCCTAGTCACACCTTTCTTATTTCTTTCCCTTGCCTCATTACTCTGGCTAAAATTTAAGTACTATATGGAACATAAATGATGAAAGTGCACGCACTTGTCTCATTCTTGACTTCCGAGTGAATGGGCTCAGTTTTCCCCATCAGTGTTATGTTGGCTGTGGGATTGTCATATATGGCCTATAATTTGAGTAACTGTTATTATTAAAAACTATTTTTGCAAACTTACATTCCCATAAATTGATGAATCTGAAAAGAAATGGGTAAATTCCTAGACACACGTGACTTACCAGAATTAAACCAATAACAGGTAGGAACACTGAAAAGACCAAGAACACGTGGCCTATATGCACAAGGGCATGTTATTCAGCCATCAGGATAAGTGAAGTCGTCATTTGCAAGAACATGAATAGAACTTGAGACTAAGTGAAATAAGGCAGGTACAGAAAGTTAAATATTTCACAGTCTCTCTCATATCAGAAACCTACAGCATAAATAAAAGAGTAAGTAGGCAACAAAAATGCAGGCATTTTGGAGATGGGGGAGGGCATCAGGGGAAAGTAGAAAGGTACAGGGAAATGAAAACTGACTGAGATATGTTATAGACATGTACCAATTCCACAAAACAAATGTCAGTATTATGTATTATAAACATACACTACCTTTTAACATATGCTATTTTTAAACGGTAATGAAGTAGTGATTTATACTATAAATGAACGGGTCAAGGCGAAAAGTTGTGTGCTCCATCTATACTAATTACCCAGAACAGTGTTATATGTACAGACAGAGAGTAAATAAGTGGTTTTCAAGGTTTGAGAAAGTAGAGAATGGAAGCTGCCAATGGGTCCACAGTCTGTATGTGAATGATGAACTTATTTTGGAGTTAGACAGTGTTGGATGCACAACCTTGGGAATACACTAAAAGTCACTTAAACTACTTTAATGGGATGTGTTTTATGTTAAGGATGTGAATTGCATTTCTTTAATAATAATGGTAATAAGATACATGTAAGGTAGTTTGAGAAGCTTTATTAAAGTATGTAATAGTTTCAAAAAGAAAGTATAAAGAAAAAACAGACCATCAATATGCAAATTATTAATGAGACGCTCCCATTAATGGGAACTCACATTAAAATATCATGTTAATTATAGGAGATTAATAAAATAGTTCCATCCTGGAACTATCTGTCAAGAATAGATAAAAACACTGAAGAGACCAATAGCAATTAAAGAAAAATAAAGAAGAAATTAAAATTTCACTTCACACAATGATACCTCTCCTGGGTATACTATTTCTGAGAGGGAAAGCATCCTATTATAGTGACATATGCAACTATGTTTACAGCAGCACAACTCAAAATAGGTAAGGTTTGGAAACAGTCTAGATGCTGCTAAAAAGAATCGATGAAGAAAGATGTGATCTATATGCACAATGAAATATTATTCAGTCATGAAGATGAATGAAATCCTGTCATTTGCAAGAACATAAATGGAACTTTAGATCACAAGTTTAAGTGAAAAGTAGAAAAAATACTATTAATTTTAAAGCTTACAAAAAACTTTATTTTGAATACAATGACAAACATACTAATGATAGCTACTCAACAGCTTAATTACCTACCTAGGAAATAATGGACACAGATGCTAAATTATTCAGGGAAGACTACTTTCAATTAAAATTCTCTGTCTAAGTAAGGTGTGAAGCAAAAATGAAGTCTAAAATATGGTGTCTCAGTCACTTTCCTAATACCTGACACACACAACTTCAAGAAGTAGTTCTTGCTCACGTTTTCAGTCCATGGTCAGCTAGATCTAAGGCCAAAAAGGCATGGTGGTAGGGCCTGGCCTCAGCTGAGAAGCAGAGAGAGAGAGGAGCCAGGAAGAGAAAGCTATGAACTTCCGAGTGTGCATCCAGTGAACCCCTTCTCCAATCAGCTATCAGTGTGCATATTAATTCACTAATGCACGTATTAATTCATTGATGAGTATAGCATGCCCGTGATCAAATAACCTTCCATAGAGATGAAAATGTGGGGGAATATTCTGGGTCCAAACCATAACACATAGAGTGTGTAAAATTAGTAAATGCCTGAAAATTACAATTTATTAAGTATACATTATTTGTCCACATTTTAATAAAAAAACAGATTCACCAAACATTAGTTTTTCCAAAAAAAGCTAATTAAATCAATCTTCTAATTAAAGAAGAAATTGAACTTGAAATTGCACATTGTTTATAATGAATGACAAGAAGTAGTAAAAGTGACCGCAAATGGTACTTTTAAGTATTTATCATTCTATTTCTTTGAAATATTCCCCAGATAGCTCACAATAATTGTATCCTCCTCTCTCTTTGATTATTTCTATTGCACTTCTGTCTCATTTCTTAAATCCTATTTTAGCATCTCTATTCCATTTGTTCTTTATGTCATGTTTTTGTTCTATGCTTCCGTTACTATCCTATCGGCTATTCCCTTTCACATTCCTATTCCTATTCTGGATTTCTATCTGTATGCTAAAGCATTTCTGTTTCTTTCTGCATTAGCATTTCATAAGGCACACTGATGCTCAGATACAAAGAAGGAGAATTTGGTTTGGTTATTTATAATACCTCAGTACCCTCCTGATTTCACCATATTTTCTTCCTGATATTTGCTATTTATGTTGCTGTGGCTGTTACTGAGTTTCTTTTTCTTGTTGTTGTTGTTGTTTTCCCTAAATGTTCCTTACTGGAGAGGCACTTCGCCACATTTCCACTGCTGTCCTAGCCAACATTCCTGTCAGTCTATTCTGTTTTAGGCCTTCACTTCCCAAAGGTATCTGTCTTCAGATGCATCAGTACCACTGTGTCTTTGTATACCTCACACCAGGAGTTGATATGATCCAACACCAAAAGCTCGGGCTGGTACTTCCACCCTGGGCTGTTCTGCTAACCCTCACCTGTTCTACCTTTTGTCCAAGGTTTGTCAATACTGCTCCTCTGCTGGGGGTTTCAGTGCGAATCCCTCACTGCTGTTCTTTAACTATTTAGGCTCATTTTCTCAATACTTTCCATAATGGCAGTGCTGCCTTCCCAGGGTGACTGCACCTGAATGGGTTGTCCTGCTAGTTCTGTGATTGAGACCTCCTCTTCACCCTCAGACACCAGCAAGAAGGCTGTCACAGTGGAGGGAGAAATATTTACTGCGTGGCTGAGAAGAGCATCTTGTAAGCAGGTGGCATTTGATTCTTCAAGAATGCAAACAGCTGTAAAGTAATTGATAAGGTGGGGGGGTTCAATGTATGGAAATTCATCAAGCTGTACAAACCGTACTGAAAATTTTACAATATTTTACTTCAGTAAAATAAGTATTTTCATAAGTCATTCTAAAGTGACTATAATTTTTGAAGTTTAAAAATAACATAAAATGCAAGTAAAAGCTTGAAAAATAAATGAAAGTTAACATATCCTTAGAGCAAAAAAAAACAGGACTTCTGCTGGGGGAGAGAGGATTGTGTCTCTTCTTTTTTCTTCTGCCTTCTAGATTGTCTAAATTTCTCTAGTAGTTAGAGATTTCTTTCTGTTTGTGAATGCTCAAATGTGTCTGTATATGTCTGTGTCCCCAAAATGTGCCCTTATCACCTCCGTTTTTCTCTACATGGCATTTGTTCTGTAAAATATTTAGGTGTAATAATATGTGAAGGGAGGCAAATACGACCCTGGATACATAATGCAGCGGTCCCCATTGCCTGTGTTCTTTTTATCTCTGTTTTCCTCACTGTCTCCACCTCTCTCTATTTGATCATTTCATTGAAATGAACTTTATGATCCTGCACCGCTTAAAAGTTTTCTGATTTTAGACACTTAGTAAATCTTCAATGTGAAAGTTACCTGAAAGGAAATTTTTTCAATTTAATAATAGCTAAATAAAGACAGGAAATAAGGACTGTCTTTGGGTTCATCAAGGTACTAAACACATCCTTTGAACAGAGAGAAGACTCAAAGTATATTTTATTTTAACTCTACCCTAGTATTTTACTTTTATCAGATATTAACACATAGATAAACCTTTTAGAAGTTGGTCAGTTGCTTACAACAAACCCAGAAGAGCTTTAAACAATTCTCCTTTATCTGATGGACTGAAGATTGTCTGAGATGGACCCCAGCTGGGGCCCAACTAAAGTAATTAAGAAGAAGTCTTGTTTATTTTGTTAAATGACTCAAGTGTATCACTGGTGCAGAACCTGTCATATATCTAGAAACAGAGAAAGAGCACTATTAAAATGCTATGTGTAACAGATATGAACCTTAAAACCACACAAGAAAGACTGGGTCATACAACACAAAGAGAAATTCTTTAAAAGACACGTGATTTTATGCTTTTATATTGAGAATGAAACTATTATCCTATAATTGCTTCGTTAAAATTATCACAAAATATTCTTCATGGTTGGAGAGGCATGAAATCAACATCTACTCACCTGAAGTTTTAAAGAAACACTTATATATTGTGACTATACTTGGGGAAAAAGAGAAACATTTACATAATAAAATGGGCTCAAATAATCATTTGGGGAGTTAACACAGTTTCCTTCTCTTTACTGCAGACACCAAGCTGTTTGTGTAAACATCTGTTAAGGAGTAAATTCCCGCAACACTCAGTACATTTTTCATTTTGATTCCACATGAAGGCCATATTCTGTAAAGAATTATTTAGGTATTTCAGCTTAGCATTTGCATTTCTGGGTTCATTTCAAACGCTTCTCACAAATTGAGTCAAATATCAATGCATATTGATCACCTACAGCTCAGAGTTCTCGCTGTCCTTTCAACATTTGCCATAAGGTCCACCACCCCCTCCTTATAAAAAGTAGAAGCATTGTAAGGAGCCTATCAAACAAATACACGCTCTTTTCTCCACCAATGATGAGTGCAATTGACATTAACATTATATATTCTACTTTGTTCATGTTGTGTTGTGTAGGTTAAAGAAAACCAATTTGTCCTGGAAATGCTGATATTCATGAACATTTTAAAGAGAGCTTGATTACAAAATAGTGGATGAGAAAGGCAACATGGTGAGTTTGCATGGGAGTAATCCAAACTCTAAATAAAATATTAGGATATTTGAAAATGTGCTACAAATTACAATGCACCTTGATACATTGAATTATAGTATCCCTGAGAGAAAACTATTATTACTCCTTTTAAATTGCTTATATTATGTAACCATGACAACAAAGTCATACTTATAATGGAAATGAACATATCATTAAAGAAATAGCACAATTCTCTTTCCTCGTGCCTTTATGCCTTCCCAAATAACATAGTCACCATTTTAGCACATATTTTCTCATGATTCCCCAATAAATGCTTAAAAATAAGCTTTTTCTACCATTTCTTTATGCCATCAATCAATATAAATAATAAAAATTTATTTCCCATGCCTCATATTTTCCCTGCCCTCCTAATGTTTGACATTTACTGGATTATTGCAGTTGGTACTATTGTTGTTGGAGTTACTCTGTTCCTCTTTTGGAGGAGATTCTAGGGTGACCAGGAGAAAAGGGGTACAGTGTAGGTAGATGAAGAATCAACTGATGTCAACAAGATGAAATCATTTTTCTTAAAGAATTGTTCTTAAATGTCCACATTTTCTTGAAATTAAGAGATGCAATTAGAAAGAAAGAGGGATGTGGTTAAAAGTTTGAGAAGATTTAAATAAACATTTTATTGAGCCCCTCTTGAGGTCCAGATAATGTGATTGATACAATAACCGGATTGTATTGGGGCCTGGATTAGAGATCCATGGGAAGCTTCATGGAAGAAATAATTCATCTGCTGACCCTCAAAGTATAGAAGTGACTCAGGGAGTAGCAGAGATAAGGACATAGAGGAAGCGAAGTCCATTCCAAGCAAAGAAGAGCTGGAACAAGAGCTTAAAAGTACAGAGGGGGTAGGAATGAGGAGATGCCAGACGGCAGGTGGCCTGCGCTGAGGGGGAACCCTCAGAGTAGGGTGTGCTCTACTCTGACATGTCTGTGAGGTGAGGCCACTGAAGAATCAAGCCAGTGAGAGGTGCACCTGCATTTTACTGTTTCATTTTCTCTGGGAAGGTCAGTGTAGCAGAAAGGGGAAGCAGAAGTAAGGAACTCAATTTAATGGCTTTTGTGATGCTACTGCCGAGAAATGGTGTGAAAACCGAAGAAAGATGGGAGAGAATCTAAAGATAGATGAGGCAACTGAGTGGTGTGATGGGCTGAATCAAGACTGGTTTTATTGAAATGGAAAAATATTTAGGAGTAGCTCCTTGGATATTGGTTCATGCAGCCAGACAAACAGGGATATTTTTAACTGAGAGAAGCCTGACAAAAAGAAAAGTTGGCCCAGATGGGATTAAGAAGATGGATAGAAATGGAAGGATCTGTTGGACATGCAAGAGGAAAAATCCAGCAGTTATTGGCACATATAAATCTAAGGTTCAGAAGAGGAGACAGTCACCATTGTGAGGTGACTGTTGTCCCATAACAGTAAGTTCTACTAGGGAAAGAGGGTCAAGTCCAAAACTTTGGCAGCCAGTAAATGTTTAAGTTTTGGCAACCACTAAATGTTTGAGAATAAGCCCATAAAAAGAAGCACAGGGGAAAATTGGTTGCACAAATACCAAAGAGACCTGGAAGTTAACAAGTTAACGAAAATGGAATAGTCGATACTGTCAAGGCTACAAGACAGTGAAAAGGGCCCCCAGAGGGTCTGCTGGTGACCTTCTTAATGATACGTCCAGTCGATTGGAGAGGCAGAGCCAGGTCAAACTTTAGAGTGGAGTGTGGTACAGAGTGCCCAGAGGTGGGGAAGAAGTAACTTTGGCAAGTAGTTTGGCTGGCAGTGGAAGAAAACTATGGTCACTATAGCCAGATGCACAAAGAGCTTCATTTGTCTAAGTAAAAATATGTGCATGATCACTTGCTGAGACTTAGACCGATGCTTAACAACTCTCTATTTAGAAAGCAGAATATTTGGTGAGTCACTTACTAGGAGTGAGAAGCACTGTACTGAGTAGAGGATTTGAAAAGTAGTAAGGTTCTAGAATTTGTTAACTGCAAATTAAGAGGGAATTAAACATCTAGCACAGTCTTGAAACTCCGTTGTAGTTGGAGGACAAATGAGAACTCTGACCCTTTGTTCCCTTCTGTTTCTCTCACTCACTTGAACTAATCCAATTCTATTTGCCCACTTACCTGCTTCTCCACTAGATGAATGAGGACAGTGATGGTCTTGTCGCCACCAAATGTCAAACAAGATATTGTATGTCTTCTCTATCACTGGGCACAGACATGGAAGTGAGGCAGGACTTTGAGGATCGAGCTCAGTGTGTAAATCTGTGCAAGTTGCTTTACAATACTGTCCTCTGTTTTCACTTCCAGAGAAACTCATTTCAAATGGCTACAAATTGAAGACAGAACATAGGGAATGGCTTGGAGCACTGCTTGGCTTGTAGTAGAATGTCAATAAATTTTAGCTTCCTTCTCTAAAGTAGGAAAATAATGACCAATGTGTCCACATGGGTGGAAGAAGAGAGAATCATAGATGTTAAAATAATGGGAAAGAGTACAAAGGAATGGAAAAGGGGCTTGTTCAGCAGACTTGGTGCAAAGAAAAACATAGGAAACTAAGATATTTCTGAAGAAAGATGCTCATCCTACAAAAGTGTGGAGGAGGGCAAGGGAAATGTTCAGATGCCATTCATCACAACCCTCCATGTCAGTTCCTCTGGGGTTGAGAGGAAAGAAACAGGGTGAAAAAGCGTGTGTTGCCCTGTATATCATTCAAAAAAGCAGCTGCTACTCAAATCTGGAAAGTCAAATCTCTTTAGAAAAAAAACAAACTAGAGCCAAACAAGATTCCAGAAATAGCATACTTGTAGAAAATCACTCACTGCTTCTGGGAAAATAGATTAGGGTTGAATTGAGGATAATGTTGTGCAACACAGATGAAGAAAAAAAAGAAGCAGAGTTTCATTGGATGTATTTAGAAGGTCCCTGCTATTGATGCATTCTGCTAATCATTACTGAATACCTACTGTCTTCCAATGCTGTATTCCATAGGAAAATGATTTTTGTCTTTAAGCATATTAGAGTTCACTGAAATAGGTTTTGGCTTCATAGATGTGGAAAACCATGCAATTTTTAGAACAAAGATACTGTACCAAATGCAAAATAATACTCATCTGGAAATCTTAGTGAAATAGAAACATCGTTTCTTCTCGGCCACGACCAAGAAATTGTGCCCCTTCATTCAGCCTCTGTGCCTCTGTCACTATGAGCCACAGCCTCCATGCTGTGTCATAAATGCAGCTGAGCACCTACCAATATCTGTGACATCTATTGTAAATACATCAGTAGACTTCTTTTTAGTCAATTGTATTAATAACTGAGGTTTATTATGAGGATAGTAGAGTAAACCTTCAAGTAAGGGAGAAATTAGATCACTGAGTAAACATTGTACTTTCTAGTGAACACTAAATAATGAGCAATGATTATCATTTAAAGGCAAAGAGAGTTACTAGGATATCAAAATTCTGACCAGTGCTATAGAATAGTTAGAATCAATGGCTCCTTGAGCGACCCCATATGAGTCTGCCTTCTTTTTTCTGCTGGGATTCTGACAGGTGTAATCAGCATGATTCTAACTGCCTCCAGATCAGGACTGTAGGAGTCTTTTGAAGAATTAAGAAATGGACTGACCACCAAAAGCCAGCAACGCTTACCCGGTGTGGGTGAAGACTTCCTGAACGGAGATGAATAAGCAGAAGGAAGCAGTGGATGCAGCCAGTTTCCAGAGAGCATTCTTCCAGAGAGACCTCATCTGCCGAGGCAGAAATGTTGTCCATTTATTCACGGGAAGTACATTTTCATTGTTTATATCACATAGGCCAATCACACACTTGACTGGATTCAGGAAAGTCTCTGAGGTCAACTAAGGTGTACAGGAGAGAAAAAAATCAAGAAAGATCCATTTGAGTCAAACAGATCTATTTTAATTCTACTTTTTTTGTACAGTCTTACACAAATTGCTAAGTTCATCAAGCCTTGGTTTCCCCACCCTTTAAGTAAAGGTATGGTTGAGACACCTACCTGTGTCAGACAATGTCTCTGCAGGACAACTGAAGCCACTTTCCACATGAACAACAGAGAGAAGTTAATACGGAGTGTTAGCACGCCATCAGGAGGCTGAGAACCCGTCAAGGATCTGTAGGAAACCCCAAAATTAGCAACCACTGGACCCACTTCCACCCCTAGGCAAGAGAAGGGAAAGAAGAAGTGCCCCCAGGAAAGCTGGGAACTCTGTGGACCTGTCTGCAGGAGCAAGGGTTTTGGGAGAAAAACAGTCATGCATCCATTTAAAGTTTGTACCTTCTCCTTTATCATTTTCCCAAGCAGTAATATCCATGAGTTTGCAGGTTGGAAATGGTACCTACCTTTGGTAACTCAATTAAAATATGGTCCTACATTTATTGTTAAAAATAACATTTCTATTGCAATTAACAGAACTATTTATTAACATTTTGTAGTAATATAAAAATGTTGTTCTAACTTTGGACTTTTAATATACTTAACATTAGATCCCTAGAGGAAGCATGCACCTGTGAAGCTATTATGATGCTGATGATCAGTGGTACTTGTGCAGCAGGGCAGTGGGGGGATGAGGCCTTTCAGTGGGTCTGCAGTAGAATCTAGGCCTATTGCACACTGGTGTCAGGCATTTGTTCAAACAGGGACTCAAGTTCTAGCGGCATGAGAAAAACCCAGATGGAAAATGAGACAAAGGTTTCGGCTGGTCTCAAAGACAAGTGAAACTCACTGTCTAGAAATAGGTAATGACAGTCACATTTGTAGTACATTTTCCATGGTACTGAACCCCTAAGAACAAGACTGGCTCTAGCTTTTGAGTGGCACTTAACTTGCAGATGGGAGGCAGCAGACTATCTGAAGAGCAAAAAGAAATCCAGCCAGATGATCAAGCAGATCATGACATTCCCCACTTCACTGGGAAATAACTGTGAATAAATTTAACCCTGACTGGTTTGTAACCAAATAATGTAAACTTTGAGATGTGAACGAAACCAGATGGAACCAGAATTAGAATGTGGGCCTCCCACAGAACTGTTAGACCCTCCAGATCAGGCCACCTTGCTGGGCTTCAACTGCCTGTGTTTCGCAAGTGTGCGCAGGAATGTTTAAAGCAAGGTGGACAGTCCTGGGACTGGTTTTCTCGTGTATATGTTAAACAAGCAGGTAGAATCTGAGACTTGAGTGTCTTTAGCAAGTGTGCTTTTTCCTGTGGACTAGAGTTGATGCACCTAATAAAGTGGATGTGTTAAATAACTCCTACCTTTTTTGCGTTACTTGTTTTGGGTTACTTGACTAAGCGTGTCATCTGAAGTGCACCTAGCTTCTTAAATATGAAAAGAAGAGGATACCATTGAAGGGAACGAAACTACCAAAAGCTTGGCAGAATCGGCAGTACTCTGAGACAGGAACACACAAGCAGGTAAAAGGATGTGAAAATTGTATTCACTAGAAAGTAAGAAAGTCAGCATTGCGTGGAATAAAAGTGCCCTTTGCAAGGAGACTCCTGTACCTAATTTATCTTGCTTCACTAAAACAGGAAATGCACTGCCATCTCCAGGATGGGGGGAAATGACAATTTAAAGATTACAGAACATCTTTACATTCCCCGGTAATTGACCAATCTCCACATCAAAGGCAGCGCTGGTAGCCTTTTGGAAAATGGAATGCCGTTTTCCTTTCCTTTTCACTTTTTACTACATCAGTGAACTTTAGCGTCTTCTCTGGCTTTATTTTTCCATTTTCATTTAGCGCTGACACAAAACAGACCTGACCTGAAGTGTACCATGCAAAGTAGTAATTCATGTTGGGAACTTTAAATGGATGGGACAGAACCACTTTTGAATCTGCTACCTTTTAGTGACTTTAAATATATCTAAATGAACAAAGTTTAGACCTTCGCTATTACAGGTGAGGGAAGCTTAACATAAAAGACATCATGTTCCACCAGCCACCTCGTAAAGGATGATATACATGCTGCCGTCGCTAAGGCAAGCCATCCTCCAAACGTACTTTCTACCTATCATGCTATCTGCACCACTTCACTTTAAAGCTGTTTTTATATCAGCAACTCTTTATATTGCTCCCCAAGCAATATTTGTCTATTTTAGGGTGGAACCCTAATACTGGACTCAAGGAAGTTATTTACTTAAGACAACTATAAATTTACAATTTGCTTTTCTAATATCAACAAAAAAATCTCCTGTATAGAAAAATTCTATGCAGTGGAATTTCAGGGACCATAAGCATTTCTCTGGATTTAAGGCTTGGCTATAACTTGCTACTAGTGATTCCGATAAGATGCATGTATACAACAAACTGGTGGGCATTAAATAATAATGACAATTAGGCAGAATCTTGGGAGGAGGGATATGGGGGTTTTGTATGTTTGTTTTATATTCGTTTCTTGTTTGTTTTTGCCTTAATTTGTCCCAAATTGTGTTTGATTTTGCCTTAATTTGTCTCAAATAAACACATATTTTACAAATATTTGCACTACATGTAATAAAATTTTGCCTAAAAATAAAAACAAACTGCAGTCATTGCATAAGAAAAGCCTGCTCAAATCCACAGTTTGAACCCTCAAACACTCCTACCCCACACTCAGTCTCCTTTCTGATAGGGCTCTGAAATCAGCCATGGTCAAAAAATTAGAAAGAAGGATGTTGTGTGGTTCCACAGATTCCAAGAAAAAAGATGACCAACTTACCCTCATTTGTTTTTTTCCCTGAGTATTGTGCAATCAACACTTCCATTTCAGGGAGAGAAGAAAACCGCTGATTTTGCTTATTTTTCTATCTGAAACTGTGAGCCATTGATGCTGAGAGTATTGTGATCGATATTTTCTTTAGGACTAGTATTTTCTTTAGGACTAGTGTACTTTCAGTTAAGAAACTCTTCTGGACTTATTTCTAAGAACAATAAGAAAGACAGCTTGGGGATCTGGCTGATTCATTGGTGACCTAGGACTTTAAGGAAAGTAATGAACACTCTGAAGTTTCATTACTATGCTGTCCCTCCCACTTGTCAGAGTAGAAAAATAGATATTCAGATATGATGCATCCATCATTTTTTCTTTGTTAGTGCTACCTAACCAAGACAATCTCTCCATAGATTATAGCAGACATATATTTCATGTTCAACGATTGTGAGGTAAGCTTGTTTCAGAAGGACTTAGCTAGGCCTCTCCAGGCCAGGACGGACACCAGCTCTGGGTCAGGATCAGCTTTTCTCTATGAATCTTCCCTCTAAGGCCCAGGCAGAAGAATCAAAGACTATCTGAAGCAAAAGGTTTCCATGGTAGAGACCACAGCTCCATGGGGACCAAGAGAAACTCGTTAAGCCATTAAAACCCTGGTTTGAAATTGATATGGTATCACTTCTGCTTGTATCCCTCTGGCCAGTGCAAGTCATACTACCAAATTTAGTAGGGGAAAAACACTGAATGTGTAGAGAATCCATGAGAAGGGCTGAACAAGAAAACAAAGTATGAGCAAATAATGTGATGCAATGCTCCCAAGATTTGGTCTTCATATCCCATCCTTGTAATACTTTATTCCTGATAATCATAAATGGATTCCAGAGGATCATGGAAATGTGCAGAAATTCCACATGAAATCTGGGCATTTATGTACTGTTTCCTCTTCTCTCAAATATTTGTCACCCCCCTTTCTTCAAAAGAGATCAATAACCTCAACTTAGATACAACCAACTTTAAGCTGAATGCCTAAAATAGGTTGAAAAATTCTTACTCCCCACCCTCAAGATATCAGATCTTAGTCCTGGGAACCTGCACATAGTAGCTTATTTGGAATAGAAGCCTTTGCAGATGTGAATAAGTTAGGTATTTTGAGAAAACACTATTCTGGATTATCCAGTGAGACATAAATAAAATCACAAGTGAGTCTGTACAAGAAAGGTTGGGGCGAGCTGTGGCACACATGGAGTAAGTAAGCAAGGGGAAGACTGGGCAGAGAAGGAGCCACATGTCAGTGAGCTGAGAAATATCAGCAGCCAGCAGAAGCTGGAAGAAGCAAGAAGCCTTCAGGAGGATCATGGCCCCAAAGACATCATGGATTAGGCCAGGGAAGCTGATTTTGAACTTCTGGCTTCTCAAACTGTGATAACACAAAGATTCTGTTATTTTAAGCCATGAAATTTATGGTAATTCATCACAACAGCAGTGATAAGAAACTAAGACAATACATTCCTTCAATTTTTTCCTTCTTTAAAGAAATTTAAACACTGGAAGATGAAGTTTCACGTAGATGAAATCTCTCGGAAAGAAGGCAACAGAAGCAGCACCCTTTGATCACAGGCTGATAGTTAACAAGATGTGGAAATAAGCTAGTAATCTCCATCTATTTCATACTGGGAGGGTTTCTGCACTCTTAGATTACATGTTAAGCCAACTGGCCCCCTTGTTAGCATTACCAGCAAGAAAACCCTAAAGGAAACAGGAGAATTTTTTTTAGAGTCCCACAATGAGATACCACTGAAACCTAGTAGCCAAAGTTAAAATGACTTATGATCTATGTCTTTGTGTTGGCAAGCATGAGGTAGAACTGAAACCCGGATAGATTTTCTGTGAACACCACTCTGGAAAACAACTGGCAACTGCTTTTACAGCTAAACAAGACCAAACAATTCCACCCATAGGTGTTTACTCAAAAGAAACCAAAACATACATCCACATGAACTTAGGTACTTCATAGGTGCTTCATGCATAAGAGTCCCAAACTGGAAATAACCCAAATATCCATCAACAGAGGATTGGATATAGTCATACAACAGAATACTACACAGTAAAACAGAAGAGTAAACTACTGATGAAAACAGCAAAGCAGTATAACTGCCTTCTTTTCTTAAAGTGGTTTCAAAATCTTCCATGGTTTTCTCTTTGAAAGAAAATGCTAATCCAAGTCTTGCGTTTGGATGTTTATGTTATGTTGAGTGAAAGAAGCCAGACACAAAAGTTTGTAATATATGATTCCATTTGTGTGAAGTTCTAGGACAGATGAAGTTAATCTGTAGTGATAGAAATCAGATCAGTAGTTACCTAGGGCACAGATTGGGGGTGGAGGGGACCCTGCAAAAGGCACCAGGGAACTTTGAGGGCTGATAAAAATGTCATATATATTAATTGGTGAGACAGCTGTATATATTTCCATAACTCATCAAACTCTACATTTAGTATCTGACACCTTATTGTACACCAACATTACTTCAATCAAAGGATTTTTTAAGAAGTAACTAAGTACTTCTCTGAGAGAACTAATCCTAATATTAGTCAAATGAGTGTGAAGCAGAGCTCAGAGCCTACCAACTGGATTTGATATGAGGATCATATCCTTCCTTCACTCTATTGGAAAGCTCAGCCTGGTCGGCAGGGAGAGAAGCAACAAACAGATGCAGTGGAGACATGGCAGGGTTCCAGAGTCACTGGGTTCAAGCTGGCTCCAGCACTGGCCCATGGAAAGACAGCTGGGTGCAGCAGGGGAAGAAAGGAAAGTGGAGTAGTTACTGAGCATTGGGCTGGGAGATCCCAGCTTCTGAGCTCGTCCCCCAGGATCCATTCAGATGTTGATGTTGTGCCTGTGGAGATGACAGAGGGGAATGAAGGTTTCAAAGCCCGAAGATGCAGAGGAGTTTTAACACAAATCTTGTGCTTGCTCACCAACCAAGGACTCTATCGCCTTCTTTTCTGCAAGGATGCTCCAGATCTCCCCCAGTTTCCTCTTTCAAAGAAATGGAGTGTTAGGTTGAGATGGAGTTTGAACATTTACATTCATTGCTGAGGTGTAGTCTGACTATTCCACATACAATTAACTATCTCCACCCTAAACTGTATAAGAAATTTATAAGCAGAGGTCTTTCTTAAAATTCTTTAAAATCCTCAATTATGTATATAAAGCATGTTTCTGAAGTTTCAATGCATTAGATTATATTTTGAGTATTTTCCTAACATCAAGTCTTCCATTATCAACTATTCTTTTCATCTAATACGTTTTGTGGAAGTATTAAATTTCTACTCTATGTTTGCCTTAAAGAGAGAGGGTGTTCTGGAAGTTTGATTATCTTTTGAGTAGTCAATATTAGAACTTACTTGAGAAGTAGAAGTATATATTTCAAAAGCTCTTGCACATATTTCAGGTAGAGGTGAACTATTTTATATTAATTATAACCCTGATAGGCATATGGAGTTGATCATTCAATAATTAAATGGAGAGTTATAAAAGTTTTCCATAAATTTGGCCTGAAAACTGCAACAGGGTGATTTATTGCTGCATTATTTCTCCTCTTCAGTCACCCTAATTCACACATGGTTGTGCTGTTTCAGGAAGCAACCCCTTCGGTCCTTGGTTTGCCCTGCAGCGGACAAACTACGGAACAGTTATCACCACTTGTTGACACAGCAATGGTAAGATAACCTTCTGCTGAATGCAATTCTTTCCACTTGTAACCCAGGGTTTCATGTTGTCATATACACTACAGAGAGGCCCATAATTAAGGACGCCCTTGGAGAAATTTCCATAAGCAAACAGAATTTTAGAAACACTGTTTGGAAGCAACTATGAGATTTGAAAAAGCAGTGAGAAACTTTATTTAGAAAATCAAGAAGTAGAACCAAGTTTAGAATATTTTCCTGTTGATGGGAAAGATTAGAGACTTAGTTGTCTTTCTTCATATATAAATTTTGAATATGCTTCAAGTAGCTCTTTTACCAGCCCAGTCCTGGAAAGAAAAGAGCCTGGATGTGACAGTTAAGTTTAACTGTCAATTTCACTGCATCATGTGACTCATGAAAATGTGCTTGGGCCATGGTGGCAATACAGTCTGTGGATTATTCTATAGATGTTTACAGCTGAATGTGCTCTTAGGATCCAGGGCCCAGCCACAGAAGGTGCATCATGGGAAAGTACTTTGGAGAATACAACTCTCAATGGCTTTCTTCCAGGGGCTCTGCTTCCTGTGTCTGCGAACTGAAAAGATTTGCTCTACCATGCCCTTCCACTGTGGTGTTCCTGCCTTGGAGCCACCCAATCATAGGTTGAAACCTATAAAACCAATAACAAAAATAAAATCGTCTTCCTTTAATAGTGTTTGGCAATTTTTCCCAGTGACAGGAAAGCTGACTAATGCACTAGGTTTAAGGAAATTGCAGTTACTGGGGTTGTTTTGTTTTGTTTTGTTTTGTTGGTACCAGGAATTGAATTCAGGACCTTGTGTTTGCTAGGCAGGTGCTTGAGCTGCTGATATCCCTGGCCCATGCAGTTACTCTTTTATAGGTGTTTATTGTATACCTTTCACCTTACTTGCATTTCAAATTACCATCACTAAAAATCAGAAATAAGTGGCTAAGGTAAAAAGAAACATTTCTTCCGAAGTTTATTATTTTAGGACTGGTAAAAGCAATTGACTTACCTGAAAGGCTTATGAAAGCACAAGTTTCTGAGCCAGTCCCAGAATGACTTATTTAGTGAGTGTATCTTTGTAAGAAGTTTTCAAGTGATGTGATTGCTGCTGACCCACAGACAATGCTTTACAAATCACTGGTAGTGATTAATGTCACTTGTTTCTCCCACATTAACTCCTCCATCTCTGCCTCTAACTTTATGCTTTTCCCAACAAAAAGTGCAATAAGGTCTTCTTTGTAACAGTGCTCAGGGTAGAAGAGCCTGTAGTTTGAGACAGACAATGAATTACTCACAGTCTGCGACGTATGCTGATTCAATTTAGCGGTTTTTAATTTTATGATGGTCCAAAAGGATACCCATACAACTATTCTGATTTTTATTTTCAGTAAATATCAAATAAATTACATGCATATTTAACATTTTATTATAAAATAAACTTTGTTTTAGATAATAGTGCCCAACTATGGGCTAACACAAGTATTCTATTTAAATTAGACTAATTTTAGCTATGATGTTTGTAGCTCAGATGTATTAAATGCATTTTGGCTTATGATATTTTCAATTTACGTAAGTTGATTTCTTAGGTGTGAACTCATTACAAATCAAGGACCATCAGCACTGAATAATAGGATGGGGCCTCCCCTGTTGGAACTCTCCAGTTCTACAATAAACAATTTTGGCCTCTGAGACAACTCATAGACCTATGAGGCAGATTCCTGCCAACCTCCACCGATCCACTAGGAGGATTCCTTCCAATCTCCACACCCTCAAATGAGGTAAAGAAAGAAGAAGAAGGAGAAGAAGCAGGAGGAGAAGGAGGAGGAGGAGAAGGAAAAGGAGGAGGAGGGGGGAAGAAGAAGAGGAAGAGGAGGAGGAGGAGGAAGGAGAGGAGAGGAACAGGAAGGAGAATGGTAGGGGAGGGAGAGGAGAAAGAGGAAGAAGAAAGTGGGAGGAGGAGAAGGAGGAGAGGGAAGTGGTTCCACTATACTTGAATTGTAATAACTCTGAAAAAACTGTGAAAGTGGTTGGAGATTATCTGGGAAACTTAAAGATGAAATTCTACAGGGCTTCATGCCAGAAAAAAGAACCACGTGCAATTAAAAACAAGCTAAATGAAACTGTCTGGGCTTAATTGAGTCTCCTCTCAAAGTTTCACTCCAGCAAACATGTAGCCTTCAGTAGGTGAGAATGAAATTGTCCAGTCCTTTGAAGCTAATTTAAACTCCCACTTCCTCTCCCTTTCAAGCAGAGAGTACAAGGCTTTCTCCAGTGACAGGGAGGATGTGTCAAACTGAAGAGCCAATCCCAGGGATTCAAGATGTCACCCCAAAGCACAGACAGAAATTTTACCTGGAGCCAGCAATAGCAGACATGCTTTTGTAACTGCAAGGGCCAATGCCATGGCAATGTTGCTGACCCAGTGGCATACAGGTGATTGCAAATAGCTTGGTGCTGGCAACCTACTAATCCACAGGAACACAACTCTAGAGAAATTTCTGGGAAAATCTACCTGGGATGACTGGAAAAGTGAATTCCAAGGAAGTCTAAGGAAATCAGAAATAGCAGTGGAGAGCATCTGTACCTACCACCCAAAGACCCATACTGCTGCTCCTTGCGTTTCATTTATCTTTAATGCTTGCAAGTCTTCCTTCATATTAATCCAATGACATCTGTGCAGTGAAGCGAGGAGTCCTAAGACAATGAAAGGTGGGCAGAAGAAGATAATGCTCAAGACTAATAGTATTTTCATGGAGTTCACAGCTCCCTTCGGGCTTCTATTTATGCTCCTTCCTCTTAGATTCTGGAACACATGCAGAAACAGGTAGACAAACACTGCAGGCTGTAAGTAAGCTAACACAGCTTTTTGGAGGAAATAGGTAGAGGTGAGAGAAAGTTACAGTGTGGCTTCAAAATCAGAGAAGCAAATAGAACACAACTGTCATGCTAACACTTGCTTTCCCTCTGGCTGTCAGAGGTACAGCCCAGGTCTGAACTTGCCTGGACAAGGGTGACTCTTGGTGGCTCATCCTATGTCCAGAAGATTTGTCAATTAGTCACAAACCTGAGCTCTCCGTGTGTCTGAGAAAGAGCCATGATTCATCTTGACAACCGTCAGTATATTGCCTCAAATGGGCACAGGGAGAGATGAGCAACGTGGAGCCGGAAAAGAACACAAAAGGGCTGATGCCACTTCCCATAACTCTCTCCAGGTTTAGGCTGGAAGAATTTATGTGGCAGGAACCCCGGGCCTGAAGCAGCCCTGCAGAAAATGGCCATGTCAGCACACTTCCAACATCCTGCCATTCTGACATAGGAACCAGCGTGTTAGTTCAGGACGCCCAGGATTTATTCCCATGAACATAAATGTTATATTCCTTTATGATATTCATTCCCCCTCCTACCCAACAACACATTCATGTTTCAAATAATTTATTTCCTGATTTTGTAATTCAGTCAGTCCTGCCAGGTTGACTCTACTCTTATGCTTTTAAAATAGTGTATATCCATGGCTTGGCAATTTCCGCTTGTACATCCGAGAGGAACGGGTGGAGATGCCCATGTGTTCACTATAAGATATGCATTAGAGTGACCTCTGCAGTGTGATTCCTAATAGCCCAAAGTGGAAATTAGTAAACGCATAGCAACAGTGGAATAGATAAGTGAGTGGTTTAGATGCACAAAGTGGACTGCATGGCATAGAGAAAGTTCTACAACTGTATGCAGTGATTGTGATAAATGCCATAAACAGGATGTTGAGCAGAAGAGCCAAACACCAAAAACTAAAGCAGTACAATTCATTTTATAATACAACAAAATAAGCAAAGTAAAAGTATGCTGTGAGAAGTCGGAAGAGAGGTTACACTTGGTCAAGGAGGGAGGAAAAGAGCTTCAAGAGGGTTGGAAAGAAACTTCTCATTATCTGAGGGCAGCAGTATGTATATTAGTTTGTAAAAGGCTTGAGCCACACATTTAGATATGTTTGCTTTTCTGTGTAGGTGTCATACTTCAATGTAAAGAAAGTATCCCTACAAAATACCTCCTAGGTTTGCTAAGATTCACAGACTTTAGAATGTGAGTGCAGATAAACACTGCAAAAATTTGCCACATAAACTATCCAGTTCCACACTCATATCAAGACTATTGAGATAAACATGTAGCACAAAGGGTTAGTTTCTTATGGACATTGTTGTTCTGATAAGTGTTTTTTTTCATACCAGTGAAGGTGTGTTTGATAACAAGAACTTCAGGATGAGATACACCAGGCTTTGCCCTCCATGAAAGGAAGGGTGGACCATACACCACAGAAGGCCTTTCTCCCTTGCATTCCCCAGAGGGAAAAATACATTTCTCATCATCTCTTTTTCTTGTACCATTAGAATACACTCCAAAGATTACATGTAATCAAGGGAGATATCCAATCAATAGAAAACTCATTTTGCCTTAAATAAATAACAAATGAGTTAACTGTAACTCATAAATCATTGCTTAAGCTTTAGTCAAAGTTGATCAGGAATCTTTTCCCAAAAAAGGAGAGCTTTCTTCTCTTAAAAGGGTAGATTTTGCTCTGGATAACAATAAAATTCCTTCCTGGAATCTTTGTAAGAACACATTTCTGTGCAGATGGCTTAATGGAGTTGCTAAAAGGTCCACTAACTCCTCTGATAAGAAATTTCAGAATCAGTGAGTCACAAGATGAATGAGTAACCCACACACCTCCAAAAAAATAGACACACACTCTGTTAAGCATCCGAATTTTCACTGGAAAATGGAAATACTCAATTATTCCATAATTAGCATTCACCTGCAAATCCCACCTGGATATGAACCCAAAGACATTAGGGATTTTTCAGTGTAAAGTACAAAGAGAGCTATTAAAGCCAAGTGAGAGGAGGTGAAGGGAGAGAAAAGCAACCTTAAAGTTCTTGAGTCTAATATTAAAGCTCTCAAAATGAAATAAATGGAAATCGTAGAACAGTGCCCCTGTTGTGCAACTTTGCTCAGTAACTTCCACAATAAATAGCTATAAAGAAATATAAAGGCTTGTCCACTTCAACTTTCTTATTCTTTAAATGAAACAGAAAACTGTTGGTGGCTTACCCAAGATCACTCAGTAAAGAGTGGCAAGGCAAGAATGGAAGCCAGGTCTCCTGAACTCCACATCAGCCTGCATAACTCTATAAGATCCTCACTTTCCCAGGAGTGTGTGAGCTGCTCCCAGGCTGCTCCAAGCTGAGTGAGTCCCCCAAGCATCCACTGTAAAGAAACTGGGGAATGATCTTGGCAAAAGTGGACAGAGGGAGAACCACTACACCCCAGCCAGCAAAACAATTCAATTCTCATCAGAGACCTCTTCATTTACTGAAAATGGATATTTCTGGAACTAGCAAATAACTGGTTTTAAAAATCAAAACGGAATTTAATTTTTTTATTTCTATTTCCCAACAGTGGAATTCTGATAGCACATGAAATGCAAGTTTCTTCAAAGACAGACAGAACATGTATATAAATATATTTAAAATGACAGAATTCAGAATATACAGTCATGGGGCAGGACTCCCACCACCACCACCAGGAAGAGCTAACTCTACTTTCGAGCATGTTTCTCAAGTTTTCCTGTCCTCTCCTGACAAACATCCAACAAGTTACTCAGCTTCCTTGCTTGTGGGGAAATGCTCATGAGAAAATGGCATCTGACCTAAGGCCGCAGAAGAAAGTCCCACACAATAGCTGTGTTGGAGTCATTTCATCAGTGCTTTGCCTCTGGTTCTTTCAGCTGAATTTACCAAGACTAAAAACAAAATAAATGCATTCACATACACACACTTACACTCACACACACACACACATACACACATATATACACACACCCTCACTCACACACACACATGTACACACACACACAAACACACAATGAAGGAAACAAAGTAACTTGTTTGTGTGTCCTGTTTCAAAAACTTAAATGATTTGTGGCAGTTAGGAGGATAAGATTTAGTGACTATTTTTTAATAGAACAAAAATACATTGTTGGAATCTCTTAAAAGTAAAAAATATGTGACACAATCACAAACTCAACATATTTCTTTCTGTGCTGTCATTTCTAGCTAGACAGACACCCTACTCATACCTAGAAACATCCTTGTCTTTATTCTGAAGCAAGTTACTTTGACAATCATATAGTTTTTAAAAAGCAGAGGTTAATTCCTGAAAAAGAAAAATATAATTAGCATTCATAGTTTCTATTTTTAATTAGCACTATTCTCACAAATCTTGCTAATTAGGGTTCTCCTGACTCGTTTCACCAAATGTATTATGTGAAATTATATTATAGTTTCCTAAATCTTATTTTAATCAGTTAGCTATTACTCTCTAACAAACCATCACAAAATATGATAGCTTTAAACAATACCCATTATTTGGATCACAATTCTGCAAGTCGCCAGGTTAGACCAGAAGCATATGAAAGCTCCTTCCTATTTTAGTTGGCCTTCATCTTGGTTGTGGCCCCGATAGTCATCTAGGTAACCCTGGGGCTAGAAGGTGACAAGCTGCTGGCTCTTTATCATCCTCCACGGGGCTCCCTGAACAAGAGGAAGGAGAATCATGCAAGGTTTCTTGAAGATTAGCCTTACAACTGGTATTCCACCAGCTGTTTTGCACTCTATGGTCAAAGTGAACCACAGGGCCAGTCTAGAGCAAGGGAAATCAGATTCCTCTTGTTAAGGAGAGCAGCTGCAGAGTCTCATTATTGAGAATGTGGACTCAGAGGAAGCTATTAAGAGCCAAAATGCAATCTCTCATTCACATTTTAGTCTCAGACAATATTCTCTCTTCAACTCATTATGCCTTGTTACTTAAAATAATATTGAAAATAAGATGTCAAGCAGAACCAGTTCCATTTTCAATACATTTTATAGGTATTTTCTAGTTTCTGCTCAGGTTGGTACATGACCATAATTATATTGCAATTTTATATTGAAATGGAAGCTGTCTTCCTGGGAGTATTACTTTAGCATATCCTGAGAGTACTAAGGGTGGAAAAACTGTGCAAATTCAATTTTGTCTTCAGAGCATCCAGCACAAAGCAGTTAGTAGTCACTCCATAGGAGTTTATTAAAATTATTAGGTAAATAAGTGGCAGGGTCCGCTATCACACTCACCTCTCTCTTCATAGTCCATTTCCCACCTGTGCCCTCCTAACAGGTTGTCGACTCAGAATTGGCGTGTGCGTAGCTTATATTAGAAGCCAGTCTGTTCTCTTCGTCAGTGTCATTCATGCACTATATTATATAAATGTACAACAAGCAGACAAGTATTATGCCTTTTCAGTTGATTTCTGACTTTGTTTTCTTGCTCTGCCTAAGCCTCTGTCCTAACACTAGCTTCATACCTTCTATTCTTGGATCTTAACTGAACACCTCCTAGGTTGCCTTAAGCTCAGCAAGTTTCATCTGAGCCTGTATACTAGAATCACCAGGGACTTTTAAAAAAATGCTGATGGCTGGGTCCCACCCCTGACTTTCTGATTTGATTAGTGAGGACATGGCTGATAACTGGCATTGCTAAGACTTCTCAGATGATTGCAATGTGCAGCCAAAGTCGAGAACTTTGTGGACTCTCCTGTGCCATTTGCTCAGGGGAACAATCCATGACACCACCCTCATCTCCAACCTCAGAATCACACCTTGTCATATGCTCTGCTATCAAACTTCTTCTCTTCCTGGAAATTATCAGAGCTGGCAGATAGAATTTTGTATTTATTTATATCTTTGACTCTTTCCCAGGGAATACTTCTAATTTCATCTATGTAATGGCACCTGCAAGTAGAATGGTACTTACCACACAGTAGGCATTCAAAGATCACTTGTTGAATGCTTGACTGTACTGTTATCTCAGGTAGCATAGCTTACATGTAATGACCTACACCAGAGGTTCTCAAACGTTAGCCTAAATCAGCATCACCTAAAGTGTTTGTTAATGTAAAATTTGCTGCATTCTATCCCTAAAGATTCTGACTCAGTAGTTTTGGGGACTGATCTGAAAGTTTCCAATTCTAAGACATTCTCAGTTGATGCTGATAGTGTCTCTTCTCAGACTAAGGCCAAAGACTATGGCAAGAGCAACAGAATACAGTGTGACCTGAAACACACAGGTCCTGTCGAACTGCCTTGCTGTTAGAGATGTGGCACTGGGAGAGATGCTCAATTTTTAAAGGCTGCTAATATAGCATGTGACAAAGGGACAGATCCCTTTGTCATGGGTGCCTCCATTTATCTATCCATAGAATGGGAAATAAAGGGCTGGGGATATAGCTCAGTGGAATAAGCGCCTGCCTAGCAAGCGCAGGGTCCTGAGTTCAATCCCCAGTACCACCAAAAAAAAAAAAAAAAAAAGAATGGGAAATCATACCAGAACTTTCTTCCCCAATGTGTTATAAGGATGAATTATATTAATGTTTTATGCTTTTAATGGAGGCATCTTGATAGCAGACCTGCAAAATGACTTTAAAATTTTAATCCTACCTTCAACACATGCATGCATACACACACACACACACACACATGCACATACATACACAGAATCACCATGTTATCCAATTCTCAAGTGTGATATATCAAAGTGTTACTCATCAAAACAATAGTAATTGAACATCTAATCAGCCCTCATGATCCTCATGATTTGCAAAGGTATCTTATTTTACCTTTCCAAATATGAAATAGGATTTATTGCTCTCAATTAAAAAATGAAGAAACAAGCTCAGAAAGGTAGTAGCATTAGAGTAGGCCAGGAAACTCAAGAATTGAGAGTTTTAAGAAGTATCTAGGTATTAAGAATTTCCCTAGAAATTAGCAAGAAAAAGAAGGTTAGATGATGTGTAATTCAGGACTCTTTCAGTTACAAGCAAAAGAAAATTCAAATCAAATTAGCTTAAATAAGGAAAGAATTACTGGCTCATGTGTCTAAAAACTCCATGGTATCTTGTTTCAAGTACAGCTGACTCCAGCGTCTCAAATCTAGACTCTATGTTCCCATTTTCCTTGCTTAGTTCTTCTCTCCTTGTTCCTGTCTCTCTCTCAGGCTTCCCTCTCCTTGTGCTAGCCTTCCTTTCAAGTCAGCCCCTCCACACAGTGAGCCTCAGCAGATCAAGGTTAACACCATTTTCATTCACGGCTAACAATTGCACTGACTCTTCTCTTCCATTCAAGCAAAACTTCATGAATTGCAGCTCACAAGCAAAGCTGAATTTCATGACTGTCATAGCCCACTCACCACAGCCAAGGGTATAAAACTTGTTCACTCATCTGGCCTGAATCCTATGCCCACTTCTAGGTCTAGGGAAATATCTCTCTCAGCTGGACCCGAAAGTTGAGCAAGTATGACTCCTCAAAGGAAAAATCAAAGAGCTACCAGCAAAAGAAGGGAAATGGATGCTGGCTTCTGAGTCAACTATTCCCCACCAATGCTGTTGTGCTCCTGGAAGGCCACTGAGCTGGAAGTCAGACAAACCGAATCTATTTTTCTCTGAACTATCAAGCTATGTTGACTTTTTCAAGCCTGTCATTTTCTCTTGGCTTTCTTCTCCTCATCTATTAAAGGAAGAGGTTAGCTTGGAACCTAGGCTTCTTCTTATCAGCAAAGTGTAATGATTTCTTTGTGTACATGTTTAGTCAACCCAGCCTGAACATGACTACCCAGATACAACAATCATGTTTTCAAATTCTGGTGGAAAGAACGTACAGTGAGCCTGAGGATCATGCAGTCAGTGAAACAGGAAGATGTAGAGATGAAGTGCTCAGAGTGATAATGAGGCTTCCAACAATCTCCTGTTTCATGCATAGGTAACTGCTAAGGGAAGATTAGGGACACCAGGCTAGCAATGTAAATGAAAACTGAAGAGCATTCGGGGAAGATGGGTCACTTGAGACAAAGCTTCTGACAGAAAGCGATGTTTAGCCAAACCCTTAACCAAGGACATGTGGAAGATTGCCATCGAATGCAGAGGGAATCTTTCTTCTGGCAAAAGGAATGACACAAACCATGAGGCTGCATAGCACAACCAGAAATAAGATGCCTTGAGGGTGCAGAAACTAGGGAAAGGCCGAGCTGAAAGACAGGCTGTGAAAGGTCTAGCATGCTATGCTGGATGTCTACAGCATCTTCTGTCATGGAGGTGAGAGAGAGGGAGGTAAGCAAAGAGGCCATGTCAAGCATTGGGCCTTGACCGTCTTATGCAATCCTCCCCACTGTCCATTAATAAAATAATTGCTTATTATCCTACAGACAAGGAAACTGAAGCTGAGTTATAGCTGAGTAATAAGTCCAACCACTGGTCCATTAAAAATGTGGAAATGGAGTCAGAATTCTTACCCAAATCATCGGATGTGTTCACAAACAGTAGTGCCCCCCCCCCAACATCCCATCTCTCTTCCATCTCTGAGGAAACCTATAGGGACTGAATGTAGTTCTTAAGAGGAGTTTGGATACGATAGCCAAAATCATCGGCTTTCCTCTTAGCATCATTCACAAGATTCTCAAAGTCTTTAGTCGTTAACTATGGCATCCTTTCATCAGCCCACTAGAAATTACTTTAAACTCATGACAATGTGGTATTTCTGAGGCTTGGTTAGTAATAAAGAGAGAAATCCCTGGCAATTTCACAAAGTGTTTAACTATTACTTCTGCAAACTTACGGCCAAAGTTTCTGGAAGGAGGGCAGGCAGTCTTGGAAAACAACTATAACTCCAAATGTAGAAATATATTTAAATCAAGTATCTTTTATAATTGAACCAATGGACATAGACCACCATGTGCGTTTGCCACAAAACATTATTAGAGTACACATTTTCCAACTCTTTGTCAAGCTCACAATTGCTTCAATGTCTTAGAATTAGGAAATTTAAAATCAGATTTAAGAATTAAGGATGAAAACCCTGTCATAGCCAGGGGCATGATAATAATTAACTACCCAGTTTGAATAGCTTAAAAGGCTCATTTCTTCTTTGTCTTCAATAAGAATAGTAAAATTAGAGGGGGAGGTAATTCACTTATTCTCATGTAATGTCACCTGGCATTTGCAGTCACTCTGCAGAAACATACAGGTCCAACCTTCCCACTTCAATAGACACAGTAAGGCTGTGAGGGTAGCTCAGGGGTTGAGTGCCTGCCCAGCATGTCCAAGGCCCTGTGTTCAAACCCGAGCACTGCAAAACAGAAATGAAAAAGACACTGTGAACAGAGAAGCTTGTCTGAATTCATTCTTTATAAAAGAGCCCTTCCTTAATGGGGATATTGATTCTATATTTCTCAAAAGAACTGAAATAGTCTCCACAGTACAACTAGATGCCTTACCTCCAAAACTATCATCTAGAAATTGCTCCTCAGTTTGAGACAGTTTTGACACTGCTACAAAGTTCACAATACTGTGAAAGTATAAGAACCGATTATGTAATCACTATGTCCTGTGTGAGTGTTGGTTTTGGATTGCTAACAAATGTTCAAACTCCCTCGGAAAAAAAGGAAAAGAAAAACAACAAATTGTGGGGCCAAGAGGCTGATTGGATCGAGTGTCAGCGTTTATGTTCAGGCAGCGTGGATTGGCTCCAGCCTGAGGTTAACTTAGAATTAAAATGGAACTGGTGGTCTCACTTTGGCAGACAAGAGGTTATAACAAATCTATGACCACATACATACAGACACCACGGTCGCCAGCTAAACCACACACATGTGGCATTCACAGAGCTTCAGTGAGGCACTTACCAACACAACTGGGATCCTTTTTCTTCCCTTTCTAGGAGACAGAAAACCTTATCCCTTCACCCATCAGTTAAAAGAACCTACATCATAGTTACCAGATTAGATTTTCTTCTACCCAGAATTCAAATTAACATTATTAATGTTTGGATAAACCTTATCATCGGTAGAAAACAACCCATCTGTCTGTCATCAACCAGTCATTTATCTGTTTACCAAAGTGAGAGTGCATTTCAAAAAGATGTCCTATCTTCCTGGATGTCTACATAAAGACCTCTTTGCTGCTCTTGAATTTAATGAGTGAGCATTTTTCACACCCTTAGGGTGTCTGTTTTGGAAAGTCAAACTCATAGGCTACTCCTAAATCACTCAAGATTTAAGATGCCACTAATTAAAGCTTCAAAGAGGTAAGCCACATGGAGACATTGGTGGGTTACCAAAATATTCCTTAGAAGGCAGAAGGAAAAGGAGAAATCTCCACTGTGAATGGGAGGCCAAGATCAGGAGTAGAGACAAGACCTACCATGGTGGGTTCACAACATGTTCACATTGTAAGTTCCGGGTTACAATATACACTGAATAAATATCTGCAATATGAAAAAGAAAGCACACCACGCTCTTGACAAAACTGAAGGAGACATCTTCAATATAAAGATGGAGGCAATTGTGAAGTGTTTGGAGGACAGTATCACCTGTGCTGTTTGCCAGAATATTGTAGGGTTTAACTGGTTTCCCCTGGATTATGTAATGTATCCAGTACCGCTTGTTTCATAAGAAATTATCCTCAACTTATTGCACTAACACAACAACTATTCTCTACAAAGCTATGGTCATCATCTAGGCCAGCGGTGGTGAACTTCCGGTATGCAGGCCACAGTGGGCTGTTTTATCATTGGAAGCTCAAAAATGTTCACCATCACTGATCTAGACCCTTATCTGGGCAGAGGTCCAACAATCTTGGCCACACTCACTCACGGAAAGTCAGGTGGAGGCAAGAATGGCTTCACGGTCTGATGTTTAGACGGTTGCGAATGGAGGCCCCAGAAGAAACTAGGCCATGTGTCTCTTCTCCAGTAAATCGGTCTTTACTGGGTTTCATGATATGGTGAATATTCCAAGAGAATCAGCAGAAGCACGTAAAGCCCCTTGAAACCAAGGTTTCGCTTTTGATTGGCCAAAGCAAGTAGCAAGGCTATTCGCAATTCCAAAGGAAAGGACACAGATTTCACCTCTTGCTGGCAATGGCTGCACAGTCATGTTGCAAAGGATGGATTGCAAGAAGAGGAAGCCTTGGGCCATTTTTAAAATCACACTACCATAGCCATCTAATCAGTGGCAGTGTCAAGAGGAAACATTTTTATTTCAAATTCCCAGACATTTTCTATGACCCCACACTCACAAACAGAGATCCCAACCCATATATGATTCAGTAGGCACCAGGAAATACAGAGCAGCTAGCTTTAGCGCTGTACGTCTGGTTTGTTACAAGCTTCAAGTATTTCACTGCAGTATGATTTTGTGAAAATTATTTAACCAATCAGTGACTTCTGCTGCCTCATCTATAAAGTGGAACCACAGAACCCAGTTCCTGATGCTATTGTAAGAGTGTAATAAACACAGAGCTTCAGAAAAGTGATTGTTGCCTAAAATGTTCAAAATACATATTGTCATTGTCGTCATCAAAATGACAAAATGAACTTCTGCTCCATCCTACTCTCCCATTCATGTCTCTTTTCTCTGATGGGGCCTCGGGCCGCAGATATTTGTGGTTACCATCCGGTTGACCCTATTCTCTTCATCTCTGTTTTTATCTCAAAACCCAATGTACAAGTGAGCATGCATGTGTATGCGTGCGCACACACACTCACACACACGCACACACACGCACACACACACGCACACACACACACACACACACACACACACACACACGCTGCATGTATATACTCCCCAGAGGAAGACAGGCCAGACTTCTCTTACCATGACAGTTTTCTGGACGTTGTGTACTTAAATTCCAAAGGCAAGCTTCAGGCGTAGGGGCTGCCTGCCAGGAGCTTCCTGCCACTTCCTGTGTCTTGAACTCTAAGAGTCTGGGGTTTTCTTTATTTAAATGTGGTATAAGCTGGGACTCCGCAGGCCTGGGAGGTAGGGTGAAGCCAAGACATTTTGTGGTGTCCACTTTCAGGAATCTGTCCTGCTTTGTTGCCACTAAGAAACCGTGTGTGTGTGTGTGTGTGTGTATTGTGTGTGTGTTATGTGTGCTGTGTGTGGTATATGTGTGTACAAATTTAGAAAACTCTAGAATAGTCCAGTACTTCTCTGACATCAGAGTGCTGCAGAATCACTCATAAGGTTGGTTGAGACACAGATTTCTGGGCCTTTCCCTAGAGACTCCAACTGAGCAGGTCTGGAGAGAGGTCTGGAATCCCACACTTCTAGGAAGCACCCCCAGATGCTGCCAATGCAGCAGCCACACATTGATCAGATGCTCTTTCCAGTGTCCATCTGACAATTCCATTTCCGTAAGCAAAGTGGAACTTAAATGTTATTTACTCCTCTGATTTCTTTGGATCTAGGCAGAGGGCTAAAACACGTGACCAAGTAGTGTTTACTAAACAGAACACTCTTATGTCTCTTTTTCTCCACAAGTCCTCTGCTTTGGCCTCCTTGGTTCTTCTTACGGCAGGCTCATTATCCAGCTCAGCATCTGCTTTATTGCCTCTCTTGCCAGCTCCTCTTTTCCCCCTCATATAGCTCTCACTCTGCAGTCGCCACGGCAGCAGATGTTTTTCCTGTACTTCACCTCCAAGCTACTCACTCCCTCAGTGAATGTGAAGTGCTGAGTGGAAGACAGGAAGAAAAATTGGCTTTGAGGAAAGCAGCTAAGAAGTCTGAGGAAAGTAAGCAGAGGTGAGAGCCAAGGTGCTAAATCACTTTTCATTTCAACCTGCGCTGAAGCTTGCTGTGGAATCCTGAGGCACCTGATTCTCAATGAAAGAGGGGAAAAGTCAAAACTGAAAAGACTCACACTCATAAAAACATGCTATATGTTCAGGGGTAGTCAGGAAGAGTTTCATTGGAATATAGCAAAAGTTTAAATTAAAAAAAATTCAAAATCCTTTGATGTTAAATGTGGCTCCAAAATCAACATACTCTAATTGATTTTTTAAAAACTCTAAATTCTTATTATAATGGTGTCCCTTGCAATATTGTACCATACGTGGAGCACACCCATGCTAAAAATCACATGTTGTTTATCTGAGATCTAAATGTAACTGGCAACATTATATTTTTTTCTGGCAATCCTGTGAAAATGAAAACCCATTCAAATTTTACCAAGAATTAAAATAGGCAAGTCACTGAACCGAAGGAATTTATAATTAATATATCTTGCCCTGGGCTGATATTCAGAGTACACAAAAAATGCTTGCAGATGATTAAGAGAATGACAACACATTTTTAATGAATAAAAATAAAATTTTATGTCTAATGGACTGAGCAACTTCACTGAAGATAACAGTATGTAGTATAGCAACTGCTGTAAATTTCTATCATTTTGTCTTGAGGTCATGTATCGTTTTTGTTGTTTTGTGTTGTTTTGATTTTGTCTTCATTGTTGTTTAGTCAGTTTTTTAATTTTTAAAATAAAAATTTTTTAAAAAATGAGAATGCTCATTTCTGAAAGGCAATTGGCTAAGTAGAAAGCTCAAAGGTACTCAACTGTACATCATGGAAATTCAAATTAAAACTTCAGTAAAATTCTCCATTTACTGCCAAGAAGCACAGGTTATACCAAGTATGAGTGACAAACTGGAGCAAGTAAAAGTTTCATCTGCTGAAGAAAAAGAAGAGGTGTACAACTGCTTTGAACAGATGGAGGCATTGATTAAAACTAGGCATGTATGTATCCTATGAACCAATCATTCTATACCTAGTATATTCCCAGCGAATACATGTACACTTGTTCACCAAAAAAATTATGGTACATCCTTACAATAAAATACTACCCAGCAGGGGCTGGGGATATAGCTCAGTGGAATAAGCACTTGCCTGCCAAGCACAAGGTCCTGAGTTTGATCCCTGGTACCACCAAAAAAAAAAATACTACCCAGCAGTGAGAACAGAATTCTAATGTAGAGTTAATGCACATTAGAATACTATCAAATGGATCTCTCTCTGTCACACACATGTGAGCAAAAAGGCTAGACACAAAAGAGCACATATACTATGTGATAATTCATTTAAATAAAGCTTCAACAACAAGAAAAAAACTAGTCTTAGGTGTTAGAAGTCACAATCATGACTCTACCTGAGAACAAGCCTAAGGCTAAGCTTCCTGGGTCTAGCCATGACACATTGTACACCCTGTTTTGTCTCTGAATTTAAGTACTGGCTGTGCTCACACTATGAACATCACAGCATTATACATTTATGGTGCGTATCCTTTTCTGAATTTATGTTATACTTCAATAAGCTTTGTGCTAAAACCTCAACACAAGATACCAAGCACGACACCACTGCCATCACAGCAACCACCACTATAACCTGTAACTATGAGGCCTTGTTACATAAGAGCCACCACTGGCTAAGTCTGCTTATCACATACCTTGTGTGCACCATCTTGCTTGACCTTTTTGATCCATCACATAGTATTTGTAGTAAGGGAGCTTTTATTGGTCCACTTTCACAGGAGAAGGTATGGAATCTGAAAGGCAACATGAGGCCTGGCCAGAGAAATAAAATTTTTAGAAGACACAGGCAAGTTTTTGGAACTTCAGCCAATTAGCTGGAAAAGCAGGTTCCCTTTTTTAAGTATACAGGTGAGGGCTGAAGACAGCGAAGCAGGGGGAGGAGGCATTTGAATTTCTTCTTCTATCACTGACGTTTTGCATCCTAAAATGGCCTAAAAGCTCAATATTTACTCATCTTTTGTTGAGAAAGATGCATCTGAATTCTTGACTTAATTCAATTACTTAGAGTTCATTGAGAATCTCTAAAATCAGTTCTCATTTGAACAAAAGAGATCAGTCCTTTCCCACCTATCTCCATAACCAAGTATCTAAGGGAGAACAAAATAAAACAAACGACTGCAACCCTCAAGCAACAAGTCCTCCCTCGCAGTCCCAACAAACCTCCACTGCCCCAGGGTGTGTTCGTGAACTCGAATGCCTTGCTCCAAAGCCCCCCAAACTTTAGGGTAAGCAAGAGGGGACTGGAGAGCTTGTTTAATCTGATTTCTGGGTCCTGCTCCCCAGAGATTATGGCTCAGTAGTTTTGAGTTTAGACCAGAGACTCTGCATTCCGAGCAAGCCGCCAACAGAGGCTGACACTAATGCTATTACTCCTGGTGCAGACTTGGGGCAGAACTGTTTTATGCCAGGATAAACAGCTTAGAGAGATGCCCTCAGCAGCTTGGTTTGGGTATTGGGTCCCCCTGCCTTTGCCTTTAATATTTACAGCTGCTACCTCAGGCTAGGTAGCAGGATACCTCAGTTTGAGAAG
Organism: Dinomys branickii; assembly: GCA_004027595.1. Taxonomy (NCBI): domain Eukaryota; kingdom Metazoa; phylum Chordata; class Mammalia; order Rodentia; family Dinomyidae; genus Dinomys; species Dinomys branickii. The sequence continues at coordinate 190,133 of PVLD010000302.1, read as the reverse complement.
CGACTAGGCTCACTCTCTAGTACAAGCTCTGACTTCATCATTAATAATGTTACTGTCGCCAAATGTGGCTGCAGTAATGAGATTATTGACCACATGGCCTCCCCAGGGCCTGAGCTCTGGCTTCCTTTGGTTCTGCTCTGAATTTTAAAGCTTCCAGCATCCAAGTTTCTTCACAATATGTATATGTTTATTATATTTTTGTTTGCTTTGTACCTACAGTGAAAATTTTAAAAATCTGCAGGAACTAAAACCATATCTTGAAATTTATTGTGATTTGTTATTTTTTTCTTTACTTTCCCATCCCTTAATGGGGGATATTTGTTTTATTTTTTGTTTTGTTTTATTTTTGAAATGTTGGGGGTTGAACCCAGGGATAGCTTCAATTTTTCTAAGTAAATCCTCTATTACTGAGTCATGTGCCCAGCATTTTATATTTTATTTTAAAAGAGGGTCTTGCACATTGCACAGACTGTCTCAAATTTGTGATTCTCTTGTCTCAGCCCCTTGAATAGCCAGGACCACAGGTGGAATCCATCATGTCTAGCCTAATTTTTTTCTTTTATGTACTAGGGGTTGACCCCACGGTCTTGATATTGAGCTACATCCCAGCTTGCTTGCTTTTTCTCTTTCTTTCTTTCCTTTCTTTCTTTCTTTCTTTCTTTCTTTCTTTCTTTCTTTCTTTCTTTCTTTCATGAGGCAAGGTCTTGGCAAATGCTAAGTTGCCCAAGCTAGGCTTGATCTTGCCATCCTCAAGCCCTAGCCTTTGAAAGTGTCGGAATAATAGGGATAAGCCACCACACCTGATTTTTGGTATTTTGCAAAGAGAAGAAATGTATTGTGCTAAGTCACAGGTGAATACCCACACCTAGCTCCCCAGGTGAACCTTACTGTCCCACACACATGCACAGTGACCCACCATACTCTAAAGCAATCTTCATCTTCTTGGTTTTCCAGTCCTCCTCAGCAAACCCTAGGCAGCTTCTCTGTGCAGATGATCAGCTGCAATGCAGCACAATTCTCTTTCCAAGAGTTTTAAAGTCTTCTTTATACAACGTCAGACCCATTGAGGGATGTGAATGGTCACCTTCCTTACAGTCAATTACACTGTCTAGAATGTACCAGGTAACAGGAAGTAAGATATTTTCCCTCCCTTCTTACCCTACAGTTAAAAATCCCAGAGGTGAGCGTGAAACCCATGTTCTTGCTCCTCACTGGCTGTCACTGTTAGAGAGGTCAATTTACCTCTCACCTCCCCTTTGCCTTGTAAAAATGAAACTTCTTTTAAGTGCTCCCCAAAGTCCTTCTATCTCCAAGAGTTTGCAAACCCATGAGCCTCCAGACAGAAACAAACTTGTCTTTTTCAGTCCACTCATCACAAATGGTAGCTCTGCTCTAGGGAAACAGACCCTCAAGATGCATGGGTTACAGAGGGATGTTGAGCAAATAACGAGACAGTAAAGAAGAATCAGGTACAGAAAAGGTAGATACAAAACACTCTCCAACAGGCAAGCATTTGGGTTTCTTTTCCTCCCTTTGAAGTCTAAGAGAAAAAAAATAAGAACAAAATCTACTGCAGGATTATCCAAAAATAATATCAGCCAGGAATCACTTGGTTCCTTTGCATATTCTGTTGCTACTGTAGCAAAAGAATGTAGCCAGTTTCTTCCCAGCCGCTCATGGGTAAGGAGTGTCTACCAACTCACAGAGACACACCCACTATTCAAACTCAATTTGGCTGAAATGACTTTTTTACGAGAACCCATGAGAAAATGGTTGACTTCCAGCCCTTATGTTATCAGAGTTGTTTGACATTGAATTGCATGGGCCTGTGCTATAAATCTTGACTTCAGCCTCCAATGCAAGGCATTTGATGTGTCTGGGAACCTACTGTAGGAAAGAAATTAGCTGTAAAACAAAGTAAAATGTCTGTTCCCATGGGAAGACTCCGCAGGACTGCTAATAGATCATGTGTTCATTTGGAAGACACTTGTTCCTTTGGTCAAACAGCAACTAAGATTTTCGCTTTCCACTGCCTTGAACAGGAAATATGGTACTAAGGGCCGATAGACAGGGCAAGGCATCCTATTAATTACACGGTCCGTAAACATTTGCTCACCCATGTTTCCGAACGGTCGGAATGCTTCCTGATTGGAGATCAACGATGCCGCTGGCCTGTTACCTTGGTTTACTCTCATATAAATGTCTGGGAAGATTAAGTGCCTTTTCAGGGAGCCCCAGATTGACAGAAGGATGGGGGCCTAGAGAAGACAGGCCCCCTTGCACCTTAGGAATATCAAGGGAGGCTGCTGCTTACAACCCTCGCTGCAACTGCAGTAGCTTCCTGCTCCCAAACTACAGGCCATCTGGGAACCTGGAGGGAACCACTTGATATGGGGATTCAGTGGCCTTCAGATATTCTCTTTCTGCTTTGGGGAGCAGATGTCAACTGACATTCAGGTTCATTCTAAGGAAGACAAAAAGCTGAGCATCTAAAGAGATGGAAACATGATCATCCATGGCATCAAAACACCTGCCATCTAAACTGTTCCACTTTCTCTGGGTAACTGTAAAGGATGGACAGGTACCACACCAACCTGAAGCTGCTACTTTAATGCAGTGCTTTCCTGAGTATGGTTGCCTGAACCAGCATGCTGGGCTCATCTTGGTAAAAATTGAGAATTTCAAGCCCCCAACCCAGACCCATTTAATCAGAAACCCTTGGACTGGGTCCAACAGTCTGAGCTGTAATAAATTCCTGAAGTGATCCTGATGCCCACCAGAGTGTGAGAGTTCCTTCCATGTAGAATTCCTGCCCCTAAACCTGCTGGATCTATGCTGCACCACCCAAGCCAAGAGTCCCAAGCTCCCAGCCAGGACCTATCTCTCAGATCCCCAGGACCTGGGCCTCACCTGCAAGCTCCTGTCACAAGCATCACCTTTACCTTCCTCTGTGAGGCCCTGTTTAGCCCTGTTTCAGGACTTTTCTTGGAATCTCCTCATGTCTAGCTCCTGGGTTCCTTCAGTTTCCTGTTTGAATGTCCACTCTTTTGAAAAGTTCTTCTCTACCACAGACCTCTTTTCAGTATCTGCCAACAGAAACTGTCTAGTGTTGATCTTGTAGCAACCTGCCAAGATCAGAAACCACTTTTCCCATAAGTTCAAGTGTACATTTAGGCTCCATACCCTCCAACTAGAATGTAAAGCTCCACGCGAACAAACACCAGATTCTTTAGGTCCACTCTTCCAAAATGTACCCATCCACTTCTGAAAAGTCTAGCCTTTACACCCACTCCACCCACCTTCTCATAACCTGTTCTCCTTCATACTGAGTTATAACTCAACCCAAATGGAAAGGAGATGAGAGATTTACACTAAGAAATATTTTTTTGTAGCGGGGATTTGAATCAGGGCCTTCACACTGAACAACATCCCTAGTGTGCCCCACTTCTTTCATTTTTTATTTTGACACAGGATCTCACCAAGTCACTAAAGTTTCCTAAGCTAGACTCATTTGTGATCCTCCTGCCTCATCTTCCCAAAGTGCTGGGATTACAAGTGATCAGCACTGTGCTCAGATAAGTATAATTTTTAAAAATTCAAATTTCAGGCATCATGAAGTGAGTGGTGTAGAATCTTTAACATGCTGTGAAAGATCCAGTGATGTCCCTAAAATAGCACCCCTTAGGCATCTAAGGAAGGGTCTGTAATGCTCTCAATGGAGGAGCTCTGATTTACAGAGTGCTTCTTATGGATTTTTTTTTTCTTGACTGTAAGCAGAAGACTACTTTTACTCTATAAGGAAATTTACCTATTATGAGCTGCACAGGCAAGTCACAATCAAAATTTAGAGCTTATCTTAACTATGGACCTAATGATGGCACCTATATATGTTCTATCTCTATTCTGTCTTCATATATATCTTTCAAAGCTCAGCTTCGAGACAGAAACGTGAATTTAAAGAAGTGTGCTGAGGATTCAAGGGCTCGGCCACCATGCAGCAGTTTACTTATTGGCTTCTCAATAAAATAAGTTTGAATGGTATTATTATTTCTGCCTCCACCATGGGTTAACTGAATTCAAGCAGCATTAAATTCGCTTGTTCCCAGCAGAGATGGAAGAATTACAGAGATGACGGTGCTTTTAGAAAGAGGCGGACAATGCCCGCATTTTCCCCATTACTCTGTCATCAGAGATATCAGCTGTAGGTTGGGCCCTGAGCATTAGCCCTTGTAGCCTGAGATGAGTTCATGGGGCTGGAATTCAAAACACTAACCAGCTGTGGGAACCCAGTGAGAAGCCTGTCACACTGAATGGTATCCAGATTAGAGCTGTGAGAATTTGGGAAAACCTTCCTTAGTGAGTAAATTTACATCTTCATCTTTTTATTTCCTTCCTTTTTTTTCTGTGTGCAGTGTCTGATAGAATCCTCAACTTATAGCCATACATCTTGCCAATGGAAAATAAAAGCAACTCTGAAAATATTTTTTGCAGCAATCAGGGAAATTGTAATGTTGACGTTATTCAATGACCTTGTAATTATAATTTTTAGCTGTGATAATAGCATTAGGTTTATGGAGCAAAATATCCATAACTCATTAGCGATGTGTACTGAGGAATGCATGCGTGGAATGAAACAATGTCTGGAATTTGCTTTAAAATAATTCAGAAAAAAAAAAGAAAGAAGGAAAAGAGTTTGCTTAAACAAATATCACAAACCCTCGGTAATTTTTGAATTTAGGGAGGGTTATGGGGGATTATTAGAATATCCTGTCTCCTCATAAAAGCATGTTCTAAAATAAACGTAATGAAATTTTATTCTTTAAAAAAGGATAAATAAACAATGACAGACCACAGGCAAAGTTATATCTTAAGTAATGTAAAAATGCCTTTGCAGCTAAGAGCCTCTTCTCAAGGCTAGTCCCTGTCAAGTAAATAATCTACAAATTCTTTATCTTGGGTCCTTGAGTCTAAGAGCATTCTGCAATGTTGTATCCATGGACAGACACAGGCAGAGGAGTCGAGCAGATATTGGGAAGGGCACACTGCTTTACTGGGAATTGCCTCTTAGTTATAGATCATGGTGGATGGTAGTGGCCATAATGGACAGAGACCATGGTGGAGATTTCGGGTCTCCGGATATACGCTTGGGTATTTTTCCCCATAAGTCCCCAGGGCACTGTCCATTAAATACTGGACAGCATCTTCTTGAAATCAGTGTTTCAACTCTAAGTTGTTTTCCTCTATTAACAATTCAGTGTAGATTTAACAACTCTATACTTTAGTTTTTTCATCTGGAAAGTCACAGGGTTGTACAATGTTAGAGTTAAGATTTCTTTCAAGCCTGAAAATTCAATTTCCAGATTCCATTACCAATCTTACTTCAATAGCACAGATGATATGTTGCAAAGGGAAAGGGTCAGGTTCTAGATATGAATTGGCAAATCAGAAGACAGTAAGTTTAGTAAGCCCCTATTGAATTCTCAACCCGGGAAACCCAAGTGTAGCAACCTCTGCGAGGAGGATGTGACTGGCAAATGAAATAATATGAAAATGAACAGGTGCCAAAAGAGATCTTAGCCACAGCTCACTTGTTTGAAGAATAAAATAATTGCCAACTCACATACTGCATCTGTTTTCCAAACAGAGATGTGGATAAAAGTGGTCCATATTTATGCATCAAGAAAAATCCAAAAGTACTTTTTCTTTTTCATGGTGATTGAAAATTGCATGGAAACCTGCACTCCTAGTGAAATGAGAGGAATTGAAATAGAACCACTGAAAGGGCTGGCCGGGCTTTTAAGACCACCCAAACCATTTGCTTGCTAATGTTCTCAGAAAACATTACTATGAAACACTGATTTCAGGAACACGCCTTCCAGTGTTTGATGTATAGAGCTATGACTCACTTTATCCTAATGTCTTGCTTTCTGACAGGTGATAGCGTCCAGATTTATTCTTCTTGTGGCTGCTGTACTTGACAGTGGAGATTAAAGAGCTCTGTACCATCAAACATACAGCACTGCTCTGGCTGTTCATGGGAACATGAGGGCTGTCACCCTGGGAGAATTATTGGTAGATCTCATTATATAAACAATTTTCAAAAAACTATTGATGATGGTCTTACCCAAGGCTTTATTTCATAATAACAGTTATGTGTCCTAGTGCTCATGATTCAGAAAATATGTGTCACTTAGATTTACCTCTGCATTTAGAATCTTGTCTTTTTCACTTTATTTAAATCAAGGCTGGGGATGTAGCTCAGTGCAAATGTTCTGGGTTCAATAACCAGTACTGCAAACACATACACACACACACACACACACACACACACACACACGTGCACATGCACACACACACACACATGCAATTGAGCTCACTACCTCACGCTTGCCAGGCAGGTGTACATATTTTTTAAAGTTGTTCTGAATTCTAATTTGCCTCTTTCTAATTTCCTGACAGTAAGCTATTTTATGTCTCCATTCAGAAGCTTCTCCAATTTTAAAATGAACATTATTGAAATGAATAAGATGCAACATACATACATCTATTCATTTTTAGGTAACCCTTTAACAGAGGGTATAGTTACATGAGGCTGGCAATAGTTCTCTTTAATTCCATTCATGACTTTAACAGAGACTTCTCATAAAAATTCTTCAGGCAAATTATTTGTACTTCTTGATAGAAGATATTTCTTAAATTTTAGTACTTTTACCATCAAGTATAAAACAAAAAGACAGAGTTGGCTTTCTGAGTTATCAGACAGGAGGTTCTCAGTCTTGAGCCTGCTTCAGTCTCACCTGGAGGACCTGTTAAAGCAGTCGCCTCTGGCCCCCTTCACCAGGGTTCCTGATCTAAGAATGCTTCAAGGAAAGTCAATAACTGTAGTCCCTAGGTGATGCTGATACTTTTGCTACTGGTCTGGGGACCACAGTTTCAGAGCCACTAATCAAATATATGCAGCATGGACACTTGGGGAAGGGAAACCCAGAATCACTCCATGATGTTCTCTAGAGACTCAAGCCACTCACACATGCCGATATAACAGATGAGCAAGAAAGGAAGCCTCTGCCTGATCACTTAGGAAATCAAAACTAAACATAGAGAACCCTTGGTATAAACAGAAGCACTCTGTCTTTGAACTCAGAGTGCAGGTGACCTAAAATTAGGGGAGCTATTACCTCATTTGAAATCTAGGGAAGTTCATTTCTTCACCACATAATCTTGGCTACACAGGTATGCAAGACAGCAGCACATCTAGAATTTGGAGGGAAGAGGGAGTGTTTTAGTCCACTTCCATGACTGTCATTCGCAACGTGACGATGTATCCAAAAACTGTAGTTTCAAGGTGCGATCTGAAGCCCACTGATATAACCCTGGGAAGTAAGGTTCACTACCCCTGCTGTTGTCCTGTCTTCTACGGGCAAATTGTTCCATCTCTGTTACCTCTGGGTCCTTGGGAATCCTTGCTAGTCAGACCTTGGCTTTCGTCACTGCTCGCTCTGTTTGCCCCTCAACCTAAGGTGATGATGACATGAAGCATAAAGACTTCTTTCAGTAATGATTTCCTGTATCTTGCTTATCCCAGCTCAGAAAAATCTTGCCATTCAAATGAACTGTCGTCACCAATGAGCCAAAGATGGTTGAGATGGGAAAGAGAATGGGACAAGGGAGGGGAATCCCTTTCAAAAGCTTTCCCTGTTGGAAGAGGAGGCAGGAGCAGGAAGAGGAGGCGTCCAAGAATTGCTATTTTTAACTTGTAATGGGAGCCCTTTGGTCCCCCCTTCTCTTTCTCTCCAGTCCCGAACAACCGCCAAGGGCATAAATCACCCAAGTAGTTCATTCTGTCTGAGTTTCCTGCTTCAGCAAACTGGCAAGCAAAAGAGCCAGTGCTGCATAGAGGACACTTGGAGTCTTGCCCTCCAAATCTGCCACCTCCTCCCACAAAGTGATCCTCGTCAGGATCAAAGCATCACCTCCCAAGTTACAAAGCTTGGAGAGGGATGCATTAGGGAAGAGGAAAACACTTATCAAGTTTGGGCTGAAAGTTAAGTCTTGCAACACAAGGGACCCGTAAGATTCCTACCCGAATATAGGAAACAAACTGTGTGCACAGAGAAGGGATAGGTGGCATGGAGCATTCAATAAGAACCCAGGTGGGCATGTTGGCAGCCCTCTTGCTTTCACACCAATCAAGAGACCGGGAATCACAGTCATGGCTGTGCCAAGCAATAAAGGAGTGGAAAAATTAGCCCTGATGCTGACACAAGAAAGTTTCAGACAGGAAAAGGGCAACTCCCACTTCATCCTGCTGTCGTACTTGCTCTGTGTTAAAGAGTGTTGTCTACAGTGGGAAGGAGAACGGAGGCCCATGGTAACACTTGCTGTAGGTTTTGTTTTGGGACTCATCCATCAGAGCAAGGAGGGCAGGCCCCTGTACACTTCAGGCTTCAGACCTCTCTTAATTTCCTCCAGTTTCCTACACACCAAGCATTAGCTAATTTGTCATAGAGTCTGGACAGGCAATGGTACCAGATCTTCAAGAGGCCACTGAACCTGGGTAGATGAGGTTAGTCACCTGCCCCTAGTGCTACCTGTGTCTTCACCCTATGCTTGTTCCTCTTGATGGATCATTAACTGGATGAAGAGATACCTAGAGAGATGATTGGATCATGAGGGCATTAGCATCATCAATCAGTTATTCCACTGATCAGTGCATAGCTGAATGGGCTATTAGGAAATGAGGTCAACTTGAGGAAAGTGAGTCATGGAAACATGAAACTGAGGATGTGTATGATCTCTGGCCTCTTCTTCGTGGGCCCTTCTACTGCTCTCTGCTTTCTGGATGCCATGAGGTGAGCAGCTTCCTCCCCCAGGCCCTTCTACCGTGATGTTTCTGCCTTGTAACCAGATGATCATGGACTGAAACTTCTTATTTCTGAGCCAAATTAAACCTTTCCATTAAGTTCCAGTATTTTATCCCAGCAATGGAAACCTGACCAATATAGCCTGCCCTCTATTTTCCCATTGAACTGATTGTTTTTCCTCTGAAACAATGCTCAGTTAAAAGAACCACACATATACTTTAGGATAGTGTGGCCAATCGAAGAAAAATAAATAGTTCTAAGACCCAGGATGTCATCTTGGGTAAAAGTCTCAGTGCACTGGAAAAGATCTTGACATTGGGAAGCCAGCACTGGGGCATGTTCACCTACATTTTCTTCATTTTCCTGGAAAAAATGCAGCTGTCACCGGAAGTACACAGGAAGTGTGGGAACATCCATGAAAATAAGTCTGATCTGCTCCCTAAAGAGGGTCCCCACCCTGCCGCTAAGGGCAAGTCCTGCGACCACCCAGAATTCCAAAGACGGTGCTGCAGTCAAAGACATCCCAGTACATGAATTCTGAACTCCCCAACCCAGCCCGGACCACTTTCAGCATTATTCACCATAGCTATAGTATTTAATATGTTCTTCACATCAGTTTCTTGCTTAAATACAATCACTGGAAAATAGAACAATTAAAACCTTGTGGGACAAAGTGGAAGTAGAAGCAAAGTATATGAAAAGCTCCATTAGAATAAAACAGAAAACCTGCAGTACTTGCCATAAACAGAAGCCTGTCCTGCTCTAGACTATGAGCCTGGAACCTGCTTCTCTTCTTGAGAAAGAAGACACACTGTGAAGGAGACCATGTTTGTTATCTCCAGGTAGCAAGTCACAGGTTGTCCACCGCTCAGAAGAAAGTGATAGCGTGAACATCAAGTCTTGCCCTGGGTGCATCCTTGCTGTGATGCAGCAGAAGACAGGAGACAGGACTGGGATGGGGGCTGAGTCTTCTGATGTCAAGTCCTGGGATAAGCACAGTGCTTGCACTTTTATACATAAAAAACAATCCCAGGGAGTTTTATCCAGGGATTCTGGCTTTCTGCTTTATGAAACAACAAAAATTGAAATCTTATTTTTAGGTTTTTTTTGGCTGTATACCATTGTTCTTAATTCAAAGTTATTCATCCCTGGTTTAGGTCAGTATCCTAAATAAATCGTTTAAAGGAATATCTAAGGAAATATTTTTTCAAACTTATTTTTAGCCATGAACTACTAAAGAAATGGATTGCATTTTGCAAACCGCACACACACACTCACACACACACACACACACACAAAATGCATTTTAATATTTTTTATTCTAACATTTAATTTTTAAAAAAGTGTTGATTGTATTATCAGCCAGTTTTTAAAAGATTACCCTAACTTTTGGGAAGCATTGGATTACACCCATGCACTAGCCTCCATTTAGTATAGAAATCCCCTGCACACCATTCCATTCACTGTGACCCTCTCCATATTTGTTCTGCACACTCAGAGCTGCTTACCTTACATCATTCTTCTTCAACTTTCTTTCTTCCCACTGACATACATAACCTTTCCCCCTGAGTCAAATTGTTGGTGCTTTGAGCTCAGAGGGAAAATCAGATGTGTCTGATGTTTTACTGTGAAAGGTGCTCCTCAAATGCACAGGGACTAAATTTAATCTTGACCCAGCTGGATTTAAGTATTTTTCCTACTGACTTGGTCCACACAAACAAGAACAAGATAATAAAAGTATACTGTCATTTACATCAGTGACGGACATAGAAGAAGAAATGGTGACTTTTAGTCTTTCTGCTAGACCACCCAAAGATACTTCCCAGTGAACCTTTTGGTAATGGGAGGGGGCATGTTTCAAATCCATGGTACACAGCAGATGTGTTGCATTACAAGGAGACATTTTTGCAAAGCCACTAGTCTAACTATGAAGCCACACTATGTGGGGGTTTTGCTGTGACCACTGCTTCAGTGGGCTGCCAACAGAAGAACTGAAACTGAAGCTTAGCCAGAAATTGGTGACTTTACTCTGGTACACAATCCCAGGATAAAATCACATCCAGCTTTCTTACTTAGAGAAGAACAATCTTAGAAAGTTCCATCTGGGGATTCTGACCTTCTGCTTTGTAAAACAGCAAATACAGTAGAATCTTATTTTTAGATTCTTTTAATTGTGTACTATTGTTCTTAATCCAAAACCCCCGGCATAAAATTATATTATATAAGTGGTGAGACAATGAAATTGATTGTAATTCTGTTTTTTAGCCTCAAAATAACTTCAACAACAATAGCTTGCATTTTGAAATCTAACTACGTGCTATAGGCTGTGCTCCACATTTCCTTGGCATTCGGTTCATTTCATCCTAATATTAACCCTGTATGAGGTCATGAAATGGGCTGAGTGCTTTGTGTCTTGCCAAAATTCATATGTGGAAATCCCCAAGTGGTGGCAGGCCCTTTGTGAATGGAACTGCAGGGAAAAGGGGTCTCAGAGGGCCTGATCACCTTCTCCACCATATGAGGACATAGTGAACAGATGCTATCTGTGTAAAGGTGAGGACTCTCCAGACACCAAGTTCTATTGGCATCTTGATCCGGGGCTTTCCAGCCTCTAGGACTCGAGAAATAAATTTCTGTTGTTCATATGCCACTCAGTTTAAGGTATTTTATTACAGCAGAATAAAAAGACTAATATTGTTAGGTAACACCACTATCAGTAAGCTACAAAGGAGAAAATTGAGGCTTAGAGACAGGAAGTGAGTTTCCCAAGGGCATGAAATCCAGCACAGAACCACAGCTGGACAGAGAGTGAAACCCATCTCCCAACCTGCTTTCTGTATTGTCCAGTAACTAACAAAGATGCCAGTCCTAGGACAGAATAATAATAACAGCTTTCATGGGAGGACTTCAGTGATGGAAAATGACCTAATCAGCATAGGAGTATGGTGACTAAGTGAAGCCACCACCCCCACATGCTCCGTGCATTCCTACTATACCCCTTCATCCACCTGTTACCCTCCGCCTCCTTCCTCCACTAACAGAGAGAACCATGGCAGCTTTCGGATGCTTTGGAGAAAATATTTCTCATCTTCTGCTGAGCGGCATCGGCGTCACCTGGGGACGTATTTGAAGCACAAATTCTTGTATCTTATTCATGTTAATATAGGTTTATGGTAAGATGAGCATACCTGGAGCCAGGTGCCCCTGAAAGATTATGCGTGGTTTCAAAGAGAAAAGGACACACGACACCGTGGCAGAGCCATGTAGGGAAACCCAAAGTGGGTCAGGAGGCCTGGGGCACTGTGGGAAGCATGCAAGCACCTTTACTGAGGGACCCATGGGAAGGCAGGGGGAGGAAGGATGTGCAGGTTTAGCATTAACTAGAAAGTAGTTAGCTGGGACTCAGCTGGGGGAGGGGAGTTAGGGCAGATGGATAGTGACCCAGAGCGTGAGCAGTAAAAGTGGTAGCGCTGGGGCTCTGAATTGGTCAATATGCATTTGAATAGGGACTAACAGTAGAGTTGCTTTCTCTCCCTAGGAACTGACAAACTCTGGAAAGGGTCTTACGGAAAATAACAAAGGCAAAATTATTATCCTGCTTTAGACCCACAGAGTCAGAAACTATGGGTTTGGGGCAAGAGTCTGTTTCCATACTTCGGTGACTCTAGGATTTATGACCACTTAAGAGCCACAGTTTTACAGTTTAGCACAAGGCACAATACATTTATCGTACCCATCCAGATTCTTCCTTTCCTTAAGAAGCAGCCATTTTAAATACGGATATCAAACCTACACTTATAGACCATTTGAAGAAACGTTTTCAAAAACACTAAATACATAAGAAGTCTTCAAACAATACTATTTCTTTCTTAACATCCCTAACAGTTGTCTGCTAAATTAAAGACAGATGAAACTGCAGGGTGTGGTGCAGGCCTGCAATCCCAGTACTCTGGGATTCTGAGGCAGGAGGATCGCAAGTTCAAGCCCAGCCTGGGCAACGTAGCCACTTCATGAGACCCTACTTCAAAATTTAAAAGACATATAAATAAAAATAAAGGACTGGGGATGTACCTTAGCCCTGGGTTTAATTTCTCAGTACTGGGGGGGGGAAAAAAGATAAAGTTTTCAAAAATAAATAGTGCTCTAAAGTATACTTTAAAACTTTATGCTTAAACTTCAAAAGTATCAAAAAGACATTTTTGGACCAGGGGAAATAAATAGCTTTTTTGGAGTTTTATGCCTGAAGGCTCCATTGAGTTTATTTTTCTAGAATTTTCCATTTCCTTCTGAAGGACCTAGTTTTGAGCTTGGTAAACAAAAGAAACTAGTTTCCTGTATGTGAGAAAAAAAATATAGATCTTAACTTATTGCTCACTAATTTTCAAATTCATGATTTTAAAACAGATGGATGTCAGAAGTGGGAAGAGAGGAAAAAGATGATCTGAAGTCCAGTCTTTAGATATATTTTACTTGTGTGATTCTGGGCAAGTAACTATATTCCTCTGGAATCTTGTTCTGCTCCTCTGTGGCTCTAGGGTTCCAAATGAGAAGATGCCTCAGAGCAAATGTGATTCCATCTGCAAAGATTGAGAAAAGCCTCCTGCTAAAATTTCCTTGACAGAGACAATTTTTCTTTTTGTCATTGTCAAACACAAATAGACTTTTCTATTCATTCTGAGTTCTTATATCTTAAGTGCAGCTGTTACTTGAGACACTCCAGTTTACAAGTTCCATGTGTAATAGAGGCTCTTAATCTTAACTGTGCTATGGTAAGCAGAAACACCAAAACAACACCCAGGATTTGGTTTATTTACTTCCATGGGCACTGATTAGGATCATTCCCAGAATATCAGATCCTTATCTCTGGTGGTCTAGGGCATACATGAGATAAGCAAGCAGCAAGTACAGAGGCAGAATGGCCTGTCAATTGGGGATTGTTTTATACAATGTGCGCCATAGTGACCAGCTGTGCATCACAGTGACCTGCCGTTTCTAAGAAACAGGAGCAACTGGAACTAGAACAGGAACTATAAACTGAAGTTTAAACTATAAACTGGGGATGGGGGCAGCATTTTCTGTTACAACTGAACACTAAAATCATCTGGGGAAAGTTTTTTAAATGTACAGGTCTGGAACTGACCACAAGAGATTATTCTTGGAGGCAACTTAGACAAGAGAAGTGTTAAAAACTCCCCAGGTGACTTTAATGTACAGCCAGTATTGAGAAGCACTAGATCCTACTAACACATTCAAGAACATTCTTTAAATTTGGAGAGAGTTTCAAGATGGTAATTCTACAGATATTTAATATATGATGATGGATGAGTAGAGCACCGTGAGTTGGCCTTTCACTTAAAAGACAGGGTTGGTACAGAAACTAATTTCATGAATGATTTTATGAGATAAGGAAGAGGACACAGAGTGGGAAAAATAATATTCTCTCTTCTTCTGATCTGAAGAAAAAGGTTGTTGAATTGGAGAGTCCTGGAGACAGAACAGCTGCTCAGCTATGTTCTTGAGAGGGTAGTGGCAGGGGACTCGTGCATGTTCTCTTCCCTGTGGAAGTGTGCAACAGCAGAAAGCCTGGAAGGGGTGTCAGCACATGGTATGCAATGAGGATTGTGTCACTTGTGTAACACCAAGTAGGATGCTTGGTTTGTCAACAAACACTGGCCCGAGGAAGGGGGTTGATGGAAGCACATCTTCATCTTTCCTGACTCTACAGCTTTTTCTACTGAAGTTTGAAATGCCCTCCTACTTTGTGTCTGAGCCATGAGCCTTAGTTTGGCAGATGAGATACAAGTGGAAAACTGGAAAATCAGTTCTGCATTTCTACTGTCTCTCTTGCATCTCTCTCTGCCATGTGAACATGCCTCTCCCAGACCTCCTGACAATTAACTGACCCCAAGTCATGTATGTAAGCCCAAATGAGGCAGATGGACCCAATGTGATGCCCGGTGATTCCCATTTCTTGGTCTTTCTACAGTTTTCTCCCTTTGAGTATAGGTAGGACCGGTGCTGTGTTTCTAATGATGAGAATATGCTAAGGGTGACAGGATGTCAGTCGTGTGGTCACATTAGTTACACAGATCATCTTACAAGAGAAGCTCTTACCCTCTAGCTGGTCTTGAAGAAGGAAACATCCAACGATGAAATGTGGAGAGGCCCAAGTAACAGGAAAGTGACTGGGAGATCTTTGGGACTAAAGGCTTCAATTCTGCAGCTGTAAGGATCTGAATTCTGCCAACAAACTGTGTGAGTTTGAAACGGACACTTCCCTAATCAGCTCCCCCCAAAAAAATCACACTCAAGCCATTCTGATTGCAGCTTGATGAGACCTGGAAGCAAAGAAGCCAACTAAGCCACACCCAGATTCTTAAACCACAGTCAGGGTGAGATAAATATATGAGCACATTTTCAAGCCACTGACTTCCTAGACTTTGTGAGGAACCAACAGATAATTAATACACCAGCCAACACCA
Source organism: Dinomys branickii (assembly GCA_004027595.1). NCBI lineage: Eukaryota > Metazoa > Chordata > Mammalia > Rodentia > Dinomyidae > Dinomys > Dinomys branickii. The sequence continues at coordinate 174,787 of PVLD010000302.1, read as the reverse complement.
GAGCCACCCAACTGACCCACAGCTTTGTAAACTAAATGTTTAACATCGTATGCCAGTGAGTTTTGCGGTACAGCCGTGTTGCTCCCAATCATCTCAGCTGTAGCCACCCTAAATAAATCAAACCCTAGATAGGAGAGCAAGTCTGACCGAGATTGTTGAAGTAGCCTGTCTAAGCCAAATATGACCACAGAAAAAACAAGCCCTGCCAAAATCTGCTGAGCCTGGCCCAGACTAGCTGACCCTCAAATATATAAGCTAATTCAGATTGGTTTATTGCTGCCAGCAATGGAGACTTTGTGAATGTTATACAGTCGAACTGTGGCAAAAGGAGGCTGACAGTGACAGGGAAATTTGTTATTTCTATAGTGTTCACAAAAGTATGGCTTCAGGAAATTTTATTATTTGTAATTGTGATGTATTAATTATACATTGTTATACATTATTACATTAGTTAATATAATATATTAACTTGATGAAAAGAGCATTAGTTACAGTGCTCAACAGAATTTCTGAAATTTTTAGTCAGTCGTATCTAAGAAAATACCTTTCTTTATCATACTTAGCTTCATTTATCCTGTTTACCACACATCTAACTCCCTAGAATTATCAATTTTTTATATACAGGTTTAATACCAATTGCAGAGACATAACATCTACCTGCAGTTCTCAAATTTGGTACTTTTTATGTACATTCCTGTGTACATGCACTCACACACCCACGTAAACTATAAACCTAACATCCAGGGATCTTACGCTGCTCTTGGTAGAGGCAGTCAGCACTGTCATTTAAGGATTTTGCTTTTCCAGTATTTTCTGCAAATGTCTGGCTACTAGCACTTAGTATCAGGGAATGGCATCAGAGTTCGCAGTTGTAGACTCTGTTCTGTGGTCTCTGCGGGTCTCCGGTCCTTTTTACTCTCTCAAATGCATGAATTATCCATCCTGCAGTTAATGGGATTTATCATCTCTGATATTAGTGGGTAAAGAAAAACTTCAATGTTGAGTCTGGCCTGAAAAGTAATTATATGATACGTACCAATGGCAAACCTAGGACAGTTCCTGTACTGAAATGTTCACTCTTCACTCAGATGCAGCCACTCTGGGAGTTACTGTAAATGTTTCCAATCTTCAATGTGCTGATCTTGTCTTTTACTCCTTCCTTTCTTACTATTTCTTCTTCCTCCCATTAGTGAGCATTTATACCTGCCAGTAGCACGCCTAGTATAGTTGACTCCTGGAAGCCCTCTGCTAAAGACACTGACATTTGAGATTTGTTGTTGAGATTCCTACAAAGTGAATACTTCCCCATTTTAACTGCGACTGTAGATGCTAGAAGAAAGCCCAAGTGAATTACTAAGCTTTGTAAATGAAGCTTTCTGGTCACAGAGCTTGTACAGTGTGGACAGGCCCCTTTCACACAATGATTCTCTTTTTAGAAGCCCTCATTCTCTTCAGAGTCCACTCAAAAACAAAAATATCATTTCTAACTGAAGATCAAGTACTTAAGACACTCAAGAAATAAATTCTCTTTCCATTCATGTAGGTGATCTTCTACCTGCTGCAGAAGAGATGCATGGTGGCTTCACTCTGGAAGATGGAACACAGCTTCAAAGATATAGGTCTTACTTAGGTCTTGGACCAAAGGTGTACTTAAATCAAGCACCTGTGTCTCTTGCCTTTGTGTATGACAGTGCCAGTTATAATGATGAAAACCAAACCACGTGCAGCAGCACTGAAGGAAATGCCAAGGCATTGGGCTCAGATGCCTGCAATGGCTTCCCGAAGCCAGTGAGCAGTGCTCAGCGCTCCAGCTGGGAAGTCTGTCTCATTGACCTCTTGCACCATGGAATTCCTCTGATTTCTATGTCTGACTTTTTCAGTTGTGTGACCCGGGGTGTGATCGCCCTGGGTGGGTGGTCTATTCATATTCTTGAGAATTTGTTGCCCTCCTATGGGAAACCATCAATCTTTGGCCAAGAGACATTTCTCATCAGCAGACCTTTAGGCAGATATTGAACAGACCCATACACTAGAATTTCACAAGGACAGCATCACCCAGCATCCAAGAGAGAAAGAATTAGTTTTGCTTGGGGAGTGATTGTCCCGCTTTTAAATTCAAAGACACTATAGACCAGAAACCTAGACAAAATCCCCAATAAGCTTGACAAATGCAAAGACTCTTTGAAAACACAAATTCTTCTATGACTGGAACAATTTCTTTCTTCTGCTCAGTACCGTGCCCATGATTTCTCTCTTTGCCTTCACTCACTTCCCAATCCGCTCAGCCAGCCTTATCCGCTCACAGATTTCAAATCTGAGGATTCAACCAAACTGTGAATGGAAAATATTTGTTTAAATGGTGTTTATTCTAAACATGTACAGGCTTTTTTCTTGTCACTATTCCTTAAACAATATAGTATAACAACTGTGTATATGGCATTTACATTGTATTAATTATTTGTAACTATCCTCAAGATAATCTAAAGAATGTGGGTATATTATGAAGGCTGTATGAAAATACAACACCGTTGTATATTAGGGACTTGGGCATTCACAGACTTTGGCTTCCCTGAGGAATGCTGGAAACATTAGAAGAGCGACTAAACGAGCCCTGCCACTTCCGTGCCCATCTGCCATGTCCTCCTATCCTTCTCTGTCTTAGGCGTTGAAGACTGCAACTGTAGGGCTTTGGTCCCTGGCAGAGAGGCTGTTTGTATTGGGTGCAAGTTCTCAGCTTTTGTTTGGTGGCCTCAGCTCGCAGCCTTGTCAGTACACTTCCTCCTGTGCCTCTAGCCGCATGGATGATAACAGAGTCATGTTTCAGCTGATCTCAACATTTCTGCACCACCTTCTCTGTGGTATCTCAGATTTTCCATCAACTGTGTGTCCAAGATACTCTTCAGTTCTTCTGGTTTCAGATTAGATCAGCTTTTGTTCTCGTGTGACACCTGGGGAGCCTTCATGCCATCAGGAGTGTGCATCTGCCTTGGGGTCCCCCGTGGTAGCGTCCCAGGAGAGATGGTGGGGCCCCCACCTTGACATCGATCAACTGCTGCTCACCAGTTGAAGCTGATGATCTGGTTAGCCAGGTGGTATCCAGTCCTTCTCTCAACACCTCGTGTCTCTCGTGTCTCTCTCTCTCTCTCTCTCTCTCTCTCTCTCTCTCCCCCCCCTCTCTCTCACACACACACACACACACACACATCTATCTAGCACTAGCTCTAGTTCCAGCCCTATTTTCTAAAATCAGAGACAAAACACATCACTGAGTTTCAGTCTGTCTTCCACTTTCTCATTCTGTGCCTCATATCTCCAGGATGAGCTGTTGGCTAGCGATCAGTCCAGTCTTCAGAGTGTGTATGAGTGGGAGCTGGGGAGCTGTTGCATTCCAGTGGGGGCCTTAGAATTTCAGCAGGGACAAAGGGAAATGTATGTAGTATAAGGGACATCTTTTCAAGACATTGTAACTCATATTTTGTGAGGAACTGCCTACTGTAGCAGGCAAATGCTATGAGCAGTCTAGCCTGGGTTCCATGGGGGGCAGAATGGGGACTGAAGGTAGAATGGGAGAGAGATGCTCCTCAGCAATACAACACCATCGTCTCTGCAGAGAGCAGGCTGTGCACAGGCACTGCCCTAAATGCTGTGTGTTATCTGATTTCATTCTGACAACATCACCATGAGACATGCATCAAAATTTTTAATAATTTAGTGGATGTTTTAACAAATAGGGAAAGACAGCACAGGAAGCCTTAAGATTGTATGTTTGGTGAACAGAGGATACTGGGTTCAGGGTAAGATGCGAGGGGCCTTAGACAATGCCACCTCCCGGAAATGAGTCAAACTAAGGAGAAATAAAGTAAGACGCAATAAAAGTTATCATGGCATTAATAATAGAACATAAAACAGCACTTATTTTTCTCTCTTTCCTTTTTTTCCTGACGTTTCCTGATTGCCTGCATTTACAGCACACCCTGTGTTTGTGCCAGGAAAGGCCAATCACTCAGTCCCGGGGACACTGCCGAGGTGAGCAGCTTTCATGGGGAGACAGCGTAATTAGCAGCAGGGGAGGGATCTGCTCTGTTATCACAGTCTGTGGTGATTTTTTTCAGGCCTGATGACTGCGCAAGGCTGGAGACATGCTTCCTCAGGAAGAGGGAGAGTGACAGAAACATTTCCTCTCTCTGGAGACAGGATTCAGCCAAAGTGCGGTCAAGAGGGAGGCTATTAACTCACAATTTAACCTGTAGCTCGGACAGTTTCAGACTGAGACCCTGAGTGGGTGGCTGGCACGCTCACTGTTCTCTAAGTGAGAAAAGTAATGTACAGGGGAATGCACAGCATTTACTTTTTATGAAAATACCAAGGAAGATACTAAATAATTCAGTTGTGATGGTGGAAACAAAGAGAGTCTACTAGAAAATCCTACTATGATTCCAGTTTATGCTCTTACAATTGCTAGGTGTGTGTTTTGGGGACATGTGTACATCCAAACCCTTCTTATAAATTGACAGCACCTCCAATCCAACTGGCACATGAAAATTTAAAAAATGTCACCTACTCAATAGCCAATAACTGATTTTAGGAATACAAGTAATGTCTCCAGAACATCCTGGAATCATACCCCTTCTGTATGGATTCCTTTTAAAAAAAAATTCCATCACCACAACCCATGGTGGCAAAGTGGCACACCACAGCTTGAGACCAGTTCACTACCCTCAGCAATGCCAGCAAACAGACAAGACCTTCTACCGCACCATCCTCCTTCTCTCTCCTCCAGCCCTCCTAGACCTCCAACTAAAGGGCATGACTGGGCAGATGAGGGTCTCCTGTTCATCTATGGCTCCCGTGATAGCCCTGCAGTACGAGAAAGGAGTCAGCTCTACCCAACCACAGGACCTGAGTGTGGAGAACAGGTCTTTCAGGAACACATAAATCTTTTTACCTGAAGAAGAGAGAAGAAATACTGAACATAAAAAAAAAAATCCAGCAAATACTCCCCAGGTGGACAAAGCTAGAAACAAAATATTTTTTAAATGGATGAAAGAAGAGGCTAAAGTAGGAGATTTGGTAAGGTGGGGTGGGGCAGAGCAAGTCAGGAATAGAAACAAAAAAGGATTGACACAATTTTGTTAATTGCTTCCTTCCTTCCTTCCTTCCTTCCTTCCTTCCTTCCTTCCTTCCTTCCTTCATTCCCTCATTCATATGACCGTCAGTCATTTATTTAAGTCTGTAGCTAAACTTGTCTCTTATGCACCAAAACTCTTTACCTTTTCAGAAAACCAGTTTTAGGGGATGCCTCCAACCCAAAGTTAACAAGTAACAATTAAGATTCTGAGTTAGAACTGAGTAGTAGATATTATAAAGTGTCCTAGTATAAGAGTAAATGTGTTAAGTCCCAATCAAATAATTCTCAATCCTTCTACATTTTCTTCTCATATTGAGATATAACAGTAATATCCAAAATATCTTTTTGCCAGAACTATCCCCAGAATAAAGTTGAATTATTTGTCTACCAAGACCAAAAATTTAAAAATCCTTAAATTACATAAGCCCTTTTATTTCAGGAGCTATTGAAAGATCTAAATCATCTCACTGTTTTCAATTTCTCAGCAACAGAGACACATATTTCAAATATGTTTTCTTCATTGAGTCAGAGAGCAAAAGAAATGGGAAAAGGCGAAATACACATCCTCCATTCTGTATTTTTTTTTTTTTTTTTGCTTTTTGTTTTTCACAGAACCACTTGTGTCTCCAAACCCCAAGGAGTGGAGGGCAGGAGTGTGTCTGTTTGTTTTGGCGCTGCTAGAGTTATTGTATGAGCCACTTTTGCTTGTGAGTTCAAGGAACAATAAATATTAATAATGAGAAAGGGCTGACTGATGGCATGACTCCGTGGAAGTTGGAAGGTTGCGTGAGGGTTGACCCTTAACACTCGTGTTTCACACCAGTTCTAGCATTAGAGGTAGATTAGACTAGGAGGGAGGAGCCTCTGCTTTCCCGCATTAAATACAAGATGTTGAAATGGCTCAGAAGAGAATGCACAGTGTTCCTTATTTTTCTGGCTGGCCAGAAGGTGGGGGTGGCTAATGTAGCACGGTGAGGATGTAGGTAGCACCAGCATGGCCTTAATCTGCTGCTGTCACTTTGCAACCAGGATCAATCATAGGAAATTATGTTCCTCTAGTACATTATCCTTCTGATTCACAGACAGCTAATATTATCAATGATATGGTATTTGAAATGACATTGTTCTTATTTTTTTTTTAAATCCATTTGAGCAGATCCTTTCCCTTTCACTATATCTATTGTACCTTTCAGATTTTATTTACTTTTTCAGGGTCTTACAGTAAGGAGACAATACAATGTTTACGTTTTGAATTACCTACAATATCAGTGCTTCCAATATGATATCTGCTTTTAAATCTACTGGAAAAACTTGTCTGTGTTTCTTTAAGATTATACTTAGCTATATACTCTGGCACGAACTATAAAGTACAGATGCAAGTATATATAAGAACTTAATTTGTTCAATCATTCATTCATTCATGCATACTAATTCTTCCATGTATATTGAGTACATATATTAAATTGTTCCAAATGATAAAGCAATGAACAGGACTAAAACAGAAATAGCCTGAGGTCCATTTATTGATCTTGTGGGCTGCAATCATGGCACAATCTTATGCAATTCCCAGTGTGAACTCCATTCATTCACAATAAAGTATCAGGCTTAACAAAGATTTTCCCATAACCCTCTTCGTCTGCCATAATGCCCTGCCTCTCCCTGTAAGAGGTTTCTCTGGAGACATTCTCTAAGAAGTTCTGAAAATTCTCATTCCTATATGAGTGTCATTGTTAGGGTTTGGGGGCTCTTTCAAATGTGATAGAGGTGATCAGTGTATCTTCACCATGTAGGCAGTAGGGTTAGATGTTTTACTTGAAAAAGATAGAAATTCAGAAGACTGCATGTATTTCTGTACTAGCTAATGAAGGCTGAGTTACTCGTTCTGTTGCAAATGCATTTTACGCATTTACTGGGTCTCCAGCTCGTGGAAAGATTCAAAAGGCTTTGACTTGGGCATTTTTCCTGGTAGAAATTGTGTAAGAAAGAAGGTTTTCTACCAAAGGCCCTTAATATACTCCCTGTGTTTGTTCTACATTTGCACCCTAAAAATTCTTCTGACCCTTCACCTCTTCCAGATTGCTCCATGCTGGTTTGGGGTTGCAGAGTGATGGCAGATGCTTTCCTGAAGAAGGAGATATTTGCTTAGGCAGAGGAATAAGCTGGTTTAGTAATTCATTAGAGTAAAATACAAAATTCTTAGGCACAGTGTCTTCAAAGGGAGGAGGATTATTAGGGGAAATGGAAAGGGTGCTCCAAAGACAACAGGAGTTCAAAAGCCAGGAAGCCTTCTTCCTGTAAATTTGGTTGAGGCTACACCCCACAGATGTCCCCTACACCTAATGAAGTCAGCACAAAACATTAGCTATTTACCACTGAGCCAAGCTGTGGGTTTCACATGCCGTGCGATGAACTCCAAGAACCAAAACTGCAACAGAAACTGTTGCGCTTCAAAAAATCTGTTTCCCTCCTAGCTGCCCTTGAAGTGAGAACAGCCAAGTTCTATCCCATGTAGCACAAGCAGAAGCACTGTATGGGTTTCCTGTCTGGTCACAAGAACCTCTCAAGGAATGCTCCCACTTCCTTCTTTGCTGCCATCCAATGTAGAGAATCCTGCCAAGCCCTAAGAGTCCATAGGAGAGGAGAAGCCCCAGTGTTACAGGAACCTAAGTGCCTGAGTGGTCATGTGAGATGCATCCTCCTGGTCAGAAACAGCTGCAATGCACTTTCCCTAACTCTCACCATGTTCAGTTGCAAAGCCCAGGACGTTGGGGGTGTTTATTGTATAGCAAGCTAGTGCTATTCAATCTGACCAGCTCCCTACCAAAAACCTGTTTTTTATTTTTAAAAGTACAAAAACAAAGAAAACCAAAAAAGCAACAACAACAAAAAAGGAAAACATTAACAAAAAGACACAAAGTAGCTCAAGAGCAGTACAATCAAAACTGAATTATAGACAAAGCGACAGTGAATCACCAATGGTTGCTGCACCACACATTGATAACTTCAAAGTCCATGCTCCTGAAATCACATATAGACATACAATCTTGATCAAACAATCATGAACTGTTCCTTACCATAAAGCAACACAGGTCAACAGTGGCACATATTAGCCATCCTGCATATACATACATAGGTACATATTTGTCCCTTTCTTCCTTTTCTTCCTCCCCTCATCCCACCTGCTCCCTACCTTTGAGTAGATTCCCTTCACACCCCCTAATCCACATTTCCACCTTCAGATTCCTACACCAGTGATACAATACATTGCCTGCACATGAACCTCTGATTTATTTCACTTATGAGTACGGTGTCCAGTTGTGACCATTGCCTACAAAAGCCCCAATCTGTCCTTCTTCATAGCTGAGTAATATTCCATTATATTAAAATGCCACATTTTTTTAATCCAGTCCCCTGTGGATGGACATTTGGGTTGCTTTGCCCAACAATTTAGCTATTACAAATTGTGCTGCTATAAACATGGGTGCACTGGTGGTGATATGATGCTTTCAGATCTTCTGGGAAAATACCCAGAAGGGGAATAGCTGGGTTGAATGGGACCTCCAGACGAAGTTTGCTAAGGAATCTCCAAACCGATCTCCACAGTGGTTTCACCGGTCTGCATTCTCACCAACAGTGCAGAAGAGTTTCTATTTCTCCACAGCCTCTCCAGTATTTGTTATTGGAGGATTTCTTAATGCTGGCCAATCTCACTGGGGTGAGATGAAATCTTAGTGTTGTTTGTATCTGCATTTCTTGAATGACTAAAGATGTAGAACATTTTCTCATATATTTATTTGCCATTTCTATTTCCTTATCTGAGAAGTGTGTATTCATCTCAGATGTCCATTTCTGGATTGGGTCTTTGAATTTGGACAGGTTCATGTTTTTTAATTCTTTGTATGCTCTAGATAGAAGACCTTTGTCTGAGGGACAGTGAGCTAGGATTTTTTTCCCCAATTTGTGGGTTTTCTTTTTACTCTGCTGGTGATTTCTTTAGATGTGCAAAAACTTTTCAGTAAGATGAGGTCCCAGTTACTGATTCTTTGAAGTGTTTCCCTTGCAGTTTGATTTTTGTTCATAAACTCTCTGCCTACTCCTATGTCTTCAGGATTTTTACCCACTTTCTCTTGCAATAGATTTAGAATTTCTGTTTTAATATTGAGATCTGTGATCCATTTTGACTTGATTTTGGTGCATGGTGATAGACTTGGGTCTATTTTCAGTTTTTGGCAAGAGGCAAGCTAATTTTTCCAGCACTATTTATTAAACAGGCTATCTTTTTTCCAGTGAGTTTCTTTGGCCCCTTTGTCAAATACTAGGTGGCTGAGGGTGTTTGCGGTTGTGTCTGCATCTTCTAGTCTGTTCCATTGATCCTCAGGTCTGTTTTTTAGCCAGTACCAGATTGATTTTACTACAGTAGCTTTGTAGTATAATTTCAGGTCAGGGATTGTAATTCCACCTGACTTGTCCTTGTTACACAGGATTGCTTTTGCTATTCTAGGTCTCTTCTGGTTCCAGATGAATTTAAGCCATGTTTTCTCTAGATCTGTGAGGTATGCTAATGGTAGTTCAATGGAAATTGCATTAAATCTGTGTAACAATTTTGCCTACCAAACACTTTTTATAGAGAAATATTCTCTACACAGATATTTGCAAGACACAGTAAATAAATTCCATGCTATGGACATGCCAGCTAAGATATTGACAAGTGCTTTACGAATTGCTGAGCAAAATTATAAGATGTTAAACAAAGATCAGTGGCTGCTCCTATCGTGATGAGCATCTAAATACAAACCACTTCTCAAATTATAAAGATGCTCCCCTGAGAATTGGCCTTTTTTTTAGATGGGGTCTCATTATGCCATTGATGCTGGCCTTGAACTCACTATGTAGCCTAGGCTGACCTTGCAAACAAGAAGATCCTCCTGCTTTAGCCTCCTGAGTGCTGGGATTACAAGCATGCACCTCCATATCTGATTTACAATTGTCTTAATAATTATCTTGAGGGTATAGCTTCTCCCAAATCAACAGTGCCATCCACAATCACCTATATATTAAAGTCTAGCATTAGAACTTCATAAAATAGAATTCATGGGTTTATAGCTGAGCATAGGAATTTATCCACCCTAGTTTAGGTTCCTGAAAAACTCAATGTTATCATTAAGAAATGAGATGAAAAATGTAGTAGACCACCACGTGCCAAGCACAGTGATAATGCTCCCAGTCAGGATTAAGCAACAGGGGGTGAAAATTCATTGAAAAAACATATATCTGACAAAATTGGCACTGAGCAAAAACCATAGTAATAATTTCTGAAGTTAAAAGTACACGAGCATATGCTATAAATATTAGGAAAAGTTTGAGGAGAAACAATACTTTTGCAAGTATTTGGAATTATCTCTCCTAAGATACTAATCAGTCATGGGGTGAGAGAGTAATTTTACAATGGAGAAATTCAGCAGACACTATTTAACCAAATGAGCAAGACTAACAACACCAGAATGAAAACAGATTAACATAACATGCACTGCAATGACACAGTGCCCCTTCTGTGGCCCTGAGAGGCTATGCTACAAATGTAGGACCTCAGTCCAGTCTGGAGAATAGAGCAGATAACCACTGAATGAAAGAAAGTCTGAAAACAAATAACCAACACTAACTATAGGTGTTAAGGTCATGAGAAAAAAGAAAAGATATAGTGAGGAACAATCACAGACCCGAGATCAAGTTGGATCCTAGAATAGAAAAAGATCATAGAGGAAGGAGATGACATTCCTTTAAGGTCTTAGTCCAGTTGAGAATATTGCTCTGATGTTAATTTCCTCATTTTGATAATTACACTCTTTCAGTAAGTTGCTAACAGAAAGGGAAATTAGACACAGGATATACTGGAACTTTGTATGAGTTTTGCAATTTTTCTGAAAGTCTAAAAGTATGTTTATAAAATAGAGGAAAAGATATTTGTGTGATCTCAAAGTATCTCCTCAAAAGATACTCATGTAATAAGGGAAAAGTGCTGCCTTAAGATTGGAGAAAGCTGGTAGACACCACCTTAAGTATGACTAAAAGATCAGCAGCAGGACAAGTGGAAATCAAATATGTCCTGATATGACTTACTGAGAAGTAGTTAACATCAATCACATCTGTGATATGTTATGCAAAACTGCATAACTTGAATTCAACAGTAAGGAAGCCCAGAAAATTCTAAATGGGATGCCATTTTATAAAATAACTAGTTTGCACTCTTTAAAAATGTCAAGGTGTTGGATCTATATCTTTCACCATACACTAAACTAAATTCAAAATGGATCAAAGATCTAAATATTAAAACAAAAACGTTAAATCTGCTGGAAGACCAAACAGGTAAAACTCTTGAAGATACTGGTGTAGGCAGAGACTCTATAAATAAAACCCCAAATGCATAGGAACTATCACAAAGAATCAACAACCAGGACCTCATGTTATTAAAACACTTTTTCACAGCAAGAGAAACTACCAACAGAGTGAAGAGACAACCCATACTGTGGAAAAAATGTTTGCCAGCTGCACCTCAGACAAAGGATTACTATCAAGAACATATAAAGAACTCAAAAGAAATCAGACCTCCCAAATTTAAAGACCCAATCCAAAAATGAGCATCTGAGGTAAATACACTCTTCTCAGATGAAAAAATATAAACAGCAAATAAATGTATGAAAAAAATGTTCAACATCACTAGCAATTTGAGCGATGCAAATTAAAACAATACTGAGATTCCTTCTCACCCTTGAAAGAAAGGCTATCACTAAGAAATCAACCAATAACAAATGTTGGAGGGCCTGTGAAGTAAAAGGAAGCCTTCTCCACTGTTAGAGGGAGTGTGGGCTGGTGCAACTGTTGTGGAAATCAGTATGGAGATTCCTCAAAAAAAATTAGGATTAGAGGTCTCATTTGACCCAGCTATTCCCCTTCTGGGTATCTTCACAGAAAAATTAAAAACATCATACCACAGCAATACATGTGCCCCCATGTTTACAGCAGCACAATTTGTAATAGCTAGATCTTGGAAACAACCCAAATGCCCATCAAGTGAGGAATGGATAAAAAGGATACAATGGAGTACTACTCAGCCATAAAGGGGGATAAATTTCAGACTTTTTTCAGTAAATGGATGCAACTCAAAACCATACTTATAAGTGAAATAAACCAGACACTAATGTGTAAACATCATACTGTCTCTCTAGCATAAGAAGCTGAAAGAGTAAATAAGATCCAAATGTACAACAGATATTGTAAAATGGGAAGAAATTTCAAAAGGAAAGAGAAAGTGGGATGGGGGAACAGAGAAAAGAAGAAAAGGAAAGGAAAATATATATAAAAGATAATTAAGATAATTATACTACTAATTTCTCTTAGTTCATTGAAAAGAAAGGTTTGTGCCAATATTGTTTGGACAATTAAATGCCATTACATTCTAAGTAAATAATTTAAAGATAATAATACACAGTGTATTAACCATTGTTGTCTTCCTATTACCTTGTTTTGAAATTTTTTCTCTTTAAAATAAAAGAAAAATCAAGTTGTATACAATAAGAAAGATCGAGAAATCATTCCAGACTGACAGAAAGAGAGGAACAGCAATCAAATGTATCAAATGACCTTGAGAACCTGGGTCAAGGTTCTTTTTCTTCTGCTACAAAAGAAATAAGTAGGGCAATTGATGATACTGGATTAAAGCTTCATCAGTATTAGTATTCTGCTTTCAATTATTGTACCATGATTATATAAGAAAACAATCCTTTGCCCCTGTGAAACATTTAGGAGTAAAAGAGCTATAAATTTCCAAACTAATCAGAAATATTATTTACACAAAATTTACATTTAAAGAAGGAATGATACAGTTAAGGGAAGGGCACATAGGATATTTGCCTTGTTTGAAAATTATTCTATAAGTCTGATGTTATTTCAGAATAAAAAGCTTTACAATAAGAAAGAAATCAGTTTTGCTAGGCATCCCACCTTCCCCATAAGGGAAGCTTTAGCTGGATATTTTAAAAATATTTTTAAAATAGGTATATAAATGTTAGCTCTTCAGTGTAGCAGAGGCTAATTATTTATTGAGGATCTACTGATGCATACTGTTCTAGTCAGATGGACGGGAGGGCATGGGACAGTGGTGAGTTGTCAAATAAAGCTTCATCCAAAAAGAAAGACCCATCTGAATAATGCAGGATGAAGAACATGGCAAGGCATGGAGGGCCCAGTGAAGCAGCTCCATCTGTGGGAAGAAAGTGCTGGTAGGGTCTCTGGACAAGGAGGAGATCAGGTAGATTGGGTCCAGCCTGTGCCTGCCGAAGATATTGGAAATAACATAGAGCATATTTAATGCAAGGTAATGTTGCCAGGGTCATCAGGTGAACTTGGGAACTATCTTGGCTTTTGGATTTCTTTATCTATAGAAAATAGGGAATCAACGAAAGGTTTCTTGAGTAGGTATGAGACACCAAGTATTCTATAGCTAATAAATCCGTCTACAACTGGATTACAGCGAAGAAGAGTTTGAAGGTAGAAAGGCTGCAAACATATTCTCTATCAAGAGTTGATAGTAGGGACAATAGATTTCTAGAAACAAGAAGGCACATGGAGCTAGCAGGCTGGGGTGCAAACTAACCTATGGGACTGTATGACCAACAGAGCTGTTGACCTTCTACCATCAACATACATAACAAGGAGTGTTTGATCTCCTTTATCGTCTCAGTGTTCTCAACTATTTCTCTAACAGTGGCAAAGACAGGCCTGGAGCATAAACATGTAATCACTTGAAATCCACATCCACATATATTTAAACTATTAATATAAATGCAGGTATTTAATGTCCTTAGGCAATAATTGAAGACCTTAACAGACCCAAAGAGAAGAAGGGATGAACAAAAGAAAATCACCCATCCGTCTAACCTGGTAATTGACATTACTCACTCTGATACTGCGGGTGGTGCTTGATATGCAGAACTATAAAGAACCAAAGCATTGGACAAAGACTGCTCATGGTTGAAAACAGTACAGGGCAAGGGGTTGAGGTCCTCCCCTAGGGAAAGGGTAGTGCAAGGAAGGCGTGGCATAGCTGTATGTTTGAGGATAAAGTACAATATCTGAACACTGGCCTTATTCACCTTCTACTCAAAAGTATGAAAAGTGTGTTTTGTGAGGAAGAAGGTATACACAGAAACACCAACTCTAAGAACTGTCTAGGGCTGTCTTGTTGAGGACAGAGAAACACAGCTTAAAAGGCCACAGGGAGTTTCCCAGGGGTTATGCATAGAAGCCAGGAGGAGTTCAGGATTTCAAAAAGAACCCTATGAAACATGATCACCTCCAGAGTAGCAGAAATGTGTCTACTATCTGGAGGACAGTGAGGAGGAAATAGATAATAAAAGATGTTTAAAAGTTCTGTACACTGCTACCTTCAAACCAGCCCAACCTATGCCCATCTTCTCCTCAGTTAAGTTTTTAAAGCCTTTTGGAAGTATTTAAATGTACATAATATCTTAGGATTAGATTGAACTGTTCTGCCTTTAATCTAATCTTAAACATGCAAAGTCAGGAAATATATAGTACATACATTTTTTACATTTTTCTCTGAGGACACATAATTTTCTCTGAGACTTCCAAGTACCTTATGTTTCTTCCTGTTTTCAGAAGAATATCTCTTTTTTGGCTCCGGCAAATTTCTTATCAATGTGGATGTGATGAATCTGAGTTTATTGATCACATTTTTTCGCACCGCATGGCAACATTTTGTCTTTATCTGAACAAACAACGTCTGGATTCTTGTGCTACAGGTCAAGGTATTGACTCTTAGTGTACATGTTGACTTACTGAAGACTAGACCTGTTCCTAAAGCCAGAAATATTTTTTCCAGTCACAATGACCTTTTCTCTAGGACAAGAATCTATAGTCATGTTTTGCTGGATCCATATAATATGCTCCCTTAAAAACTAAACACATTTCAACATTTAAAAACTTAAGAAATTGTATTAGAGAAGTGGCAGCTGCATAAAGGCTGCATTATCACGAGCTTTCCATTTTAGCGCAGTCCCTGCCGTTCCTTGCTGTCTTGCTTCCCTATGCCCACTTGCTTTGTAATATGTTTACACTTTGCTAAAGAAGAGGGGGAAAATTATCACTCCTAGATGTTGGGAAACAATAAAAACTGGTAGAATTTCCTTTGGAGCACAAAACAAGATTACATCTTCCCACATTTCCTTTTCTCCTCAAGAGGCATAGAAAGGACTGTCTCCTTTCACTCCTTTAGCATCTTGAATGAATTGCAACAGGACAGCAAAAACCTTCCCAGGAATTATTTCAGTCCACTGTGCTTAGATAACTTATATTTTCATACCACCACTACCTAACTTCCCCAACTAAAAGAAGAGATAAAATACAACAGACTGGCTTAAATCTACTCTCAACTTAGAATACTTTATTCTAAAACATGCGTACAACAAATACTGCTATTCTCTTTTAAAATATTTATTTTTATCACCAAATCCTACTGATACTTTTCCAAGTTATCTAATTATCCTGAATATTTTGCAACTGCTACACAAGCTTCTAGTTATTCTCCTGCATTTTGTCACTATTTTGGAAATCTTGAAATCAGCCTTCACCTGGGAAATGTGCAGTTCTATATGTAAAATGCCACCAAGGGACACTGTAAGACATTCATCTCTAGAAGCACACTCCAAATCACAGCAGCAAGAAAGGGAACACCCCACAGGCATCGCTCAATGAAACCAGAAGGGACTCTGGTGCTGCAAGTAGCTGTAAATATCTATAAAACCATGAGAAAAATTATTGTGTGGTTCCTTATGCTCTGAGCTCTCTAAACCAACAAATTGAAATGGTTTGTGCCTTTCAAGTATTTTGCTCATGTTAGCTTGCGAACAAACATTGCTGTTCTATATGGAATTAAGGGACATTACCCTTTTAAAAAGTATCCTCTAGGGTCTGGTTACTCAGAGTGGGCCCAGAAGCATAGTATTGTGAAGGGCTTTGACAGAAATTCAGATTATCAGGCCCCTCAGATTTTCAGAACAGTTTCAAGTTGACAAGACTCCTGCTAAAATGCTGCTCAAAGATACACAGATTCTCTTAGAGCACTTCTGTGTTCGAATAAGACCCATCCATATACTTCAAAGTCCCAAAGAGAAGACATGGGTCAGCCCCACTTTACTGATGTCCTTTATAAAGGACAGTGTCTTGGTCACATTCACACATCTTGTGGTTGGCAGGACTTGGGCAAGAATAAGTCAGGCTTCTTGATTTTCTTTTTCACGCTCTTAATACTTCTGATTCCTTTTCATCTTCAAGGAAATCTTAGAGGGAAAAGACAGGAACTAGTGGTTTAAGAACTGAAATACCTCCTCTGTTTGCAAGCTGCATTGTTCAGTGGTGGGTGTGTATCAGGAATTCTTACAGTCAGAGCCAGGCTATCCTGGGGTTTCCCTGCTGACTCTCTCAGGTGGAATGCATTCGCTAACAAGTCAACACTGGTGTCAGGCAGGTAAGGGCCCACATCCGGTAGATCAAGGACTCACATGCATTCATTAATTTGTTTCCTTTGTGCCAGGCTCAAATCTCAGGATGAAGCCTGGGTTCCACCCATGAGGTCCTTTCTTTCCAAGGTCCCATAACTAACCAGCCAAGCCCAGCCCAGTGTGAGTTCTATGGCAGACACTGATGAGCACTGATTCTGATATAAACCCCTGTTATTTGTTATTCACAGATAGAGTATCTAAGGTGCTGGCTGGGCAGGCTCTTTCTTCACTAAGATCCCTATTGTGGTTTGGGTCTAGATGTCCCCCCAGTGCTTCACACAGTCCTAGAGGTTTTTCAGAGGTGGCTGAATTACAGTGTGTGATCCGTAATGTAATGCTGGGATTAAAGGTGCAAGGATTAAGGATGAGTGATTGCTGGATCAGTCCAGGGGTTGGATTGGTACTGCCCTCTTCCAAATAGACTGGATACAATATAAGGGATGGAAAAAGGCATGTCTCGTGCTCTCCTGTGGCTTTTGCTGTTCTGCCATGAACAGTTGCCTCTCTGCCATTCACCCTGCCGTGGAGCCAATGGGTAATGGACTGAAACCTCTACAAATGGTGAGCTACATAAATCCCCCCCTTTAAATTTGGATGTTGAATATTTTGTCTCAGCAATGAGAAAAGTAAATAACATAATCCTCTTAAGGTAGAAGGGAATAGATGGAGAAAAATATGAACATCCCCAAATGGTGCACAGAAGGTCTCCAGTCCTTCTTTGGAGTTTCCACCTCTAGCAGGGTACCTTGCTTGCTAAAGTCCTAAGGAATGAAATAGCTTCAAATGAAAAATTCTATAACCATTCATTTATTATACCATAAGATAAAATTTCATTCACCCTTCAAGAAACCTAAAAATAAATCAGAATTTAATGAACATAAGATGACTTTAGAAATAATATAGCCCAGTGAGGTGTCAAGGCTGTATCAGGTTGCTTAAATCAGCCCAAATTTCCTCGCTGAAAATAACCACAATTTATTTAACTCATTATTCTATAGATCAACTGGGCAGATCTGGTTTGGGCCAGCTGGAACTGTGCACTCTCATGTCCCTCTGCCCATAGTCAGTTGGGACTGGTTGTTCTAGGATAGGTTCATTTATATGTCTGGTAACTGGGCCAACTCTCTAATCTTCCTGCACAAAAGCCCAGTTCCCTTCATGGGCTGTTCTCAAGCCTAAAAGCAACAAGAAAAGCCCACCCCCAATATTCATGACATGTTGAGTGTCTTTTACATCATAATTCCTGTCATCTTCTAACTTAAGAAAAGCATTCAGTTTGTTAGAGGCAGTGGCAGTTCTGTAAGGTTATTAGCTCAGCTGAATGACCTTCACTATGTCCTTGTTCTAGGGTGTGTGAGTGACTGTAATTGAGATCTAAACATCCCCCCACAGTCATATTTGTTATGATCTGGGCTTTCAGAAGGTGATTGGGACATGAAGATGCTATATCCATCAATGTTTAACCCATAGCTGAATGCGCTGTTAGGAGATGGAGCCTAGTTAGACAAAGTAGGTCACCAGGGGCATGCTTTTGGCAAGTATATCTCTTACTCTGGCTTTTCCTTCCTCTGCTTCCTGGCTGCCATGGGATGAGAGCTTTCTTCTCCCATGATTTTGGAGTGCCATTTCTAATGAGAGCCAGCAGACCATGGACTAAACTCTCTGAAGCAGTAAGTCAAAATAAACCACTGTTACTTAAACTGGGTCAGGTAGAGTTATCCCAGCAGTGAGGTAGCTGACTAAGACAAGAGGAGGGAGTGTACAGTGCTGTTGGCAAGGCAGTTACAGCTACATGATGGTGGAGGGGGCCTGCAGGGATAAGGCAGCACCTAAAGGTCTCTGATCTTTGAAAAGCTGAATATGTGTCAGATAGACTTCATGAGCCAGTGCCCTGACCATGAGTAGAATTAACCACAGAACACAAAGCAAAATACAAAGCTTAAACTAATGTTTAAGTAGTAAAATATTTAAATAACTTAAGTAAATTTAAAAATCCATGATGGAGAAGTAAAGTTGGGATGCTGCAGTGACCATGTTGAAAAAAATGTTTTACTTTATCAAGTTCTGTGGTTTTTGTCACCTGCTTTTGAGGCATGCTTGTGACAGAGAACATTTTAATATAAAGAAGTTTTTAATATTTTTCTACTAATGTGTTGTCCATTTTTTTTACCTGATGACCAATAAAAACTGCTCTAGGAATAAGAATTAGTTACAAATAATAGAAAATTTGGAGTCTGTTTTCTTTTCCTGACTTTGATTTTGGACCTAAAATAAAATACAA
The DNA here is from genome assembly GCA_004027595.1 of Dinomys branickii. Taxonomy (NCBI): domain Eukaryota; kingdom Metazoa; phylum Chordata; class Mammalia; order Rodentia; family Dinomyidae; genus Dinomys; species Dinomys branickii. Next base: position 155,802 of record PVLD010000302.1, on the reverse strand, counting down.
GTTTTGGATACACTTGACTTCTTAGGCTTTAAAAAAAATCACAATTTGTTCATTGTATTGGATGTACAAATGAAATGGGAGGAAGTGACCATCATTATTTCTACTATAAAATACAAGGTATCCATAGCATAAAATTGGGAAATTCCATAGCTAATTTGTCTTGTTCTAGTGCACAGAGGTACCAGTAGCTGATAAATACACAGGTGCAGGCGTGTAGATAGATTTTCAAAATGAAGGGACCACTTCCTCCTTTGAACAGTAGAATTTTAAATAATAGCAAACTGGAAACATGGGATTCCAGTCATGGTGACTTTGTTCCATCAGCATATATCATATACAGGCTGATAGGAATCCAGTGTTGAAACTCCTGGACCTCATGCCAGGAGTGGGAAATGGGATGGACCCAAGCTGCCTTTGTCTTCAGCCTATCTTACCGTAGGATTCTCTTTCTCTTTCCATCTAATTCTAACAAAGTCAGTGGAGGAGTCTCTTCTACAACCTGTCTCCAGAAGTTCAATGCAAACTCTCTCCCATCTGTGCACCTCTCGGTCATTACTTTCTCCTCACTCCTGAACATAAAGGTGAAGCAAAGCTCCTAGGATGAGGTACTAGAATTCACACAACTGTGACCAAATGCCATCTGAGTATGTAGTATGTTTGTGCAGAGTACCTGTGCATTCCTGAAAGACTCCAGCTCCACTTTGAATCTTCGTAGTACACACAACTGGACTAAATACATCCTGTGTAAAAAGATGTAGTCATATTTCTAACCCCTGTTCAAGATTCTCATAAATATATGTTATGTAAAAATACATTTGTTATGTAAAAATAATCCTAAGGCTTTAAACTAAAAAAAGGGCATTAGCGCAATACCTCTCCCAGCCCATTCTAATTGGCTCATTTGCTTTTGCTTCACAGTATTTCTTCAGTAAATAATGTACACTGAATCCTTGTCTCAAGCTCTTTATCTAGAGGAGCCAACTCAAGACAATATATTATCACTCACCATGAAAACTTTCAGCGACGAAGACTCTAAAGTGGGTGCTGTTCTTGGTCTTCCTCCAACTTGTAGCTTCCAGAGTCACTTAGCACTGAAGTTTTAAAAGCATTTACAATTGATCATATATGATCAGTGAGATTTCCTCTTCTCTATCCATGTCAGCCTCTGTCACTGATGCCATGCATGCAACAAATTTTCAGCTGGTTCCTTTTGCTTGAGCTGCCCAAAAGCCTCCTGTAAAAACCAAACCCTATTGCACCCCCTAACAATGTATAGATTGAATTACCTGCCATTTGCCTCAAAAAAGTTCTTTTTAAATGATATTTTGAAGACAGAATTTTTCTCTTGAACTCAAAGCTCATAGCCAACTGTCACAGGTCTGGCTGGCCCTGGAAGATGTCCTCATACCAAGACCTTTTAGAAGCTATCTCTGTAGGGTATAAAATGTTGTCTATTTCCTTACCATTTTCCCTGTTACATTTTCAAAGGAACTTCACACTCTTCTTCTTCCTCACGCCATTTATTTTCTTCCTTTATATAAAAATATGTTCCTCTTTAAAAGACTGCAAGTAGAAAGACCTGCCCGGCAAGCACCTGAGTTTGATTCCTGGTACAAAAAAATAAATAAAATGAAATGCTTCATATTGCGTTATATAGTATAACTGCAGTTAAATGTACATGCAGAAGGTTTGTCTCCTAGCACACAGTAAATGTACTCAATCACTGTGGCTCAATGCCATGATACATAACCTCTTTCTTTTCATCAGATACAGAAATCAACAAATTGGACATTATTGATATGGTCTCATTTTTCAGTATCAATCATACTTACCAAGGGGAGTGTTCACTGAACAATTTCTATGTGCCAGAAACATTAATTGATTTACATGTATGACCACCTACTAATAGCACACCTACCTTATGAGGCAGCAACTACTTTTACTCCCTTTTCACTGATAAGAAAACCTCATATCCCAAGATTCCATTTAGAAATACTATTCTATGCTGATCTTTCTTCTTTCATATAGTGTAATTCTTGTTGGAAAATCTCCCTGTGAAAATTCTCATTAGTAGTATGCTGCACTATTTTGGCAGTGAGGCTGTGCTTTTCAACATATTACAGTGCTAACCTTTTAGTAAACCTTTTAATTATGCTGCCAGGCAACATACCTTTTGCATGTATGGTCTTTAACTATAACAGTAATGGTGTAAATATCCCTTATAAAGCTAAGGAAACAGAGGCCTTAAAACCGTGCATAATGACAACTATTAGATGAAGAGCTACTCGTGATATTTGTGGGGCAGAGTAAGAAAAGTGAGGCTCACCTCCTCTTCATGCACTATCAAGGCCACCCAGAAGCACAAGGGCCATGCATGCAACACATAGACATCTACCTGCCCATGCTTCTTCTACATCCACCACTCTATGAACAACTCGCTATTGTCCATGGCTTGGGTGTCAAAGTGCATATTGCAGCAGGGCTCTGGGGAAGAAGAAACTGGAAGCAAACAGCCCTGTGGGTCCTACAAAGGATGTCAGACAGTTTTTGCAGTAGATTCTAGTCTAGCGGTGTAATCCAAATGGGAGACTGTGGGTACCAGGTGGATAGATCTTCCAGCTCTCTGGACTCCATGCCTCATGGAAAGAGGAATAACACAGGCTTCCTTGCAGAAGGGCCTGTTGCCTGTCTCTGAGAATGGAGTTTGCTCTATTCTTGAGGCATTAGTGAGGCAGGGCTTGACTGCAGAACCCTAGAAGACCTGGCCCTCACCTTCACCATTCTGCTCCAGCATTATCTACTACTTTTTATGCTTCACATGAAAATATCTGTCTTCCTTAGAGGGTGCCATAGGCAAATAAAGCTGGCCTTTTAACAGCTGTAGAGGGTACTAAAGGGTAGGTGATCAGTTGGCAACAGGTGGCAGAATACTTTCCATACTTAGAATGCTTCACCCAAGAGTTCAAGGCTCAGGCAAATGATTAACAAGAATACACAAGCCTATCCACCTGAAGGCAAAGACAGAAAGCATGAAGCAGAGGTTCAAGGCCTTTACCTTAAGATAAATTAAGAGGGTAGGAGTAGCTATTCAGAGAAAGCACCTAGTGTGGTAGTTGGAACATATTAAGTGCCCAGTAAATACCACACAAAGAAATTGAATGATGCAGCATGAAATTGTGCAAAGAATTAAATATTTAATTTGTCTGTTTCTTGCACCAGAATTTGTATTTTCATAAAATGACATGATTTGTTTTATCACTACTCAATGTGAAACTCACTATTCTCTGAGCAAAAGAGCTATGACTTAAAAGAGCCTTGAGTTTTGACTAGTGTCCTAGGAAGTCTCAAATGCAAATCTTCTACCTTAACATTCTTTTCAGTCATTTTAAAATGAGATCCCGTGATTCAGACTAGCTTCTATGGTGGTCATCACAATCCCTGACCTGAAATTATGCTACAGAGCTACTGTGATAAAATCAGCATGGTACTGGCAAAAAAAACAGACCTGAGGATCAGTGGTACAAAATAAGAGATGGAGATGCAACTCTAAACACACTCAGCCGCTTTATCTTTGACAAATGAGCAAAACGGGGTCACTGGAAGAAAGACGGCCTCTTTAATAAATGGTGCTGGAAAAACTGGCTTGCCACATGCCAAAGACTAAAATTAGACACGTGTCTATCACCATGCAAGTCAAAACGGGTCAAAGATATAAATATTAAAATAAGAACACTATATTTACTGGAAGAGAAAATAAGCAGAAATCTTGAGGACAAAGGTGTAGGTAGAGACTTCAAGAACAAAACCCAGACAGCATGGGAAGTATCACAAAGAATCAACAAATGGTATGTCACTTTACTAAAAAGTTTTTGCACAATGAAAGAAATTACCAACAGTGTGAACAGAGTGAGAATACAACATAGCCAGTTGTCCTGCAGACAAAGGACATATATCTAGACCATATAAAGGACTGGAAAAAATCAGGCCCCCCAAATTAAAAAACTCAATCCAGAAATGGATATCTGAGATTAATACCCACTTCTCAGATGAAATACAAATGGCAAATAAATACATGAAAAAATGTTCAACAACTTTAGTAATTCATGAGACACAAATTAAGACAACACTGAGATTCCATCTCACCCTGGAAAGAATGGTTAAAATCAAGAAATCAAACAAAAACAAATACTGGAGGGGCTTTGGAGGAAAAGGAACGCTTCTCCACTGTTGTTGGGCATACAGACTGGTGCAGCCACTGTGGAAATCAGTATGGAGATTCCTCAAAAAACTAGGATTGGAAATCCCATTCGACCCAGCTATTCCCCCTCTGGGTATCTTCTAGAAGAATAGAAAACATTATACCACAGCAATATATGTACGCCCATGCTTACAGCAGCACAATTTGTTGTAGCAAGACTTGGAAACAACCCAAATGTCCATCAACCAAGGCATGAGTAAAAAAGATGTGTTTTTTAATATATAATGGAGTACTACTCAGCCATAAAGGTTAAATTTGAGATTTGTATAAGTAAATGGATGCAACTTGAGACCATACTTATAAGTGAAATAAAGCAGACCCACATATGTAAACATTATATTGTCTTACTAATGTGAGAAACTGAGTAAATAAGATCCAAAATGTACAATACATATTGTGAATTGGGAAGAAATCATTTAAAAGAAAAGAGAAACTTGGATGAGGGTAGGGCAAAGGAAAGAAGGAAGGAAGGAGAAATATATATATACACATAGCAAGATAGTTAAGATTGTTATATAGCTAGTTTCTATTAATTCCTTGAAAAGAAAGGTTTGAGCTAATTTTGTTGGGACACTATTTCTTGCCTATATCTTGTACTTGGAATAACTACTATGAAGATAACAATATGCTATATATTAATTATTGTTACTGTCCTACTGGCCTGTTTTGAAACTGTTTTATTTTTTTTTCTTTCTCTCTTTAGAATAAAAACATACCAGCTGCCAGTTAAGACTAGCTACTATGTGGGATACACTCCCACACTCCCTTCTCCCACCTTTCCACAACAATCCTCCAGTCAGAAATTAAGATATAGATTTAAATATCTAGAGATCTACTTTTCTCTCTAAAGTGCCAAATTTATATTCTAAGAATAAAAAGTTGGTAATGTGCCCTTAATCTCTATATGAAGTCATATTCAATTGTGTTTGTGAATATGAAAATACCAGTGAATAAAAATTATGTATTATTGATATATTTCCAAATAAGTAGAAAAAAGTTGTATGGATACACACATGCACACGCATATCACTATTAATCAAAGAAGACTACATGCATAGTAAATCTGATCATTTGTACTCAATAATTTAGTTATTAGAGAAAGAGAGAGTTGTAGAATTATATATGGATAAGGGGATGAAAGAACCCACAAACTCAGATCAGAAAATCTCTCTGATATGAAAAACATTTTTCAGAATTAATGCTTCATCTTATACTTTTACATACAAAACACTTAAAATATATTCAGTTCAAAAACCTGTGTATGAATTGGACAAAAGCAGGAAACCACAATAAATGAATCTGTAAAAATTATTTTAAAATAAACAGAGTAAGTATTCTCAGATTTCCACAAAGTTAAAGTATAATAAACACAAAGAAATTTTACCTGTACATTCTAAAATGGAGTTCATGCTTCTTTTTGTTTTTGTGTATTCAATGAGTAAAAGGAATTATAAAACTAAACAGAGGGGTCTACACCCCAACATTTGCATTCAGAAGTATGACTGCTAATGATAATGTCAATTTGACAAGCTTAAGAAAGGCCCAGGAGATCAGTAAGTACGTTTCTGGGTGTGTCTGGGTGGATCGTGGAGGTGTGACTGTGTGCTATATATGGTTCCTGGTCCCTCCCTCTTTGGCATTATTCCTCCTCTCTGCCTCCTGGTCACTATGAATGAAGCATCTCTGCTGTATCACACCTTCCACCATGATGCTTCTGCCTTGGATTCAGCTAACCATGGGCTAAATCCCCTGAAACCACGAACAAATTAAACTTATACCCCTCTTTCTTTAAATTGTGGCCATTAGGCATTGTGTCTCAGCAACAGGAAAGCTAACTAGTACAAGAGCTTTCATCAAATACCAAGAAGCTTGATTTCAGGCTTTTAGTTACTTTATATTCCTGTTCCCAGTTGATACTGGGCAACTTTAGGTTGCAGGCAATAGAGGTACAGCACTTTGGAAATAACCTTGAGGGATTTATGTGATCTAGAGCATAGGAAGACCTGAGTTCTTCTTCCTCATTCATCCAACCCTTTCCTTCTATCTTCATCTACCGCTTCCCCAGTGCAAACAACTATTAGGCACATTATGTCCCTGTTCCATCCGTATCCTATTTACACTTACATCTCCATGAATGCTAGGTGGCTTTCAGCCAATTCCCAGCATTCTCTGCCTGAGGACTCTTTGGTTGCTTTAACCCATTTTCCCATATACAATGTAAGCTGGAAACACTAGGGCATTCATGTTCAATACCTAAGGACAATCCCTCAATAACTGTCATAAGTTGGTACCCTGGTGTACTTGTCTTATTGGTGGGATACAGGTTCCACACTGCTTCACAGAGTTCTCCAATGGGATGAAGCCCCATTTCTTAGTTATTTGCTTGATAACATACCCTTTATAGGTTTTTTTCCCACTCATCTTATTTCTCTTTTCCGTTTCCAGTGTCTCCGGAAACGGCCCACTTTCCTCAAATAAAAACTACTTTCTTGCAAACATTGTATCCAGGTTGACTTCTGGAGAACCCTATCCAATCAAACACACATAGACACTCTCTCTCTCTCTCTCTCTCTCTCTCTCTCTCTCTCTCTCTCTCTCTCCACAACCTGATCCTGGACTGAAGTGTGTCCAATCCAAAAGTCTCCCCTGTTTAATTTCTCCTGGACAACTCAAGCATAAGTCTTTGGGTAAATGTTAAGAGATTTTCCTAAAGAAGATTAAGAGGAAGAATAGAAGTGTGTGAAAGAGGGAAAGACATAAAAATAAGCAAGACAGAGGAAGAAATGGTGATGGTTGGGGAAAAGAAAGATGAAAAAGCCAAGAAGGAGTGGGGAGAAGAGGAAGAAAATGGAGGAGGAGGAGGAGGAGGAGGAGGAGGAGGAGGAGGAATATGTGCGGGATTGTTTAGGGTATGTTCTGTACACTCTGACCCTTCAAAGCTGAAGGTCATGGCAGAAACTCTGGGCTCTTTAGGGTATGTGCCAGACCAAGGGCAGTCAGGTTTCCTTGAGGCATGGGGTGACATTGCTCCTTGATTTAGAATGGGCATAGGAGCCTGAGGATGGCTGGCAGGATCTGCTACAGTAAAAGAGAGAGAGCCGGATGCCCAGTAACATTCTGTGCAGGTCTGTCCAAGTTCACTAACCTTTCTGGTTCTCATTTTCTTTATATGAGAATAGCATCCCCTCCCCCACTCACAGAAAGCACATTCCAAGATCCCCAAGGCGTGCAGAAAGCCACGAATAACTCCAGACCCCATATAAACAGTACACTCTTTTTTCCTATGCATAGACACCTATGATAAAGATTAAAAATTAGGCACCTCGAGATATTAACAATAATAACCTATGAGTTATTATTCTATAAAGTGATACAATTATAATAAAACACTATAATCACATGGCTAGCATAACTACTTTTGCACATTGCAGCCATTATTTTGTATTGTTTGGATTTTGTCTTCATTGTTGTTTTGTTAGTTTTTCAAATCTTTAAAATAAAAAAAGAAAAAGAAGCATTTCTTCAATGCAAGCACTGCAACATCAGGATGGCTATTATGGGACCCATGGGCAGGTACCACACACAGTGTGGGTACCTAGGGCAAAGGGGTGATTTACTCCCTGGGCAAGATGAAGCAGGACAGTGTGGGGTTTCATAATGTTACTCAGCATAGCACACAACTTAAAACTTGTAAATAATAAATATTTTTGAGCAGCAGTAGATAACAGGTAGCTAAAACCCTAAAGACTAAAACTGTGAATGTAGGATGACTGCTATATTTTAACAAAAATAGTACACGCCTTGCTTATGTCACAGGGAGAGACATCAGTGAAGATAAAAGCATCTAGTGTTCTGAAGGTGTGAACAATTCAGAGCCCTCAGCACAGTATGCTGAGGTAAGGGAAGCAAGCATATTGAGGGGTGGGGGCCAGAAAGGCCACTTCCCTTCTTAGCTGTGGACTTACAGCACTTCCAAAGAAACCAAAAAATTTAAGCATTTGTACAAACTCTTCTGTTATTGTACTTTAATTAGTTCAATTGCTTAAAAAATGAAGACAAGGACTACAGATGTCAAACAGCCCCCAACCCAGAATCACAAGCTTCAGTCTTTTTGGCAATCAAGTTGTGACCACTGACATCCACAAATGAAGGTAGCGAGGATCCAAGGCGAGTCCTTAGGTGACCAACTATATGCCAGTCAATCTTAACTGTCAACGTAATGGGATTAAGGGATGCGTGGAGAGGAGCCTGCTGGGTCCTGGGCGCTGTTCTCATTGGTGGATTGACCCCCATACTCATGTTCTGGGAAGAGGCAGCCCCACCCAGAGGAGGTGGTCCTTGTTTGTACCTTAGGTGTGCTTGTCTCCCTTGCTCTGCTCTCCAGCCTGCATGCAGTGAGTAGCTTTTGCTGCCCATGCCCTTCTGCTGGTAGGCTTCCACCTTGGAGCCTCCCAACCGAGAGATAAACTTCTGAAAGTGGGAGCAAAAGCAAACTACTTCGTCAAATTGCGAATGTCAGGTACTTTGTCACAACACTGAGAAAGCTGACTGGTATGACCTACTAATTAAAATATTCTCCAAAATAAAGCATGCACCAACACAGAGACTCCCAGGACCTTCCTCATCTGGTGTGCTCAGAAACCTAAGCATCCAAGCTATGGGATAGATTTGCACACAAAGGCCCATCCCATGGCTCTTCCTGTGGGAAAAGAATGGCCTTTCAAGGCAAGACAGATTTTTTTTTTTTTATACTACCACACTAAAGCTTGCATAGAATGTTAATGCACAAATTGCAAAGAATCCCTTTGGGGAGACATCTGTGTTTATTTCAAAAAAATAAATGGCATCACCTTCCCCAAATAGAGTAAACTGCTGAGGCTTTGGGCAAAAGCAAACGCCCTTTCCCTGAGCATTTAACTACAAGCCACAGCTCATCAATATTTGGCATAACTGGGCTGGTCCTATCTCACTGTGTCCTGGAACCTGTTCTGAAAGAGATCAGAGTGTTTTCTGTTCTGATTTTCTCTGCCTTCATAGCCTGCTAGGTTCTATTTAGCAATTCTGAGCCCAGATAATTCTCCCCAAATCTTTCCCAAGAACTAAATCTAAAATAACTCCAGCTGCGAGGACCCAAGAGGCTTATCTGATATGGCTTATGGCATGGTGATTCGTGACACAGGTATGGAATTAATATTTAGTATAAGGTGAGGACTCTCATCTTGCCTCGTACATCAAAACACAATGTTGACTTTGGGAAAGATTATGGGCACAGAAATGACCATCTAGCGGTGGTAAACATGTGGCACATTTAAAAAATAATAATAAAGACAGCCATGGTGACACACACACACTCATGAGCCCAGCTACTCAGAGGACTAAGACAGAGCTGAGGCAGGGGGATCCTGAGGCTAAGGCTACCTTAAACAACTCAGTGAGATCTCGTCTCAAATATGCCTTTTTAGGAAAAATGACTGGGCAAGCCAGATCTTCTCCTTTTAGGTACCTTCACAAAAGAATTAAAGTCAACATGTTACAGTGATCCACGTATACCCAGATATACAGCAGCAAAATCCTTAATAGCTGAATCTTGGAAGCAGCATATATGTCCACTGACAGACAAATAGATAAAGAAAATACAGTATTTACACACAGCAGAGCACTGCTTTGCCATAAAGAAAAACGAGTCATTTGTAAGAAGATGGGAGCACCTGGAGATTCTAATGTGAAGTGAAGGAAATCAAACAAGTTTAACTCTTTCATGGTGTGTCTTAGAGGACAATCACAAAATATAAAGAGCAAGTAAAGGATAGAAAATAGAAAAGAAGATAGATTTTTACAAGTGGGAGGGAAATCAAGAGATGCAGAGAGCAGAGAAGGAAGGAAGGGAGAGAGGATGAAAAGGGAATGGAGATGAGCTGTGTACATGAGCAGGATCTCCAGGGAACTGAAACCATTATGCACGGTGAACATGGGCCAGTAAGAAGCAAGAACTGAAGAAAAGAGAAAATAGAAAATAAATTAAAATGGGCTAGGGATGTAGCTAGAGATCAGGTGCTTTCCTAGCATGTGTGAGGCCCTGAGTTTATATCCAGGATAACAGAGAGAGTGAGAGAAACAAAGGAAGAAAAGTTGTGACCCTGCTCCTGTTAAGCTGGTGGTGAAAACCAGCACAGATGGCCCTAGGGTGCCCCTATTGCCCGGGTGTCATAATGGTTGGTGCCAACTTAGATAATAAACTATGTGGTCACTGTTGCAGTCAGGATTTGCAAGAGAATAGATTGAATATGGGACACATAATTCATAGGGTTATTTTATAATATTCACCTGAAAGTCAAGTGCAGAAGACTGCAAGAGATCTGTCCACACACTAAAGACCCAGAGAATCCACCTGAGAGCCTGGATCCCACAGCAATGTCCTGCAGGAGTCCAGCTGGAGGCCAAGAACACATGACAATGTCTCATGCAAGTCTGTATCAAGGATCTGCACAAAGGTCACAGGTGGAAGCTAGAAAGTCTGTGCCAGCAGGATGAAAGATCCATGCCAGTGAGCTGAGCGATCGGCACTGGAGCCAGGAAGCAACACTCAAGAAAGACCAGAGCTCCCTCAAAAGGAACCACACTTATCCTCAGCAACAGCTCCTCTGACCAAGAGAACAGCTGAGTTCATATCAGAAAAACCAGCATCACAGCTTTCTATAAGAGAATCAACAGCACACCATCTTCCCTTCCAGTTCTCCTGTTATACTGTTGGCAACAACCCTCAGGGAGGCCTTCCACACCCAGAACCATGCTGATTCAGTTCAGCTGGACATAACAAGTTGACCATTAGGTAATCCACCACAGTCACTCTAGGTGTAAGTCATTGTACCGAAGACTGCACTATTTTCTAGCTATGGGAATTGATAAAATTTTTGCTTCAAGCTTTAAATCCTGTCTGTAGAATTGGTTAAAGGAGAGTGGCCACCTCTCAGGTTGCTGTAAAGATGAAGCCTGATCATAAGTATAAAATGCTTAGTTTCCTACATGCTAAACACTCCATACCTTTTCTTTCTTATTATTTAAAACATAATCTGGGAGGAAATTTGTCATCTGGGGCCGAATCATCATTACCACCAAGCATTCATCTGCTTTAGGGTATTTTAGGTAAAACAGTGGTGACCTCCAGCAGCGTCTCCACTTAAGTGTCCCATGGGGCACAGAGGGTCACTCGCTGAGGTGTGTGGTGTGTGCTGCTGTGCCCTAGGCCACCAGGAGCTCAGGAAACCAGGAAAACTTGCTTCAGGGTCTGGGGTAGAGGATACAGTGAGAGTGGCTCTAGATGTGCTCAGGTCTGAGGAGCCAAAGCTGGGTGCGCTGGGATTCCTGCTCCCTCCCACTCCATCTCTCACAGCTGTGAGGACTCAGCTGGCTCCTGACCCAGGGTTACAGCAGACCGGGTATCATCACAGGACCATAGAGTGCCAGGCCTGCCCTCCTACACATTCTTCACCCTCTGAAGGATTTTCCCAGCTCCATGTTTGCCAGTAAAGCCCCCTGATTCCTCTCCAGCAGTGGAAGACAAAGCCCAAATGTGATTTCAATTACAGCAATAACAAATTCATGAGGGCCCAGCCCCAGCCATCTGTCTAAGGAGTGTGTCAGTCTCTCTAGTGGTCATGATGAATATCATTTCACCAACGACCTAAACAAATGTGAGCACACTCATGGGTTTTCTGCAAAAGACAGATCAAATGGAGGGTGGGGCCATCTGAACTCCACACTCTGCAGTGGCAAAATTCATCACTTTGCTTCTGCATAATTCAGTGAGATTCACCACGTAAAAACTGAGAATAACTCAGAAACAGTGTTGATTAGAATCTAGGGGGCAGATTTTTAAATTTTAAATTATTAGTCTCTTTCTAGGGATTTCTTCATATTGCAGGTTCTTTGATATTACCTGGTGGCTGTTCTGAATGTGTGTTATGTAAATAGAATAGCTAGAAGGTATGAAAGACTTTCTTGGTGCAGGAATCATGCCAAGCATTTTGTTGCATTTAATTCCCGCAATTGCCTTCTGAATTGCATGAGTTTATAGGTGAAGATTTGAGGCTCAGAGTAAAGATGTAATTATTCCAAAGTCATACACCTAGCGAGGCCTGGTATGAATTTAAAAACCTTTCTCATCTATCTCCAGAATCTGAACTCTACCCACTCCCCCATGCCCTGTGGACATATGCAAAGGGACATGCTGCGCCTTTTGATTTCCTGTCCTTATGAACTGTGACCTGTGACAGATAACCCCCAAAGAGGTGATGGGATTCTTACTGGATAAGGAAGAGGTCAGCAGTGTGGACCTGAAGGGTACTAGGGGCAAGCGTAGAGCTGAGCCGCCGGGTGTCAACCAACCCACTGGACGCCCAGAACGAAACACGGGGTAGAGATGAGGAAACACACCCCTGACAGAGTTCAGATCTTTCTAATAATAACTGCTAATGTTTATTAAGCACTTAATGCATGTCAAAACCAGTCTAAGCATGTTTGCATGAAATTGTTAATTTAATTGTCAACATAGTCTCCCACGCTCATTTTACAGATGAGCAGAGGAGACGTGAAATGTTAAGTAACTGGCCCCAAACACACAAAGGGTAGCTAACAGAGTCTGTATTTGAACCTAGAAAGTCTAGCTTAGGAACACAAACTGATAACTCTTCTGTGTAGCTATGGTCCGCACTTAACATTTTTCCAGGGTGACATATGCATTTTGCTGGAAATTTTGTGAGAAACACAAAAGAAAACATGACACAAGAAAACAGAGATTCCGGTCTGTAAACTCTCATAGTGAAAAAGCACTGTCCTCTTAATTCAATGCATCAGCTACAACATGAGATAAGAACAATCTTTATAATCTGCATGGGCCAAATCACTAGATCTGAAATTATAAGAGCCACACTGACAGCTGCCAATACTCTTGGCGGTTCATCACAGTCCTGGCCTACCTCTCTCCAGATGACATCTGCAGCTCAAGCAAATAAAGTCGGGATGCGTGGTAGCTCATCGTTACATATCGGTATAACTCTTCTGAAAAACTGGGAACATTACCCGAGGCATAATAACCCTCATAAATAATCTACCAGCTTGAGGACATTAAATGTAAAGAAAGAGTGACCTCCGACCTCCCATTCCCTTTAATGGTGCTTCATTAGTCTCACAAATGGAGGCAAATTCATAACAGGGGGAGGGAGGGAATCAATTCTACCACTTGGAAATAATTAAGACACATACATCAAACAACAGCTTTTTTAATTCTTTCTAATTAAGTGATCCATCCCAGAGGAGTGCTAAATTGCTCAGTGCAAATATAAATTACACCAAGCATGAGTGTTTTAAGATCAGTGTGGAGTCTTGATGTTTTCTCTGTGCTCGTCCCATGCTTCCCAGACGTTCAACTACTGTTCTTTCCACAGCACTGAGAAGTGAAAACCCTGGATTCTGTCGGCATCAAGCCATGCAGCCTCCCCCACATGTGGACAATCTATCTGCCTACCCTCTTGAAGAAACAATCACAGCAAGGGAGCTGACATCATGGGCTCCTCCCTCCTCTTGGACCGCACAAATTCAGCAGATTTAACATCTGGCTTGGGACTTTTGTCCCTCCCTGAGCTATCATCCTTAAGGCGAGGAATTTATCAACAAGCCCATGGATGGGTTCTGCCATTGTCTAAGACCTCGGTCATCAATGGAATGGAACTTTTGGCGGCTTTAAGGCCTCAAAGCTTTGTCTAACTGCAAAATCAACTCGGGAGCAGCATGCAATATTGACTGACCCACTGTAGCATGTTTCTCTCATTCCTGAGAGAAACTGAGGCAGAGCTGAAGGTGAAACTTGACTTATACGAGATTCTTGTTATGCAGTTTTGCTTATATGACATAAAACTAACATTATTTTACTTGGATGGTACTCAGGAAGATCGTCAAAACTGGCAATGACTTGAACTTGCAAAGCTCTTCAAGGAAGTGTACAAGAGCATCCTGCATCCACAGAGAGAAAGCAGAGGAAAGAACACTGGACTTAGAAGATATCCAGTTCAGATCCTTCCACTTGCTAATTCTGTGCCTTTACATTCGTCAAATGGGGGGCCCAACACCCTTCATTTGAAGCTCAATGCTATGACAGTGATGCCAGATAATCATGTACATGTATGCAAATATGAACATACGCCTGAAGAAATGAATCGATAAATGGCTCATACTACAGGAATCATACTTCCAAGCAGCTTTAATGACTGATGTGCTGGGTAGAGTCTTCCAAGGTGAACTTGAGAAGAATACATGCACCTGAGTAATTTATTAAGAAAATTCTTTAGAGAGAAACTGGTGAGCAAATGAGCAAATCAGGCAGGGAGGAAGACAAAATATGTTAAGAGTCAGGTAATAACCCAGTTCTGGCCAGATCTGAAGCACCTTAGACTCTGTACACTCTCAATAGTCTCCCTTACCCAGCAAGCATGGGATATAAACTGCATTTAGGAGATGTAAATTCCCAGGCATTTCTTGATCCCTCCATGACCAAGACTCAAAAAGGAGCCAAGATGCAAATTCAAAGTACACAGAAGCTGGGAGTGAGTGCACAGAAGCACTAAAAGTGATTGATCTAAGGGGATCTACTCTGGTTCTGGCAAAGTCATCTACAACTTGTTCGCAGGGCATTTTGTCTTCATGGACCAATACAATACCTGATGTTTTACCTCTGCAGAGGTCTTCCTCTTACTTCGTAGTATTAGATTCCCAAAACACCACCATGTGATAGTTGGGACATGAACTATCACTACCCATTTAAAACAGGTAAGAGATATGGGGC
>PVLD010000302.1:90892-140607 GCA_004027595.1 Dinomys branickii | reverse complement strand
TGCACTAAATGAGAGAGGCCAGAGGAGATACAGATGTAGAGGGTAACTACTGGGGCAGCAAAGAGAGGGGTGTGATGGGAATGGAATGCATGAATGAGCCCAGGCAATGAACCAGTGCTGTGGAGGCCTCACAAATGTCAGCATAGTGGGGATTTACTAAACTATGACTACGGAGAAAAGCCTTGCAGCAGCAAATATATTGGTGAAAATGAAATCTATATATAAGGGAAACTTTCTTTAAAAGTTCTTTAAAGGGGGCATGGTGAATTACCAGGTACCTCAAGTGAGTTAAAAAGACTGACTGAAAGGTAGCAGCCTGGAAGAGAATACACATACACCAATGTTTATATTCTCCTAAGGTGAACACCAGTAAGAGTCCAGCAGATGGGTGTGCAAACTGATGCAGAAGAAAGAGTTCCAGGGCAATGCAGGATTTTGACCTGAGAAACAGAATTTCTAAATTCGTCAGATGCACATTGAATAAGCCAGTACTGTTTTCACCTCACTTTGTGGCTTGCTTTCCTCAGACTTAAACTGACTTATCAGAAATCGAAAATGATGGGTGTCAGAGTACCACAGAGCCAAGCCAGAACAAGAAGCAAGGGACCATAAGACCTGGTCTGCAGGTGTCTCAACTTCTCCCACACAGACCTGGAGTTTAACTCTGTGATAGCCACAGACAAAGAGAAACCCATAGCAGCCATTACTGACTTTTGCCAGATCCCTAAGGTCAACATCATTTCCTCGTACCACTTTCCAGAGTTTCAAAGAGAGTAGTAAATGGAAAAATGTAGGCAAACCTGCTCTTCAGATTGTAATGGGAAGCAACTCCTAAAACACTTTTAAATTAGTTAGTCCTCTATGTGTTCCGTACCCCTGAAAGCAGTAAACTAAATATGGATAGAAAATACTCAGAAAAGTTGTATCTGTAATGAACATGTGCAGTCTTTTCTTTTTTTGTCATTAGTCCCTCAGCAGCACAGTACGGGGACTCATTCGCATAACATTTACATGTGTTTGATGTTCCATGCAACCTAGAGATCATTTAAAGCATGCAGTAGCGTGCACATAGATTATATGCAAATATTATTCCATTTTATATAAGGACTTGAGCATAAGTGTGTCTTGGTATCCTCAAAGGATTCTGTGATGAATCCCCAGTAGATATCTGCAGCCACTGTACTTATTTTAGTTTTTATATTGTTTTGTATCTTCCTTATATGGTTAGTATTTCATCTTGCTTATCTCCCCATATCATTAAATGTTCTTTTAAAATTATGTGTTAGCATCCCATTAACATCCATTGTTGGGATATTTAAGAGTGTCATTATCTTTTTCCCATAGGACAGATGTGTTGATTCCATATATTCTTGGGGATAATAACTGTAAAAAATGTTTCTCAGCATCATTGCTTAAAAAGACATATTTACAAACATATTATTGTCTAACTTTTACAACAAGCTACTGAGGCAGTTATTGCTGTTATTTAATGAAAGTGTGACTGAGACTTGAAAAGTTAGCTTGGCCAAGGTCATAGGGCCCTCCAACTCGCTGTTTGAAGCCATTGCTGTCACCATCCTTGGAGAAATCACTCGAGTCTGCTCTCCAGCCCAGCATACCCTTGTCCCAATCCCCAGGCCTCAGGGTATGCTTTTCAGCTGCTCTTCAATGCCACTGAAAGCAAAGACACATTATTATATGATATTGTGCAAAGAATAAGCAACTACTGCCAATGAAACTGTGACACAATGCTCTCCTTTCATGCAGAGGCTACATTTTATACTTATTAAAAAGAACTTTTTATATATATTTAGACAAAGAAGTGACAATACTATGAACAGAAACCAAAATGAAGCTCCAGCATGCAGTGGCAGCCCAACTACATCTTACTGCTGCATGACTGACATTTTGAGCTGCCTTAAATGGTAAGACCTAGCCCAGTTCTCCTGGTATTTACATGCAAAACAATGTGCATCTTGGAATCAACAAAACATGGTGTCAACAAAATGCAGCTGAGTCCTCAATATAATCTAAAGGCCTGAGAGATTTCTGAAATGGCAAAACTCTTGCACAGTGTGTAATTTTGGGGGTTGCCTATGAATCACTTACAGACTTTTCCCACAGCACAGTTTTTCCTGGGCATATTTACTCAGCTCTGACACTGCACAAACAAAAATAGTCATTGTTCTTACTGGGAAGACAAATGCTTCAAAGAGAAGTTGTAGTTGCAAGCTCAGACTGTTTCACAGTGATGTATAAAGCAGCTTACAATCATCTGTTCACACTATTTCACCCAGTTGTGTGTGTAGAGAACAACTGTCATTGCATTTTCTGGTTGAAATGTCCCGTTGACAGGCTCTAAGCCTACTCCAGCTGAAGAAAGTTTGAGTCACTAAGAAGCGGCGTGAGTTATGCCTTCCAAGTAAAGACTCACAGAAGAATGTGACAAGCTTAGTGTTGTTTCTTTTAGAGAAATACTCGTGACTTTTGGTCTTCAGATTCAAGTTCATCCTACCTAAGCTTTTGTTGGAATATGATAATTGTTCAATTAAAAAAGACTTTCAGTCCCTATCCTGTTTGAAATCAAAACCATTGAATTCGAGGATAATTGGCATCAAGCCTCATTTCTCTTTCCTTTATGAGGCACTCGGTGTCCTGTCTCAGGCTTATAGCCACCACTTTGATCCTTTTCATAGACAAAATTGAGAAGGTTCAATGGGTTTATGTGTCTCCATTCAAGTCTGTATAATTCCAAAGGAAAGAGTCACTGCACTGCAGTCCCAAGTTCAAAAGCTCTTCTGTCATTTTGAGATTAAATAAAAATAGGAATCACACATAACTGTAAGCTAGCAGAGTAAATCTATACTTAACAACTTCAGAGGATAGTTTTTCCCAAAGTGACAAAGAAAAGTATTATTTCAAGTACAATTTTATGTACAACTCCTTCCTGTGGTCTAGAGGCTGATGGAAGTCAAGTCACTAGAGGTGGAGGCTCCCGAGAAGACAACATGGTATATGTCCCACTGTGCAGTTCCAGGTGGGAAAAATGGGTCTTCACAGGGACTGTCCTTACAGTGCAGATGTGGCACAGTCCAAAGCATGTGCTCCTTACCTGGCGTGTGTGCAGGTGATGTGCGTGGATCCTGGTAGGGAAAAGATGCTACACACAGACTGAAGAGAGTTTAAGGAAGGGACTATTTATTGTGGGTAGCAAGGGTTCAGGACATCCAGATGAAATAACAAGAGACTGAGTATGCTTTGGCCTTTCATCCAGAAACGGGGCAAGCTGAGGGCTGGAGTGCTGAAAGACAGCTACAGAAGCAGACTGTCTCCCAAGTGTGTGGCTTCCACGGCAGGGTCAGCCAGTCCCTGATTAGGGAGCAAGACAGGAGCTAGGGATCGAGGTCCCCCATTCTCCTCCAACACTCCCATTCTCCCAACTCCTCATCCTCATGCTGGATATCGGGGCAGGTCTGCAGCGTCAGAGCAGGCTGGATGACAGTGGCAGTGGACCAAAAGGGAAGGGGCAAGATGGCGTGGGATGCTAGGCTCTTCCTTCCTTACGTATGTCTGCTGCTTCTGCGATCCGTTGACGGGCATCACTTCCGCATGAGAACCTCATCCTCATCCTGCACTGCTGCCATGACGCCCCACAGGCCGCCTGGGGCCCTGCACCCACCCGTCCTCCTTGAGGCCCTTGCAGGCCTCATTCAGACAAACTCAGTCTTCACAGCTCCGTTTCACATCCTCGCACATCCTCAGGCTGCAGCGGCGGCTCCACTATGCTAGGTAACTAGGTGCTCACTTAGCAAATAATTCCACGTAAATAACCTAATTAGGGTCGGGTGTGCCTTGTGTGAAATACTGGAAACCAGAGTGCTGCAGATTTCAGGATTTTAATTTTCATTCAGGAGATCAAATGTATGGGTTGCATATACATAATGAGACATCTTGGGAATAGGATCCAAGTCTAACTACAAAATTCATTTATGTTTTGTGCATACCTAATACATATAATTTAAAGGGAATGTTATATGGTATTTTTAGTGCATCTGCATTTTGACTGTGACCAATCACATAAGGGAATGTTACCTTTTGGTGTCATGTCAGTTCTCAAAAATGTTCATACATTGGAGCATTTCAGATTTGAATTTTCAGATTAGGGATTCTGCACCTCTATCACTAATTAGATAAAAACACTGATCCTGGAGCTAGAAGAGGTCTCAGAAATTATATCTGGTGCGGTCAGAATATATAACATGGTAGCATGGATGTTTTATAAGGGGGACAATGAAGGCTCAGCAAGACAAGGTGATACACAAGACCTACATGTCATCTCACTAGGGACAAAGGTTTCTTTTTAGTAAAGACTCCCAAGAAATCCAGTCTTTTTCAAGGTGTAAGGTGGAAATCACATAGCATTAAGAGCAACAAGTCAGTTGGTGAGAAAGTGAGTCTTTTTCACACTCATCTCAACAACTGATTCTATCAAAAAGAAAGACTTGGTTCAGAATTAGGACACCTTAATCCCCCTTTAAACACTTGCTACACTTCCTCTTTAAGAAGAAAAAGAAGCATCAAACACAGATTTCAAGTTCAGGCAATAGCTGAAAGATTTAACTTGATCTTGTGTTACTTCTCGATTTGAAATTGTATGTTCCCTTTTATTTCACACTGGATGATAATGGTTTCTAATTTGTGTTAATAACATTAAAGTTTCCTTCTTGACACATTTTTAACATTCAGTAGTCATCAATCTAAAGAAAATATATGTAAACAAGGATATGGCTTTTTTAACAAGGCTATGAAAAATTATAAACACATTTAGGTGAAATAATACAGTTTGGGAAACACTAGTTCATCCCAAACAGTTTTTATGTAAATCCTTGAGAGCAAATTCTGAGAATGCAAGTCTTATGAGTATCAGTCCTATGGTTATGTTATAGTAAATAGAAGAAGGGGTTTTGCAGATGGGACTAATATCTGCAAAACTGAATGACTCTGAATCAATCAAAAAGGAGATGGTGGCAGATGGGCCTCACCTCAGGAAGAGGTGCCACAGATGTGACAAACACTGGCAGCTAACTTTCCTGCTGATTTAGCAGGAGCGAGCCATTGTGCTGCAAGAAGAGGGCATGTGGCGGAGAACTTAGAGCAGCATAAGCAACAGCAAGCAAGAAGCACAACAGGAACCTAAGTTCTGCCGCCACAAGGAGATTGGATTTGGCCAGAAATGGATGTGCTTGCAAGAGGACTCCAAGTCTCAGGAGAGCTTGCAGTCCCAGCTGAAACCTGTATTTTATCCTGATGAGACTTTGAGGAGAGGACCCAGCCAGCAGATATCCAGGCTCCTGATCCATGGAAAATGACTTCAATATGTACATATATACACACATACCAAATATATCATTACTGTATATATATGTACATATTCAAAGTGAATTTGAGAAAAATTTAGAAGAGAATTGGGAGAATTAATTGGAAGAAAGCATTATGATATTATACCACTGCGAATTCTACTGAGTCCACTATGTAGATATATAGTATTAAACAGATAACTACTGAAACAAAGTGTTCATCATTCATGTGCCAAAAGGAAATCACAGAGCTCTCCAAGGAGTATCAGGAGTCTTCCAGCCCAGTGCTGTCTACACTTCACTGTGCACACAAATCCCTGAAATATCTTACAGCAACACAGACTCTCACTCAGTGGGTGTGGTCTGGGACCTGAGGCTCTTCCTGTCCACAGCCTCCTTAGTGACGCCAATACCGGCACTGTGAACGCTGGCAGGTGTGTCCTTCTTCCTGCCACAGCTTTAAGCCACAGTAAACACTTCCTAATTGGCTTTGGAGAATTAGCAAGGTGATGCTATCACCTTCCCATTATCCAGCACAGCCAAAGAACACCTTGTCTTCATGGGCCACTCAAGGAGTTGGAGGAGATTGGGATTTAGGTATCAAAGACTGCAGATAACCAAGACTGAATTTCACAGGCAACTCCTCTGACACAGGGCAGGTCACCATGAGACCGGAAATTTTGTTGAAAGGTACACCCAAGATTTACACCCTAGTCTAAGCTCTATTCAAACTTCTGAGACTGTCAAATTAGGTTGCAAGTCTCCACATTTATTATACGATTCCTGGTATTTCCTGTTTCCAGTCCGGCTGGCTGTATCTTAAGTATAGCCTCTCTTGTGGTTTTTTTTTTTTTTTTTGTATTTCCACTTACCCATCCCAGCTAGAATCATGAAAAGTAAAACAGCAGGTAAAAGATACAAAGCTCAAAACAAATTTTGTGGGAGATTTCATTCATTTTACCTACAAAGAGATTGCAGTTAGGTTTCTCTGCTGTGATGGATTTCACCATTACATAAAATTATGAGCCTGGTTTTTATTTTCCTCCCTTCTCACCTTCTAATAATACATTTGATTCATAATATTGGGTTGAATTCTAAATCCAGAGGGTAGAGTTGGGGAAAATTCTGGAAATTAACTGTCTGGTCCTGTTATAGTAAACCAACCATTATTCTATGCACATAAGCTCATTGATTTAAAAGATGTTTGCCATAAATTGATAGTTTTATTGATTAGTGAGAAAGCTTTCAGGTTCATGCTGACTGAGGGGAGGCAGACAGCAGCTGGAGAAGTAGCGGTCTGGGTAAAACCAGGAAAAAAGGAAATTATGGTCTATGAAGAGATTGAAGATTTAGATGACAAAAATAATAGGCTTCTCTAGCAGTCAGACAAACCATTGAATCCATGAGCAGACTCAAGCAGGGGAGATGTACACAGACCCAAAAAGGGGAAAATAGGAAGTTATCTTCAGAAGAGAAGCCACCCTGGATCCTAGAGATTAGCAAATATTTCATTGTCAAAACCTAAATTACCCACATTGCTCGTCAAAAGCCATGAAGTATTTAGCATGACGCTGGTTTTATTAAATATGTAGATTTTGTGGCAAAGACAGAAAGAATCAAAGAATGAAAAGGCACTATTTTGAGAATTGGTGGCAGAGCCAGGGTAGCATTCCCTTGCTCCTGATCATCCTTGGGGAGTGACAGCCAGGAATTTAGATGCCAAGGTCCAAGGTAGAACTATCTCCTGATGCCTCTTCCTGAAAGTTTTCTCTTTTGGTGCTGAGGCAACCTTGGCAATCTCTGCTAATCCATTCTGTATGTTCAGGAGCTGAGCATGAGTAAGGACAGCAGACTCTAAAGGATCCTATTGCTGAGCGATGTGGGAGGGCATGGGGCAAGTTGTCCCCAAAGTACCCACACTATACTTTGTAATAATCCCACTTCTAATGAAGAAGCAGAAGTGAATATGTACAAACAATCACAATCACATCAGTACACAAATATAGACACTGAAAAAGAGTCACAGAGGTATGTGCAGCACTCCAAAAATGTGTGTGTGTGCGTGTGTGCGTGCGTGCATGTGTGTGTGTGTGTGTGTGTGTGTGTGTGTGTGTGTGTACTTAGAAGTATGTGTTCACTTCTGTGAACCAATGAAGCTAGACTCAGGTGGTACTCAGAGGAAAAAGTCATAATACTAGGAAGGACCTAGCCTCAAGGTAAGACCTAAAGCATAGAAAAGGTAAGTTGAAGTGACTGGGCTCCCACTTAGGTAGAGGGTTTGACACTTGCAACCAGTGGCCCAGATTCTTGGCTATAAATTTCCCATATGACAAAAATAAAAGTTTAATTGACAATATCAGGGTCAGTTCCCGAGGAGGGTCCCCCCACAACTATTTACCAACAATGGCCTTTCTGCAGGGTGCTGTGTCCTGTCTACTGGAAAGGACTTGCCCTCTGCCAGCAGTGCATTAGCTAGCGTGAATCCTCTGGATCCCACCCTCACTTGCTTTTCTCTGTACCTCAGGGCTGAGCCAGTCCAGGCACACTTTTAGATCCCCTACCACTGGCTCCAGGAGTAAAGACAACACCAGGGTATTCCTCCTGTCTCTACATCGAATAGTTTCTCAGGCACAGGATTCTTCCCTTCCATGGTTCCAGGACCTGCCAGAGGAGCTTTCCTGGGATCAGATCTTCCCACGCAGTCCCCAGAGTCAGCTAACTTTACTTCTCTATTCTGATTCCCAGCCCTGAGTATGGCAGTGGCATCCTGTATCTTCCACCTTCCCCTGTTTTAGTTCTTCCAGTAACCTCTCTTATTCAGTGCCTATAGTAAACTCTATCAAACTACCTGGCCTGACATAGGTTCATTTTCCTTGACAAACTATAATAGAAATAACATTCTTACTTGGTTTTGGACTCTCTGCAAGAGAAAAAACATCCACATGTGCAAAACTTATTTTGCCGGAACAACTTCATTGTTGTCACAGCGTATGAAATACTACCTATTGTGGCTGATATCTAGATGTCCCTCTAGAGCCTTATGCACTCATAGGTGGGGCTTTTTCAGAGATGGCTAAATCTGGAGTATGTGATTGACTCATGGTGCAATGTTAGGATTAAGGGTGCCAAGATAATGATTATGAAATTGGTCCGCTGATTGATTTGGCACACCCTAATCCCGGTAGCCTAGATATAAAAGGGGCAGAAAGAAGCTGTAAAGTCCCTTTCTTGCTTTGCTATCTTCTGCCCACTATGAACTATTTCTCCTCTGTGGTGCCCCTCTGCCATGCCAGTATGGACTGGCCTTGGAGCCAGTAGACTATGAAACCTCTGCAAACTGGGAGCCAAAGAAAACTTTCCTCCTTAACCTCGGTACTGAGTATTTTGTCTCAGCAATGAGAAAAGTAGCTAACACACTACCCAAGAGATAGAAAATCCTGCTAAAATATATTTGCCTGTTTTATCAAAGTTCTACCTCCTAAATCCAGACTGCAAGTGAAGGATGGCATCAAGAACAGTCCATAGTTTCTGAAGGTCAAAGATGATAGTGGATTTCTACCACATATGTCTGAGCTTATAATTAAGCCTCCAAAAAGAAGGAGCAAAAGTAGACAGCCCAAAGTTGAAGGCCAATTCCTAGAACCCACATAGCTTCCAAAAGAATCCAGTTCATCTACATGAAGCAATGAATCCAATCCTCAAAAGGCAGTTGTGAGGGGCAACATCTCCTGACCCTAGAATCAGGCCCTGAAGGGCTGGCATGTCTCTTTGTACTGCTTAGAACTCGTACAGTACACTGGATCTCAAAGAGATTTTAGACATTAACCAATTATCTTGTTCTTGGCCTAATGCCAGGTTACACTATCAAGATTTGACCAACTCTTTGTACTCTCTGTAGTCTGTAGGAATGTAGCTTTGTCTGTTTCAGTCAAAACTGAAGCCAAGCTGAGACCTTCAGCAGAAGGAAGCCTTGATGATTTAATATTTAATACAAACATCCTGTTCCCATAAACCAATCCTCTTTAACAGAAAAAAAAAATGTCATTAGAACACAGCTGAGGAAAAAGGTTATAAACTTTGAAAATAGCAAAATAGTTAGTGTTTGGAGCTTTTAAAGTAATTCAACAGACATACAGTTGTGCAGCTGTGGTAACTTGGGGGGCAGATTTTGCATCATCTCCTTTCATCTGCCTCTGGGTGCCGATTATTGAAGGTTTACATTTTGTTTATGCTCGCTGTGATGTGCAGATATTTGCTTTTCCTTTTGAATTTCCTCCCTCTGGCTTCCCCTCCTCCACTTTTTTTGCCTTTCAGGAGCTGATGAAGAGTGAGAGAGAAATGAGTCTGAGAAAATAAAGCTGTCTGTTTAAAACAAAATCAGGCACAATGTAGGAAGCTGCAATACAAACCTCCCCACCCTGCCCTTTTCCGAGCCTAATGCCTGACCTTCAGGGACCACCCTCTCTCAAGCCCTTCCTCTATGAGTCATGCTTCAAAACTGGCCCTCCAGGATGGAAATCAAGGCAGTTGGCTACAAATGCCAGAATCTCACTGTGGCAAAAAAAAATATCTCCACTTTTCTTCAAACTTCTGAGCATTAGACAACTGGAGAACAACCAAGACCCACCAAATACTGTTTGCCATCTGGTTTTTATTTAAAAGCCAACCACATGGCATTTGCCCTTCCCCTTGACTGACATGTTCAATCACAAACCAGCCCTGGTTTACCCATCTTGCTTGTCCGTGGGACTTTTATATAAGTATAATTTTGGCATTAAAAATGTTCATTACACAGTTCCATCTCCTGGTAGGATATTTAAACTGTTCATAAATATCCTAGCAGGCAATGGAGCTGTGCAATGATCCCTAGAATATAAAGGGTCACCCCTAATAAAATTCTGCCCCAATCAAAGATAGAAAAAAAATGGAGGAGCTTGGGTTTTGAATGGCATTAGCCATCACCAAGTCGTTATTTCATGGCGGGCACTTAGAGATTAAAGTTTCCACTGGATACTTAAGTACTGTTAATGGCTGACAGTTAGTAAAGAAAAAAAACAAAGGTTTATAAAAATCCAAAAAATAATTCCCTCTCACAGATTCCCATCCTAGGATTCCATTTAACAATGTATTGAAATGCATTGAAACCATATTTTCATTTAAAGACTTGACTCTAGTGACCCCAGTTTTCAGTGATTTCTTGCTTTTTAAACCCTTGTGTCATCTGTCATCTGTTCATTGTGTATATAGAGATAAAATATGACTCTCGTGTTACACTGCCTTATAGTATTATATTATGAAGCATTATGAACATGCTTGTCTCTTCTGGTGAGCTTGGAACATACAGAATCCAAGACAAGATGTGGAGATAGCTGAAAGGTTGGAGAATTGGCCTTGAAACCAAGAGTAAGAGTGCAGGAGAATGAGTCAGGGACAAAGGCAAAGGTCTTACAAGGGTGCAAGGGTGCTACTCTAGATAATGCGGCCCAGTTCTAGAAGGTACAGTAATACAACTAGAAATTCCCTTTGACCCAGCCATCCCCTTTCTAGGTGTCTTCCCAAAAGAGTTAAAGTCATCATATTGCAGTGATCTGTGCACACCTGTGTTCACAGCAGCACAATTCTTACTAGCTAAATCTTGACAGCAGCCTGTATGTCCAACAGATGAATGGATAAAGAAAATGTAGTGTTTATGTGCAATGGAGTGCTACTCTGCCAGAAAGAAAGACAGAGTGGAGTTGTTTGTAGGAAAATGAGTGCACCTTGAGGCCACGTTATGTGAAATAAACCAGATGCAGAAGCTTAAATATCACATGGTTTCTCTTGTACGAGAAACTCAAATTATAGACAAGGAACAAAATAAAACATAATGTGAAATAGGAAGCTAGATCTTTCTCAAGTGATAAGGGGATGAAGTGACGGCAGAGATTATAAAAGGAATTAAGATGTGTTACACGTACCAGTGCCACACCACGAATGCAAATATGTACTAGTGAAAAGTAAAAAATAATCAAGAGATTACCCCTGAAATTATCCAGCTGCAAGGCAGGAAGTTGAAACGTGACCCACCTAACTGTTCCTCACTGATGGAACAGAGCTCCCTAGGTCCTTCTGTCTTGGTCTTATCATATCAAGTTTCTCAGCTCGGAGCCATGTGTCCTACACAGCACAGTACCAGACACTGGTAGGAAATGAAATAGATATTTCTGATACAAGCAAGTTCAGAATGAATCGATCATGCATCATGTACCCCTAATCTCATCTTTTTTTCCTTCTTAACTTTATGTTGTCATCCTTCTATCATAGTTTTCATAGATATGAAAAAATATTTCATCTGTGATGGAAAAGTATTCAAATTTACAGTACAAAGCCCTTGCTCTTTAAATTGACATTGGGCAAATAAAAGGCCTCTCTGAGTTTTATTTCTAAACTCTACAAGATCCTTTCCACTGAAGGTCATATAACAATGAGCATGTATCTGTGTGTGACCCCCTGGAAACTGTGACAGTGGATGTACAGGTGAAGGACCTACTGCCCCTTGTCCCCATGGACAGCTGTTCTCTAAAGGTCTGAGCACTTCTCGCTGTCAGGGAATCACAGGGTACAGTGTCACTACAGAGACAGATCAGAGTTCCCTGCTTGCTGGTGAACCCTGAGCCTTTCCACAACTTCTGGCATTAGTGTGCAACTTCCCAGAGGAGTGGATCTCACCAGTTCCCCCTGGTAAGAAAATACTGTCCTCCCTTATTTCCCCAACAAGGCCTTTTTCTATTATACTATGTCCATTGTATGAGTTATAACTAATTCTCTTATAATAAACCATCCCAAATTTATAGCTTAAAACAATAATCACTAGTTTGGAAAGCTACAGATTGATAGATGAGGAGAAGGAGGGGCAGACAGTGATATGTGACAAAACAAATACACTAAAACATTACATCGTGGATACAGTTTTTATTTAAAAATGTTGAAAGTAACCAAGCATTTACTGAACTCACACCCATATGGGTTCCTCCACTCTTGGATGGACCAGACTGATCTTGGCTGGGCTTGCTCAGGCATCCGCCTTCTGCTGTGATGATCCACTGGGATGCGGTGGGGGGCTCTCACGGCCTTACCTGTGTTGCTTTCCTCTATGCTTCCTCCCCCTATAGTCCAATGAGAGCTTATTCACAGTGTCCACAGGAGTCCTGGAAGGCAAGAGGAAACGGGCAAGGTTTCTTGAGTTCTTGGCTTGGGGATGTCATAGTGTCACTTTCGCTAGCCTGTTGGCCCAAGCGCCAGCCCAAAATTTAAGGGCAGGGAAACAAACGGGAAGGGTACCGTCCACTCTGTTGGTTAAATCTACTCCGCACCCACTCTACTGGCTGTGAACTATTGCTCCCAAAAAGCAATGGGCCCTGGGTGGACAGACTTACAAACTCACTGAATTTTGAGTATACACCAGCAGTCCCATGCTTGGAACTTTGAAGATCTTTGTCTTCAGACCCCAGAAGAGAGGATGATACTTTAAAATCTGTAATGCAGCTTCTCTGTACACGGTTCCTCTTTCCACTGTTTCAGTTATCCATGGTCAACTACGGTCCAAAAATATTAAATGAGCATTTCAGAAATAATTTATAGATTTTGAATAAATTTATGAGAGTGTATTATTATAATTGCTTTCTTATAATTAGCTGTTTTATCCTCTTACTGCACCTATTTTATAAACTAAACTCGCTCAGATATAGAAAAACTACAGTTTGTAGAGGCTGCAGTACTCTCCACAGTTTCAGGCGTGCACTAGGGGTCTCCAAATGTGTCCCCTGCAGACAAGGAAGGGCTACTGCACATTGGCCAGGTGAAGCTGAAGGCAGCGAAGTAATAACTGTGCTCCAAAGCCCTGGTCAGGAAGAGAAGTGCACATTCTGGCTCGGGTTCTGCTCTCCCAGGCTTTCTACCATGTAATACCACGGCCTTCCCTAAGCCCATGTGTCTCCTTGTACAGCCCTTTCCTAGTGATCCTCGAAGACATCACTTCCCCATTTCCCTTCACCTACTGCCTGGGACTACCCATTGCAACTGAAGAGCTAACTGGCCCAGCGCTCTCAGAGGCTGTCCTCTCTCTGCTTAGTGATGGTTTCAGGTGGGTTTCATTGAGCGAGCCACATGCTGTCTCCTGGTTCTCCTGCTGTTCAGAGGAATTAGGCCAACTTGAGCATGCACTGTTGGGTCAGAGAATAAATCTCTTGGTACTGAGTTCTGCCTGAGTCCATGCCTGGGGTGAAACCTCTAACACCATTAGCATCGTCCTCACAGACAAGTAGCTCTGACAGTTGAAAACAGATGATGGTAAACACAACACTCAAAAAACTGGGAAGCCCAAGAAGCTGTACCCGCTTCAAAGCTGAGCCATGTGGAGGGTCTTTCAACAACCTTATGTTGCAAGTCTCAGTAAAGAGAAGCAGACAGTGAGAAATGTTTCCTAACTTGGACCCCTGAGTGATTAGTAAGCAAGCTGAGGACTCCAGCCTTACTTGTTAGCCACTTGCCAAACTCAAAGTCTATGGGACCCATTCGTTTTTAATTAGCCTTTTCCTTACATCATTAGTACCTTCCCCACTAACTGAAATGCAGAAAGGTATATTTATGGTGTTTGCTGATCACATTATTGGATTAAGGATGACAAGGAGAGCTGCCTAGCATTCTTCAGAGCTGAGGAAAGGAGTCTTCGAGCTAGGAGTTGGGAGGGGTGGGAGTTAGATGTCAGGGGAAAACAAACACTTTTAGCTCAGCATGAATGAAATCAGACTCCTTGCCCTATTCTGTTTTAAATGAAAGATATTAGTATAGACTGTAACCAGACAGCCTTATTTTATAAATAATAATATGGGGAAGAGCTGGGAGGTGAAATTTTTGCCACAATGACTCATTTCATGTCAAATCATAGGTCAAATGGTGCCAGGGATGCAAGTCACACCCACCCCAAGCACAAAGCAGACACATCTGTCCGCTTGGTCTCTGTTCAGTCTCAGAGAGCAAAGGCCCTCACAGCAACTCCCTGAGCTCTACATGCACCTTAGTTCCTTCACCTGCAACAGATAAAGAATTTTTTAAGATATGGGTCATAGCTAGCTTTCTCCTCAGATGGCTTTCGATCCTAGCATGCCGGGACCCCAAGCCCACATCATGTACTTGCCTGCTCCGTGCCAACACCCAGCCACGCACCATTTCCAGGGCTGAATCGGCCTCACTCTAAAGTCTGTTTCACAAAAGAGAAAGGAGGAAACTGAGACGTCCATCCCAGAAGAGACAGGGCAGCTATGGGCTATTCACAGTGCAGTTCCGAGAAGGCAGAACCTCAGGTCCCACTCACTCCTACCAAATCTGATCGCCTGGGGATTTTGTTCCAGTTGGGGTAAGATTTTGCATCTCAATAAAATCCCCAGGTAATTTGTAGCCATGATAAAGTTTAAAACTGCAGTGCCCAAGATCATGAAGCCACTAAATGTCAAACTCCGGAGACAAATTCACACTGTATCCCACAGCTTTTCTTCATCATTAGTTGACTTTTGCCATACACTTTCTCTGCCTTTCGCACATCCATGATTCCTCCTTTCAGAAGACACTGGCCTCTACTTGACGCTCCTTATTAGCCATGGTCAGAATGTCAGCTAATCTCTGGCATGTCTCTGAGTGCTCTCAAAACTACCAGAGTAATTCCCTAGTGGGCACCCTGCCCCCAATCCTGTGTCATAAAATTCATCTTTAAAATGGAAGCATTGCCCTTGGCCTTAAAAATAGTAAACCAATTTTTTCAATGACTTTCAAGGATAAGACCTAAACTCAAAACCTGAAAGAGAAACAAAAGGTATTTTTTGCCCAAAAACAGGTTTTACATAATTCTTTGGCTGATGATGGAGCAGAAAGAGGCCACTGAATGCATAGGAAGGACTTTCTACGAGGGTAACCTGGCCTTGGTGCCTCTTTTGATGCTTTGGCTTAGAAAACATTACAGGGGACCCCCACTTCGCGGTGAGAACTGAGAATCTGGAGACCCCCAGGCAGACCAGACCCCGTTAGTGAGGTTGCTCTGGAATCATAAACACAGGGCTCTCCCAATCTGTTTTCCAAGATGAATTGTACATAAAGCATGTGTGGGGTGGGAGATGATAGCATGCTTGAGGCTTTCAGCAATCGATGTTTACAGGCGATAATGGAAACCACAAGTTTCTTCTTTAACTCAAGTCAGTATACATTCCTTCAACCCACAGGCAAATTGGAATAGGAGGGGGGACTGAGAGGGGCTCACAATGAATCATCATCTCACATTTTTAACAGCTTAATGAGCACCTAGAAATGCAATATTAGCCAACAAAAATACAGTCCAACCACCACCACCATCACCACCACTAAATTCAGCAATGACCCTATTTGGATATGGATATGGAATTTCTTGAGCATCTACTTTAAGTGACTTCACCTATAGAAAGTAAGTGGCTAATGTGCGCACCACAGAGTTACATATAAAAACATAGGGAAGGCTCCACAAATTCACTTGATTTTGTCCCACGTTTGAGAGGGAAATAACATTATTTCTCTGAGGTTCCATTAAACCTAGGGAAAGCCTAGCCCAGGATGCTTGGAAAAGAAGACAGAATTCTCAGCTCTTAGAGGCAGTTCTCTCAGCCAAGATTCAGGGTGCTAACAGTCAGGTGGAAAGTGGAGCTGGGTTCTAAAGCCACACATGTGTCCATATGCATGTCTCAGATCTGTGTGAGAGCATCACCCTGTTTTGCATGATCTAAAATAGCATTTCTGCGTGATGTGGGTAACTTTGGTATCCCCAGCCCTTTTCCATGTTGTACATTCAGAGGCCACATGCATTATGCAGGTAAAATAATGGGTAAACACACAGGTTATGTGTACGTATTTTAATACTGTACTAAGCAAGTCATTAGTTTTTCAGTAACTCTGACAATTGAAAGGGCAAGAAACAGTTCTCTCCAGATTATGTACTGAGCCCCAGATAAATCATCTTTTGTCTGTTAATTTTTCTTTCTCCATTTCTCCTTATAGGCCAGTGCTGGTTCCCAAGCCAACCATAAAATCTAAATGATACCAATTGTCCTTGGGAGCAGTGTTTGCATCTGTCAGATCAACTGCCAATTCTATATACAATTAATAGAGACTTCTAGAGTCTCATAAGAAGTCTGTGAGATTTTCTAGAATTTATAAAAAACAAATATAAGTGCAGTCATGCCTTGATACCAGAGGGAGGTTTGTTTCTAGAACCCTGAGGATAGCAAAGCACATAGATGCTCAACTCTTTGATATGAAATTGCATATCACCTACTCAGTCCTCCCTTATACTTTAAAGCACCTCTAGATTACTTATAATACCTAATGCATGTAAATGGTTGTTATATCATAGGGTCAAGGAACTATGACAAGGAAAATGTCTGTATGCATTTAGTAAAGATACAGTTTTATTTTCAGTCTGCAGCTGGTTGATTCAACCTGAAGATGAAGAGCCCAGGGGAACAGAGGCCAACCCTGTAGCGTTTGCAAAACAGCAGCAGGTCTACAATCCAGGGATCCCCTGGATTCTTCATATCCCTACAGATTAGCTTTAAAAACTACCTGCCACTTCTGAGCAGTGACTCATTTAAGGACTGAACTGTAAGTACTGTAGAATTTGTAACAAATGAGTGAAGTATTCCTGTGATGTAATCCTGTGTGAATTAAATGAGGTCCAACTCAACAGAATCTGGAATGTTTTTAATAAATAATAATAAAGCGAGGGACTAAAAACATAAATGTATCTTTATATGTGATATTACTGGGTAAATTCTTCTGAATAAAGCTGATTCAAAATTGTTCATTTGGCTTTTTAAAACAAGGTCATCTCTGTGCACTAAGCTGACAGTCTTGTCAGAACAGGTCACAGCACAGCTTCTCAGGGCTCCCTGAGGACAGCTTCACTGCTGTGAGCTCAGGTTTTACTTCTCTTTTCTTTGTCTTGAGCAAGAGCTAAAGAAGAATCAAACCATGAGCCTGTGAACGGTGGAGCTCACATCATGGGGTGTGGACAGTGGAACTGCCACACTGCCCCTTCGCACCCGCTCATTTACCCTTTCAGCAGCTCCTTGTTGAAAATTTCGTATGTACAGCACAGAGCACTGGGCTGGCCCAGGAGGCTGACAGACAAGGACTTCCCACAGTGCCAGGGGGGACAGAGGCCATCCACAAACTCACACAACCACAAAGAAATGAACAAATTAATTAACCAAAGCTGTATTCATAAGGAAAATACCAAATGGCTATGTAAAAAGCTAAAGATACATGGGCTTTATTTGGAGAATGTTTGGAAAGCTGATAATAAAATGCTGTTTTGAGGCAATCGAGGAAAACTGCACACACTCTGTGCCTTTGATGGCACAGAATTCATGTGGACTCTGTTGCTCAATCGTGATTTTTGTGCTGATGTTATAAAAAGGGTAAGACCAACATCCTCTAGTTTTGTCTATGTTGTTGCAAATGGCAGGACCTCTTTTTTCAAGGCTGCATAGTATTCCATCATACATATGTATATTTTAATTTCTTTATCTGTAGGGACTGTAATTAATACTGTATTACATTCTGGAGATTTGCTAAAGAAGTAGATTCTGGATGTTCTTACCACAAAAATAAACAGCTATGCGGGGATTGGTGTGTTAGTGTACTTGGCCATAGCAATCACTTCATAATGCATGTGTATATACACTTATATACATTTATATCATAAGCAATAAAGGTAACTTTTTTCATTGAAAATGTTTATGAGAAACACATAATGTAGTACTTATAATGGAAATGGCTGGGATTTGCTTGCAAGCTTTCAGGAAAAGCTTTCGTCCAACCAAAATCTGGTTTGATGAAAGGAATGAGAGTGACCCCCACATATGAAGAGAGTATGAAAATGCTTGTTATTCAGAGTAGGAAGACAGCAAGGGTGGAGGAGTAGCACTGTCCCATCCTCTTGCACCACAATGCTCCGCCTTCTGCACGGCTGAGCAAGGTTGAACACTTTGCACTTTTAGTTGGAGCTTCCTCCCTCTTCCTCCCACCGAGCACCCTATCTGCCTCCTGACAACTCTCCTCTCTTCTTCTGGTCTTGGAGACAAAATAAATTTCAAGTTGGTTAGTGATAACCTTTTCTCCATCTCCTTTCCAAATGAAATGAAATGAAATGCACCATGATATAGACAGGCAGAAAGAACTTTACACAAGTGGGTGCATTATTTCCCTCCACACACTAGGGAAGGGCACAAACAAATAAACAATATTGCTCATGGGAAGCCAGTGCAAGCGAGGCCTGGTTTCCGCCCATCAGTGACCTCCTCCTCCTATAAATTAAATGCCCAAAGCCTCACAGTCTCATCTGGTCCTGATTTTCCATCGGCAGTAAACTGATACTTTTTTTTTTCACTTTCATTATAGCTTGTTTTCATCTAGTTTATATTTCCAAGTGTACTGGCTTTCAAGCCTGAACTGTCGTATTAAAACACACACGCAGGGATTCAAAAATATAAGCTAGCTGACCCAATGGCAAAGAGGGGTCCTAGCCCTAGGCTTATGGGAACTCACTGAGGATTTTCTTTTCTGAGTTAATCACACTGGGAGCCGTCAAGTTGTTAGGTGGGCTAGGAAAGGAATGTGAAGGGGTCCAAACTGCCTCTGTTACCCTGTGTGGGGTGATGTGCTGAGCAGGGACAGAAGAAAAGGAAGGGCTCCATAGGGACTTGTGCACAAGGGCCTGTCTGACCCACTCGAGTGAGGACAGAGGGCCTCAGGGAGCAGAAGGCTGAGCAAATATGCCACCAGTCTTAGGGCAGTGATCTGGACACCTGGCAGATGGTGAGCGGCAGGCTCACTGTCCTGACCAGTGAGAGTGACAGAGGCTCGTGTGTCATACCCGGAAAGGAGCAGCCCGAACCCTTTCCCCGAGTAATTCTCAAAAGGCTGAGTCAGCACATGGAATGAGCACACTGCGAATGACTGGGAACGTTCCCAGCACCCACCCTCTCATGAACGAACAGCACACACTCCTGCAAGGTGTACTTCATCCGGGGCAACCCCAGGGCTCTGCCAGCACCTCCCTCCCGTGTTTCACTGCAGATCAGCACACATTGCCTGAGGCAGGAGCCACTTTCTTCCAGCTCCTTGCTCTGGGTCAAGACTATATTTCCTCCCTGCTGCAGAGACCATGGCACTGGACACAGAGAGGAGGGCTCTGTAAACTGAGGGTCCCGGACAGCTCATGAGTGCAGAAGACGTCATGTGAATCTGAGCTCATCTAGTGCCACCTCCATTTCCTATAGATCCTACATATAGTTCAAAGATGAATTTTTTCTTTCCTATAAATGATCCAGAATCTAAATCCAAACATGTTTTTCCTCCAAGTATAACTTTTCATGTAACAGCATTAAAAAGATAAATATTTTGTTTTTTTTTTTTGTATCAGGAATCGAACTCAGGGCCTCACACTTGACAGGCAGGCACTCTGCCATTGAGCTACACTCCTGGGCCCAATATTTTGAAATTTTGGCCTTCGCCATCTTTCTCCAAATTCTCTTCTTTCCTATCTGATTTCAAGACACATTCGTTCTTTTTCTATTTCTTTTCCCAAGGTTCTTTCCACCTGAGGGGCGGTACTCTCCCTTGTTAGAATGTATTAAGTCTTTGTTTTCTGGCCTCTTCTGGAAGTTTCTATATCCATCTGATGTCAAGTCAGAAGTTAACACATTTCCCTGACTGCTGTCTTTTACTAAATGTCTTTGATAGTCCAAACATCCTCTCTTCCTCTTTTGTCACCACTTTCTATACATATGTGTGCACAAACACACATTTGCACACACACCTATGCCTCTCCTTACCCTGTTCTCCCTGCCATCTTCACTTGCACAAGCCCTGGACAGTATACACCATACAGAGTTAACCTAAATATGATGTTAAGGAAATTTATCTCATCACAAAACTAAGAAGAAAAAAAAGAATACCAGACATCAAGAATATGATTTCTATAAAGTACAACTGTTGAAGTTTTCAGCCTTTGTTGGAAATTGTGCTATAAAAGAATTATCTCAGGATATGAGCAGCAATATCTTGCCCAACTGTGGACCCAAAGAGGCTTAACAATTAGGCTAAAGCCAATTATAGTACGGGATGCAGTAGGAATTCCTATCCCAGCAGCTAGGTTCCAGGGTCCCTGTTTAAACACATTGTACACTAACTTCCCCGTTTCAAAAGCACAGGAAGAAATCTGATACCCTTCCTCCACAGCTGAGAACAAGAAGCCTAAGCCAACAACTTGGCTCAAGTACTTGTGACCTGAGAACCATCTGGAGCTCTGCAATACATGGTACCTACTCTAGCAGTCATCGGTCTCCTGTTGGGACTGTCACTTGGCTGCTTCTGGGCTTGGAACTTTTAAGAATTCCGATGCCCAGGCCAAATCCCAGTTGAATGGTATCAGAAAGTCCAGGGTGGGAAGGGTGGACAAGAGGGACCAAAATGGCATCAGTATGGGGGGCAGTTGGTGGGCACTGAACCCAGTGGTTTCAGATGGAGCTACATGCCCAGCCTTTTTTATTTTTTATTTTGAGACAGGGTCTTGCTAAGTCATTAGGTTGCCCAGGCTGGGCTCAAACTTGTGATCTTTCTGCCTCTGCCTCCCAGAGCTCTGTGATTATAAGAGTAAATCACTGTGTCTAACTCAGCATCATTTAACATCCCCTCTCATGACTCTGACATGCTGCCAAGATTGAGAAATAGGAGAACAGTGAAATCTAAGACAACATTAAGAAAATCAGGAGAAATTCATTTCATAACTGGCAGAGCTATCCCAACATCCCTGAGGTGGTGGTAGCAAGTGATCAAAACAATGTTTTCCTCTATGCACAGTCAGCCATGGAGAAACCTGTCTATCATAGCAGATGGTTGAAAGTGCTCTCAATCTGGAATCTAGGAGGGCTGGGCTTGAGTTCTGTCTCACTCAATTTGGGTTGCTATACCATAACCTGTGTAGCTTATAAACAACAGAAATGTATTTCTTGCAGTTCCAAGGGCTGAGAAATTCAAGATGAAGGTGCCAGTAGATCCAGTGTCTGGAAGGGCCCACATTCCGGTTCAGAAATGGTGTCTTCTTGCTGTGTCCTCACTTGGTGGAAAGGGCAAGGAAGGCATTGATCTCATTCCTGTGGGCCCTGTTCTCATAATTCTTCATTTACATCAGCACCTTTCCCTGACAGCATCATACTAGTGATTAGGTTTCAACATCTGGGTTTTCAGGAGGACATACACGTTCTGACAATAGCAGGCTCCACCAATCTGGCATGTGTTCCCTCCATAACTTTTATTTCAACTGCAGCAAAACACACATTATCTGAAAGATGTGTTAAATTTGTCATTTTAATCATGTTCAAGTTCATTGCTCAGTATTATAAATTACATTCACATTGTGGTAATGAGATGAAATCTGATGCTCATTTATTTTTCTGTGGAATATCCATTTTTTTCCAGAAGGATTTATGGAGAAGTATATATTTTCTCCATTGAATTATGTGCCCATTTGCACAAAAGTCAATAGGTCATGTACACAAGGTGTGATAAAAATAAAAAGGAAATGTTTATGCTTAAAATTTTTATTACACTAAAAGACACATTGCCTTTAACCCTCTCAAAGTAATCACCCTCTCTTCACACATATCCCATAGCTGTTGCCACCTTCTGAAACAGTTCTGGTAGTACTCTTTCATGAGTGTCTTTATGAGGCATGATCAAACATGTGGTGAATGTAGCTGCCAAGTGTCATCCAACAAAAAGACAAGCTTGTAAAAAGAAACTTATGATGAATTCTCCACCACCAGATCTGGCATGGTGTGACACCTGACCCTTGTCCAAGTCAAAATGACTAGGAAAAGTAAATGTTTTGAATCAGTTCAGAACGTGAAGACAGCCATGACAGGGAAACTAAACACATCCATGAATGAGGACTTCTAGAAGTGCTTCAGAAAAGTAGCAAGAGTAATGGGATAGGTGTGTTTGAAGTGTGTATGTGTGTGGGGGGGTGGTATTTGTTACTGTAATAATTTTTAAAACTTAGACATTCTCCATATTTTCCATAATGCCTCATATATGAGTCCATTCTGAAGTTTCTTTTCTGTAAAACTGGCTGAACTGTCTCTGTTTACAACAATAACATATTTCTAATCACTGCAGCCTTAGAGTCAGTCTTGAAATCAGGTATGGTATGTCTTCCAACTTCTCCTTTTTGCAAAGTATTTTAAATAAAGCTTTTGCTTTTCCATATACATTTTAGCTTTCCAATTTCTAATAAAAAAAACCAGTCTAATAGGATATTTATTAAAACAGAATGGTTTGGGTAGTATAGAAATCTTAATGTTACCACATCTTTTAAACTATAAACTTGGTGTACATTAATATACCATGTACTTAGATATTTCTTAATCTCCCAGCAATACGTTATAGATGTTGTCCAGGATGTGGTTGTTATGGTTTGTGTCTAGATGTCTCCCCAAAGACTCATGTGGTCATAGGTAGGGCTTTTCAGAGGTAGCTGAATCTAAAGTGTGTGATTTCTAAATTAGTCCACTGATTAGTTTAACATAGCTCTGGTTGTGGATAATAGGAAGTCCCACCCTCCCTGAAAGTGCTATGTACCGTAAGGGTGTGTGGCCTCGACAGAATATAAGGGCCAGAAAGAGGGCTGATATCATGCCTTGATGTTTCTTCATTACTTGCTGCCTTCTGCCTTCTACCTACCATGAACTGTTTCTCCTCTGTGATGACCCTCTGCCACGCCACCCTGTGCTGGAGCCAATTATATATGAAGTGACACCTCTACAAACTGTGAGCTAAATAAACTTTTCCTCCTTTAACTTTGGGTGTCAGGTCTTTTTGTCTCAGCAATGAGAAAAGTAACTAAGATACTGATCAATATAAAAAACTCACCTAGGAGCTGGAGGACCCACTTGCCCACTTAAGGTTAGTAGGTTAGTGCTGGTGGCTGGCAGGAGGCCTCAGTTCCTCTCCACAGGGCTGCTCAACGGTCCACTGAACATGATAGCTGCCTTCTCCAAAATGAACAAACCAAGACACTTCCATGCTTCCTCAAGATCACATGTCATGGCCTGCAGACATCTATTGGCCACTTAGGCCAGCCCTGATTCAGTGGAGGAAGGGCCATATGAGGGCTGGAGAATCTGGGGACAAGGGCCACCAGGGATTTGGATACAGGATACCAATCAGTCATTCTTCCCATCTCAGAGCTTTATGCCTGGTTATAATATGCAGCACTATCTAATTTGTTGATATCAATGCAGAATTTTAATGGATAAGCCTTGAACCTCAGCTTCATAAAGGCTTCTTATAGTACTCAAGAATATTAAAGGTTATAGTTACCCAGTTAGTCCAAAAGACTAGAACTATTTATATTAAGAGAAAAAATAAAACAGATTGAAAAATCAGAACTTTTTCCTTTCCAAAAATCCTGGCTTCGCTGGCAGACAGTATCTATTGCTAATGCTTCCAAGTTACCACCAAAATCCCCTTGACCCCTCCCCAAGGGAGCCTACAAAGAGTTCCCATGCGGGTAGGGCCAGAATTGTCTCCTACCCACAGCTACGCTTTGGTTGCAGGAGAATCCTCTGCTGACCTGAGCTGCAATGTGGACAACACAGGTACAACTATCTACAGGAAAGGGTCAGAGTTGAGGAGTAAGTTTCTGAGCTGCCTTGTTCTGTAGGGCGTGATTTTAATGCTGTTTTCCTTGACAGATAAACCAGCAGGTTGAGCTCTACCACCATAACCGTTTATTCACAGCCTTTTATGGATGAACTTTTCTTGCGTTTCCCTTTCCCTATCCCTTCAGGGTCTCTCCTGGGATCAACCCGCAAATAATCAACTCACACCCAAGTTCTTTTTTTTTTTT
Source organism: Dinomys branickii (assembly GCA_004027595.1). Taxonomy (NCBI): domain Eukaryota; kingdom Metazoa; phylum Chordata; class Mammalia; order Rodentia; family Dinomyidae; genus Dinomys; species Dinomys branickii. The sequence goes on along the minus strand of PVLD010000302.1, from coordinate 116,280 downwards.
TTCCTCCGGGACCGGGGATCGAACTCAGGGCCCTAGTGCTCAGCAGCAAGCACTTAGCCCACTGAGCTGTACCTCCAGCCCACACCCAAGTTCTTATCTGAGGTCTATCTTTGTCACTGACGTCAGAAATGCACTGCTTCAGGGACACATGGATTCCCTGAGCAAAAGATGTTCCTTTCCAGAAAATGCAGAGGAAGGAGAGGCATGATGAATTCTAAATCAAGACCCTAGGTAAGAAATATAGTACAGGAACAGTCATTAGCTCCACGTCATCACAGAGGGTTACAAGAATTTTTTCTCGAGATTTCTCAGCCATGCATTCCAAGGCACTTGGTGAAAAGCACTCTGCTCAAGGTAACAGTCTCCTGGGAGAGTTCAGTGATGCCTGAGCCACGCCTGCTTCTTCTATGAAAGCAAGCCACAAGCCACAGCAGAGAGGCCACAGCCCAAACACACCAGTTTGGCAATACCAACAGTTGCTTTGGAAGTGCTGTACAAATACATTTCTCTCACTTAGGAACTTCAATAGAAGATAATTATTCCTTTCTGCCTCATAATATATATTAAAAATGTTCAAATGTGGCTTTCCAAGGAATGCTGCCAAATATTTTTAGGCACCGGATCCAGCCTTACTTAATTTTATAGGGCCTGCTTAGTCAATTATAAAATACCCTTTCATACAGAATAAAGGTACTAAGGAGCCTAAAATATATTCCTTCATATTAAGCACTGCATTTTAAGAGCCTTCAAGGTTAGGGACCGTGGCCCCTCCAGCCTGTCCCTTGGCAGGTCAGCCACTGAAAAGCAGGCCAAGCTATCCAGAAATGCTGGACCCCTTTCTAAGCTCTTCCTACCAGCTGGAAACAGAATAAACAAGACTATCACCTTCAGCAAAGGCAATATACGTGACCAGAAGGTGGCTTTCAAATAAACAGTGGATTTCGTTACTAGCAGGGCACACAATATCTCCACCAGTCCATTTCATGGCCTTTTTCTGTTTTCTTCTGTTTTCGTGAGCACGTGCCAAAAGCCAGAACCAGCACAAAGGCTCTGCGAAACGCTGTGTTTGTTGGAGTGTTTGTGTTGGCTCCCTTAAAATCGGCTGATTTCCAAATCCCCTTCTCCACTCCACCTTAGTGATATTTATACTGTTGTGCAGAACAAACTCGAACCCACGTTTAAATACGAAGTGCTTTGTAGCCATTCGTGCAAATCTCTTTATCGGGGTCTCGCACATTAACGCCCTTCACAATTGACCCACAAGCCGATTGTTTAACATAACGTTTCCACAGGGCTGCTTCCACGGAATCACAGCCTTGTTTTTACTTTTCTTAGCCTTCCTGGACAATCAAAAGGAAGTGGAACAGAGCCGGCTTGCTGAAAGCTGGAGCTGCCCCTGCGTCTCCTCCTACCTTCTGTCTCGGTTGTATTTTTCTGCTCTCCACAACCCCCATCTCTTTTGATGGTAGAGAGGGCTGAGCCAAACAATGTAGCTGCAGTCTCTCTGTTCTCATGCTCTTGCTGCTTTTTCCCTACTGGCTGAAAGTTAATATGAAGAGTGACTACGATCAGCTTCATAAAGCCAAGCTATGCCATCTGGATGTTAGCAGAATCGAGTTTTCTGTTGATGGACAAACGTAGTGAAGTTAATGCAAAGAGCTATGTGTGCATATGCTGGGAGGGAGCGAAGCTCTCTCACTATAATGCAGACACTTCGCTGAGCAAATGTTTGCAACCCATAACAGTTACATTCCTTCTGGGGCATTGGCACATGTATAAACCAGAACCTGATCATTTTTTATATTTTTGCTTTCTCTCCCCCCAGACTCTTCCTTTCCCCTTTGCCTGGTCCCCCATGTCATCCCTCTTTCACTTGCAGGCTGCTTTAACTTATCGAGTCACAGATTCCACCCTGTTACCCGCCTTCCCAGTTTTCTCCACTGAAGATAGAGGTTACAACCCACACACACTGAAGCAGGAAGACTTGAGATTCCCAAGACACTTTCCTTGAAAGTTTCCACCAGGCTACATGGCTGGTGACTAGTCTCCCTAAGCTGCAGAGTTCTCTGCTGTAAGCTAGAGACTGACATATTTACTGTTTGTTGTAGCTACTAGAAACCCGTCGTATACACATAACAGACAGGAAGAACATCTGCCTCACGGGATGGCTGTGAAGACTTGATGAGCTAACCCGTGAAAAGCTTAGAGCTCGGGGCCCGACAGGCAGTGAGTGTGCAGAAATGTCATTCACCAAGATCATCGTGAATTATGAATCATGGTGAGATTTAAGAGGTCGTGGGACTGACAATGGATGTCTCTATCATAGTTAACACAGTGAGCAAGGGCCCAGGTTTGAGAAACAAATACAGCTGCATGTAAATTCTTGCTTTACCATTTTCACACATGTGATCTTTGCTAAGTGATCTAACTTATTAAGCCAGTAGTTCCCAACATTTTTGGGCACCATAGACTAGTTTCATAGAAGACAATGTTTCCACAGACGAGGGGGAGGTATTTTGTGGATGATTCAAGGGCCTTACATTGATTGTGTACTTTACTTCTATTATTATTACACTGTGTCCTCTGTTTCTATTATTACTGCAGGTTTTCATAAGGAATGGGCAATGTAGATCCTTCAGCACACAGTTTATTCTCCTATGAGACTCTTGTGCTGCTAGTGGCCTGACAGGAGGCAGAGCTCAGGCAGTTATGTGTAGGATGGGGAGTCTGGGACTCCTGGATGTCCTTACCTATAAACTGGAGCTAAAATAACTCCCTTAAATAGTTGCTTTGAGAATTGTACTTATATTTGCATTTAGAGCAATATTTTACTTAATAATCCATGCTACAAATGTCAATACATGGTAAATATTTTTAATATAACCTTCACATTTAATATTTTTTATGATGAGGACTGTTCAATAGGCCCAAACACAAATGTGTATCTATTCATCCACACACCATAAAGATACCAATTACTTTCATAATCAGTTGGTTTAGTGCTAAGCACATTCTTCATTCCTTTCAAACCATGTCACATAAGATTTCAGCAGGAGACCCAGTCAAGCAAAGAAACAGCCTATAATTAATTTTCCTAGGAGAAAGTTGGATACTACACTGATCAAGATATGCAATCCTTACAGTTCTAACAAGCAGTCCCCACATCATAGAGTTGATGCTAACCATGGTTATCTGCTCTTTGTGTCATAGTTCAGTGTAAGTCTCCAGAGAATGCTTCCTCCAGCTATTCAGGGAATGGGGAACATCTGTCCATTGGCTCTACTGTCTTTTAGGGCCTTTGTGTCTTCAGCTGGATTATCTCTATCCACTAGGAAAGGAACGTGAGGACACCAAAGAAGAATGCAAGAGATTTCAAGAGCTAGTCCTGGATGTAAAATACATTATTTCTCCCTATATGCATTGACTAGAATCCAGTTGTATGCTATGCCACTCTTCAACAGATGCTGAGAACTGTGGTCTTCCAGGTTGCTCAGAAATTTAAGTGTCACACAGCACTATTTCTTGCCTCTAGAAAGTAGAAACAGCTCACTTTAGATTTGTCAGCCCAATAGTTGTAAAACAGCTACAAACCTCAATGAAAATGCATTACTGAGACTGAATGTTTCATCCTTTCTAAAGGTGACCATACATTTTGTGGACCAAATGTAGGGCAATTTTGAAAATGGAAAGTTTGTAAAGCAAAATAAAATATTTACTTTGGAATGTTTAAAAGTTAACCAATATGATGAGTTTATTTGTAGGGGAAAAAAGTAGCTCTGGTCAGAATTATTTTTTAAAAATAAGATCTTAAAAATGAATGTACAATATCTATTTTTAAATGTTCAATATATGTTTAATATCTGACCATTTTAAAACAACATAAGCAAAACAGTTTTCCTTGGTGTATATTTATATGCTTTAATCAATTTCTTCACCCTGGTACTAGTGTTTTTATAAATTGTATTTTTCAGCATTAGCACATTGTTTGCATAAAATGCCATAGATTTTTTTTTTCAAAATTGCAAGATTAAAATAGTTTTTTTATTCTTTTAAAAAAGAAAATATCTTTACATTTTCTATAGTACTTGCCAAATTCATAGTAAATCCTGCTAAGCTATACCAGTATCTCGGGCTACTGTAACAAAATAACACAGAGTGATTTAAACAACAAAAATTTATTTCTCACAGCTCTGTAGCTTAGGACACCCGGTGTTAAAAGGAAGGTGATTCAGTTTTTGATGAGGGCTCATTCCCTAGCTTGTAAGCAGCTACCCACTCACACTGTCCTCACATGGGGAAGCAGGGAGATGCAACCACAAGCTTCTTGGTGTCTCTTTTTATAAAGACACTAATCCTGTTGAATCAGGGCCCAGCCCTTATGACCTAACTTAACCTTAACTGCCACCCAAAAGTGCTCTCTCCAAATACAGTAACACTGGCTGAGTTAGGTCTTCCTATAGTTAATTGTGACATCAACTTGAATGGATTAACAAGTGTCAAGCAGATCAGTGAAGCACAATTCTGGCTGTGGCTAAGGATTACTGACATGTTAGGCCACAAACCAAGGATGAAAGATTCACCCCACCAATAGGCTTGTAGCCTGGATGGAATAAGAAGGGAAAGTGTAAGGAAGTCTGCCCTTTTACCCTTTGGGGGGCGCTCAAGTCTTCAGCAACACCTTTGGACCTTTGTCTCTAGTTCCTTCTGGCTTCCAGCACAGGCTCTTCCGCCTTCTAATGCAGCTTTTGGACCTACACTCACACCCGACTCTGCTGTGGGCCCCAGGCTGGCCCTCCAGTGAACACCGACACATGGGCTCTATTTATTCCTTGAGAGAGGCAGCTACAAAATTCAGTTGACAGAAAAGAGCATTATCAATGCCACTATTTTTTATTAAAATAGGCAATGATTCCGCCTAAATAATGTCACAGATACTGACATTTGCCTCTTTTCAGAATATTGTTCTTAGGCAAATATTTTTAGAAGCAAACTTTTCAGGAAAAATCCCTACATTTTATTTGTGATATTTTTGCCAAACTTAGAATCATGGACTTCTCAATCTTATTTTATTCTGCTGTATAGAATGCAATTTTGCCCAGATAAAAATCTAGCAACAGAGTCTTCTTATAAGTTAAATTTTTCCAGAGATTATACTTCCAAAAACAAATCCTGCATGCTGCTTGAACTATCATTCTTTAGGACATATAGTGGATAAAAACAAGTTCAAATGCCTTCCTGGGGGCTGGGGATATAGCTCAGTGGAATAAGTGCTTGCCTAGCAAGCGCAGGGTCCTGAGTTCGATCCCCAGTACCGCAAAAAAAAAATAAATAAATACCTTTCTGTCTGATAGCTTTGTTGTCAGTAACTTCATATCTCTGAAAGTTCCAGTTTCCAAAATTATCTTGATGCTGCATTCATTGAATATTTTGAGAGATTTTCTAAAGGATCCCAAGTGATTTTGAAAAAGATGCAACCCAATTTCAAAAAGTCATTTCCAGAAAATAGTTCACCCTTGCCAATATGAACTTTCAAAATCTTTGCATAAAGTCCATGAACTAGGTGAGAGGGAGAAAAAAAATCAAATCATTAACGGAACCACATCAACAACTAACCCCCTCTTTGAAGCCTTCATGTCAACTGCCCCACAGGGACCCAGACATAACTGGCTAGCAGATCAATTGTCTGGCCAGGCAGAGTCTTGAGTTCTTCTCCACCACTGCATTCAGAGGAATTTAGCTTACGGCAGTTACTCCTGCCTGAAAGTACCTACCACTCATGCTGAGAGAGAGAGAGAGACAGAGATGAAAAAACATACAAAAAGAGAGACAGAGACAGGGACATCCGGAAAGAGTTAGAGAAAGAAAACGGGTGATCTCTCTTTCTTTTCAGAATTGACCACTTATTATTAAAGTGAGAATTCATTTTATCTCACATGCCTCTCACTTGCTGTTAGGAAAGACCTTCGGAGAAGGAAGAGTACAATATGAAGATATTCCATGTCTATATCAGGTTATTTTCATTCATGTAACAATCATAATTCTTCACTTAATGTAAAGATCAAGGACAGACACTGACATAGATGAAAGACAGAACAACAGATGGAAACCCAGAATGTCTCAAGCAAGCCATCACATACCACTTACAGCATTTCCTTACTCTTGCGCCCCTTCACAATTATAAATCCCCTGAAGCTTTCCCCATAAAGACCCAGCAATGTGCTTATCATTCAGATTCTCCAAGTGGGGTCTACTTAGCAAACAGATGACACCACTGCTGCTTTGGCCTCAGATGGGACTTTGCTGACCAGTCACTGCCTTTGTCTAGAGTCTGTCCTCCCCCAATTCTGGGTGAAGTTCAGAAGATAAGCAAGCTAAAATGTACAGCATGCTCTAGTCTAAAAGAATGAGGCAGAGAGGTAATAAGGCACTTTTATAGCTTCATAGGCATGAAGCTATACCTATACCTGTACAGCAGCAGAGGTTACAGCAGGGGTACAGTGGCCCTGAGTACATGATTTCAGGCACACCCTTTCAATCCCTACCTACAGTCTACTTGCATTTTGGTGTTCTAAGGTGAGAAATTCTACTACTGACCTGTTCACCAAATTTTAGTTTTAAAAAGTAGAAAGTATGCTGCCTACACATGACCACAACAGCTCAAAACTGCTAGGAGGGCAAGTTAATGAAACACAGCTTTATACATGTTATGGTTTAGGTCTGCATGTCCCCTAAAATCTTCACGCAGTCATGGGGAGGGCTCTTAGATTTTTGATTGATTCATGGTCCAATGTTGGAATTATGGGTGTGAGTGCTACATTAGCCCTTGGGCTGGTAATTTGCATTCAGTGTAAGGGAGAAAAAGAGGCTGCTTGCCACCGCTCCTCCCTTTTGCTCTTGTTGCTTTTGCTGTATTGTGCTGCCATGAACTGTTGCCCTCTGCCATGTGCTACCCTACCTTGGAGCCAGCCAAGTATGGACTGAAACCTCCACAAACTGTGAGCTGAATGAACCTTTCCCTCCTTAATTTTGGGTGTCAGGTATTTTGTCTCAGCAGCAAGAGAAAAGTAACCAAGACAATACCTAAGAAAACCCCAGTAGTATTAATTTTAAGAGATAGTTTGGACTGAAAAGATTAACAGAATCAAGAAAAAGAAGAAAAGCAAACATCCAATTGCACTAAAATTTACATCTGCCATTCTAGCCCTAAAATATTTCCTCTAGTAGCTTTCAGAATAAGATTGTATCTGAATTTAAGACTCTTCTGACTGTTAAAGGCTATCACCAAGAAACCAGAGATCATGCCAAGACATTCATTTACCTGGCGATTCATGCTATGCTCATCCAGTACACATTTGTGAAACTCCTATGGGGATCAGTGGCAACTCAGAGTCCAGGAAGTCACATCATTTTCCAAAAGAAAGTGCTTTGTTAAAGTCGAGTGTGGGCAGCACCTCATCAGGATGCTATCACCATCATTCAACCAATAGAAAGGATGAAGCCAAAGTACATGGTATGGCTACCCCAATACTTCCCAGCTGAAAATGGCCCTAAAGCATCCTTGGCTTCTGAGGATGAAGACAGATCTCCTTTGGGACTGATGCTTCTTATTGCTACAGCAAGAGCAAGCTAGGTTAAGCTTTAGTGTTTAGAAGTTTCCCCGCATTCTTTTCTGAACTTACACATATCTCTCTTTCATTACACTATCAATTCAAAGTGAAAACTAGAGAAGTTACTAAGTTACTAGACATTTACTATATATAAAAATGTCATTGTGTCTTACTGCATCACCTGTACCTTTCACACTGACCTGGTAAGTATGACTAAACTCACTCTGCAAATGAAAAAGTTTCCTTGGAGTTTCTGTATTTGCTGAGGCCATATAGCTAAGAATGGTGAGTTTCAAACCAAGAGTAACACTCAAGCTAATTTCTCTTCATTCTGATTTTCTTTGGCAAAGAAACTTCTCCCATGCTGAGTTCACTTCAAGGAGTATGAAACTGACCAGTCTTTGCTAACCAAGGAATAGACACACCCTCCCAGCAAGGATGGCTGAAACTTGTTCTTCCCCCCACCACCCTGCTTCCACATCACTCTTCAAAATGGATTATGAAGCTCTTCTCACCTGGAAGAGCAGCCTATTTCCCATTCCCTGAACCTGGACTAGCCTTGGACTTGCACTGAACCACAGAATGAAGCAGAAGATACCTTGCAAAAGTTCTGACCATGGGTCTTAGAAGGCCTGGGGCACATGTCTATCTCCCTGGACCCCGACCCAAATCCCTTGTGAACAACAGTGTCCATCTGATGGAAGATGACAGAACACATGGGACAGGTGAAGGTCATGCCCATGTGTGGCCATCTTAGATCCCCAGCCTCCAACTACCAAGTTGGCTGATGGCCAAGGCATAAGGGAGCAAAGCTCATCTGAGTCCAGCCTAAATTGACAATCTACAAAACCACGAGCCACACAAATACTGTTGTGTTAAACCATGACATCATAGAACAATTTTTGTTTGTTTTCCCATGATAAAAATCTAACCCATAAACAAGGTTGGGAAAAAATAACTTGTGATAAATCTCTGAGCTCTTAACCATGACAAGAACTTTAAAATTAATTTATTTTAATCAACAAATAGTTACGTATATTTAGGGATAAAATGTGATGTTTTGATGCATAAATTGTAGCAAGGGTAAATAAGGCTAATGAATATATTCATCATCTCATTAACTTATCATTTTCATGTTGAGCATGTTAAAATGCATTATTTTAACAATTTTAAACTATATAATACAGCCCAGTACAGTGATGCATGCCTGTAATCCCAGTACTCGGGAGGCTGAGGCAGGAGGATCATTGCAAGTTCAAGGCTAGCCTGAGCTACAAAGTGAGTTCAAGTCCAGCCTGAACTGCATAATGAGATCCTGTCTCAAAAAAGACCAAGTTTAAAAATCTATATAATACATTACTATTAATTATGGTCACCATACAGTGCAATACATCGCTATAAATTATTCTAGTTTAACTGAAATTTGGTGCCCATGGTAAGATTTTTAACTACTTTTTTCACTATTTTTTTATTTTATGAAAAAAGCAATATTTGGTTATGAAAATAATAACAGAATAACAATATACTATGTATTTAGCACACCATGCATCATAATCTTAAAAGTAGCTACTCAGAATGCAAGACATAGACTAAAACCCTACAAAGGTGAAACAGATAATAACACAAAACTTTCCTTTCAATTACCTAAGCAAAACTAGTAGCTCCAATGAAACAAATTAGCATATATAATAAAATATTTTTGAAACTATGAAGCACATAATTTGGGGGATTATTTGAACTTATCCCTACTTTCATTTATATAACTTCCATTTTGCTCTGTATTTGTGTGTGCACATATATATACATATAACTATAATATATAATATATATTAGAGAGTTTCTCATGTAAGAGAAGCCATACTTAAACTTGTGTGTCTGACTTAATTCATTTAATCTTATATTCTCAAAGTGTCAATTTACCTACAAATGCCTCACGTTTATCTTCCTTTATGGCAGAGTAGTACTCCACTGTGTATAAATACTCTTGCTTCCTGGCTCTTCCTTGATTCTTACCCTTACCAAGTGTGGCTGTCTCATAAGATCTTTGGTACTATAAGCCATCTGTATCCTTAAGACAAATTCCTTTTGCTTAAGTTTTTCAGAGCTTCCGTCTAACCCTACCTTGCCTTAAAGACTTTGCTCCAAATGCTCATTTTTCTACTGAAAAACAGAGGTGAGAGAGAAAGGATAGCTTTTTGCTTGGAATCATTCAGACACTAGCAGGCAGAAGCCAGGACCAAAATCTAGATAACCTAATACAGAGCACAGACTATCGTCACCTTCTGCACTGCCTGCCACAAACCAGTGTTTGCAGAGCGAGCAAGGCCAGTTGCTGTGAAAAAGAAATCCCTAACTTCATAACTATCATGGAATTCTTTTCTCATGAGGAGCCTTTGGTGTGCTTATCCAAGACTCACATATTTTGTGAATTGTGAGTCTACTGTCCCCTAAGTCCTAGAAGCCTTCATCTTGAATGTAGAAAAGGGACAAGAGATGCACAGGACTTTAGGAGGAGTTTAGGCGGTGGATGTGGAAGCAGCCCCTACCATATCTGCCATATCCCATTGGATGGTGCACAGGGGCCAGACTACCTTAAGCTATGAAAGGGACAAAGTAATCTATCTGGGTGCCAAGGATGAATCAAGAGCAGAAATATGGGCAGATCTTTGCCACAGACTCTTAGCTAAATGTATGCAGGATTATTTAGACTAAGTCTTTTCTGCTTCTGAAAAAGAAATCAAAATAATACACTTTAAAACATATCCTATATTAGAATACACCTATATTTTAGTTATTATGGCATAAAAGATAATGAAAAATATTGCCACAGCATTAGAAAACCCAGAAACTGTAATTCTCATATTCAGTGAAAGAGAAAACTTCCTTAGAGATGGGAAACCCAATCAGAATACACTATTTCTGCCACAGTATTCTATACTAATTCATTCCTTTCCCCCAAGTAAGCTGAGGGCTAGGGGGCAGAGATTCTACATGGACTTTTTTCTTCTCTTTGACAAATATCAGCTGCAGTGGTTTACTAACTACTAGATCACTCTTTAAATGCTGGCATAACTTTAGAGTCATTCAGATACCTTTCGGTAAAAATTTTCCTAATTTCCCCCCTTCAGTGGATTTCCTTTCCTCTTCTAATTTTATAAGAAAGTCCTCAGGAATAGTAGAATTAGAACAGTATGAAATTAATGGACGAATTGAGCTTACATTTCTCTTTTCCCAAGATGCAGATTAAATACTGGAAAAAAAGGAAGGCTAGACAGAAAGCGGATCCATCCATCCACAACCAGGACACGCTCCAGTCACCCAATCACTGCAGAGCACTGCCAACGTGCAGAGACCATGATCTGGACAAGAATGCAGCTATTTCCAATGTATTCCAGTTACGTGTTGATAGTGAGAACTCAGACCAACCACTTAATATCCAATAGACACTTCCAAGGAGACCAAGTAGAGGGCACCTTGGCATTTTCCGGGGTGTAAAATCATCCCCCCAAACAGGCGAGATTACAAAACAAAGTCTGAAATACTCTCATTCACCGTTTTCACATTTCTCTGTTATTCCAAAATATTTGGCTACTTTTTCTTCCTTCCTCCACCCTCAGCTCTTTCTTAAGGGAGAGAAGAAACCGAAGTCTCTCTCCATAAATGAATGGTTTTTAAAATATGCTAAGCATTTACAGATTTATTAGAAACCATTTTGGTTCCTCATTAATCTAAAGCAAATTTTTATTAACTTACAAAAGGCAGCACATCTGAGATCCTTAGGCAGTCACAAAATAGAGTCTGAGAATTAAAAGTAGTTGCTCTCTTTCTGGCAAGAGCAGCTAAACTCAGCCAACAGCAGCTCCTTCCAACTGGATGAAAAATGCTTCACTCTCGCTGTGTGCTCTGCGCCCTTCTGCGTGTGCTCCAAACAACCTGCACTCATTCGCGTTTATTTTCCTATTGGACTCATTTATCAGAAAGATCTCTAGACACCCCATTCACACCTGTGATCCTCAAAGTGAGAAAGAACATGTGCTGGCACTGCCAATCACTTAAAGCCTGGGTGTGTTTTATTACAGTACTTTGGAAGTAAAAAGTTTAAGTACTCTTAAGCAATCTCAGTGAACACAGGGTGAGGCTTTTCCATGCACCTGCAGCAGCAGCATCAGTCCTGAATTCTGCCAGATTGAGGTCCTGGCTCTGCCCCTTGCCCGTGCTTAGCAAGACTCAGTCTTCATCCTGCAAAACGGGAATGTCAAGAGCGCCTACAATAGGGATCTCTGTAAGATTTAGAAGAGGTTTTACGTTTTTATCATAGCGTCAGACACATAGAAAATTCCCGACTAATATAAGATACTGATTTGGACCAAAACTATTAATACATAACTATGATCAGTGTTCCCCTTTCCCTGCCTGCTAATGAGGGTTACACTGTGGCACCTTAATTATCTCTCTTCCCTGGTCCTCCCAGAAGGCTCTGGCCTTGCCAGACATTTGGGGCTTATGTGTTATAGAATCAACATAAAGAAATACAGGAGATAACAAAAGAAAAAAAAGTTCAGGATGAGACAGTTATGGTAGCTTTAAATTATGAGAGGCCCTGGTTTATGTGAAGAATGTGTTAAAACTGTTGAAAGGTAAGAGGAAATTTGAAATTATATTCTCATGGTATGTGCCTGTGCTCTTTATAATAGTCAAGAAATGCAAGTGAAAAACTTTATTATTTCCATCACTTCTTGGCCTTTTGGTTAAGATCAAGTAAAAAATTTTATTATTTCCACATTTCATCCCCTCTGGTTTTACTGAGATATAACTGACAAAGATTTATATATTTACAACATAGTGCTTTGATGTAAATATATATTATACAATGATGAACATAATCAAGTTAATTAATTTATCCAATATCCTATCTGTTGTGTATATAGTGAGAACATTCAAGATCTACTTTCCCAGCAAATTTCATGCATACAGCAGTTATACTAACTATAGTCACCATGAGATACATGAGATCACTAGAGTTTATCCAACTTGCTTAACTGAAACTTGGTACCCTTTGACCAACAGCTACCATTTCTTCAGACCCCAAACCCCCGGCAGCTACCTTTCTGCTCTCTGTTCTTTGAGTTGAATTTTTTTTCAAATCCCACATATGAGTGAGGTCATGTAATACTTTTCTTTCTGTCCCTGGCTTATATCATATAACACAGTCTCTTCCAGGTTTATGTAGTGACAAATCTTTTCTTATTTTTAAAGGTGGAATAATATTCAATTGTGTATATATAAAATGTGTATACGTATACACACACATGTACAATGAAACATTTTTCCATATACTCCATTTTCTTTATCCATTCATTTATTGACAGACACTTAGACTGATTCTATTTCTCAGCTATTGTGAATAACCAAAAAGGTTTTCGATACAGGAGAGTGTGAGTGTGTGTGTGTGGTATGCAACTGTTATCTTGAGTCATCTTAACCAGTTGGAGTACGGAATTGTGCATTGATAGTATCACTGTCACTATTACTTATGGTATTACATGGTATGGTTTAAACTGGCTGCCCTGTTCACTATCAGTAAAAATCAATTTTGCTTTCAACCTTCCAAGATACCTCAGTTTCTGCAATAACTTTATGGTCACCCTCCCACTGTCACTACTATTGTTGCAACTGTTGTTTTTATTTTAATCTTCAGTTTAACTAATCAATGCTGCATCATTCAATCTGCACTGGGAAAAAGTATTTTTTTCCATAGATTTTATTAGCAAGTAAATGAGTTTCTCAGTCAATTAAAGCAGCATAACTGTGACTTTTTCCACTAACATCAGCTTTTAGGAAAAGGTGAGATATTTTTACCCTTTGACTCTCACTTATCCAATGAGCTCATCCTACACTCAAATGACATCTTCAAATATTCCTTCCACTAAAATGTCTTTTTCTCATTAGATCCAAAGTAGGTAAAGGATAGGTAACAAAGACAATGTCAGGTTTTTCTTACAGGCATTTTGTGTTAAGAATAGGAAAATCCATGAGCAAGGCCCTGGATTCCATCCTCAGCATGGAAAAGAAAGGGAAATCTAATGTAATACGATAGAGGAAAAGAATATATATACATATATATGCATATATATATATATATATATAGGTTAAAATAGTTATAGAGCTAGTTTCCCTCAGTTCATTGAAAAGACAGGGTTTGTGCTAATATTATTGTAACTCTCCTACTAACCTGTTTCAAAATTCTCCTTTTTTTATGTTTTTCTCTCTTTAAAATAAAAAAACGTGATAAAGCCACTAACACATCAGGTCTTCAGACACAGCATATATTTTAACAGCAAAAGCAGCATCTTCACTATGATTAATTACCTATCAATGTCAGATTGTTCACTTCAGTGCCTTGTGTTTTGAATATTCCTCAAGATAGGGGACCTTAAAATCCCATTGTCATAAAGAGATAGATCAACAAGATAATAAATCAGCAAAGAAATAACATAACTAAACCAAATTTCTGAAAAGAAATGGACTTAGTAGAACTTTACAGAGTATTCCACCCAACAACATCAGAATACACATTCTTCTCAGCTGCACATGGGACATTCTCTAAAATAGACCATATACTAACCTACATGACATGCTTAACTAAATGCAAAGGAATTGAAATTATCCCATGCATATTATCTGACCATAGTGCAATGTAATCGGAAATTATTGACAAAAGAAATTGCAAATTTCTTGGAAATTAAATAACACCCTCCTGAAAAAACACTCAGTCACAGATGAAATCAAAGAAGAAATTAATATCTACAATCATATGAAAATCTAAATACAACTGGTCAGAATCAGTTGCAATATTGAATTCCATATTCCATATGGGATTCAATGAAAGCAGTCCTCAGAGGAAAATTTATAGCAATGACTTCTCACATCAGAAAAACAGAATGAGCACAAATAAACAACCTAATGCTGCATTTCGAGCCTCTAGGAAAAAAGAGAAAGTCAAGATCAAAGTCCATACAAGGAAAAAAATTATAAAGATCAGAGAAGAAATTAACACAATGGAGACTAAGAAAACAATACAAAGAATTAATGAATCAAAGAGTTGGTTCATTGAAAGAATAAGTAAAACTGATAAAATCTCAGCAAACCTTATCAAAGGAGAAAGAAAAAACTCAAACTTATGCAATAAGAAGTGAAAAAGGTGAAAGAGTTAGATATCCTGTGGAAATTCAGAAAATAATCAATACTTACTTTGAAAATCTTTACTCATAAGAGTAAAGGATGGAAAACACATGAGAAATGGACAGATTCCTAAACATGCATGAATTACCAAAGCTCAATCATGAAGATATAAAAATTTTGAATAACCCAGTATCAGTTAATGAGATTGAAAATGTAAAGAAAAACTTACCAACAAAGAAAATTCCGTCTCAATGGATTCACAACTGAATTCTATAAAAAATTTAGAGAAGGTTTAACACCAAAACTCTTCAAAATCTTTAATGAAGTTGAAAGGGAAGTAATTCTCCCAAGCTCATTATTGGAGGCAGGTCTTAACCTGATACCAAAACCAGAGAAAGACCCAACCAAAAGAGAAAACTACAGGCCAGTCTCCCTAGTAAAATAGATATGCAAAATTCCTCAGTAAGATACTATCGAACAGAACACAATAAATCAAGACTATACACCATGACAAAGTGGGATTCATCCCAGGAATGCAGGGATGATTCAACATATGCAAATCAATAAATGTAACACACCATATCAACAGAACCAAAGACAAAAATCACACGATCATCTCAATAGATGCAGAAAAAGCTTTTGACAAAGTCTAACATTTATTCATGACAAAAATCCTACAGAAAATCAGAATAGATGTTCTTTACCTCAATTTAATAAGAGCCATCTGTGATAAACCAACAGCCAATATCAGAATGAATGGACAAAAACTGTAAGATTTCACTCCAAAATCAAGAATCAGACAAGAATATCCACTATCACCACTCCTATTCCATATAGTTCTAGAAACATGAGCCCAAGCAATTACACAAGAGAGAGAAATGAAAGGAATAAGGATATGAAAGGAAGAAGTAAAATTATGGTTATTCGCAAATGACATGATACTCTACATGGAAGAACACTAGAAAAACTCCATCAAAAGACTTCTAGATTTAATAACCAAATTCAGTAGTGTAGAGGCATACAAAGTCAATACTCAGAAATCAATAGCACTCCTATAAACAAACAACAAATTCACTGAGAGAGAAATTAGGGAAACCATACACTTCACAATAACATTTTAAAAAAGAAATACAAATCAGTCTAACAGCAGTAAGAGATTTATACATTGAAAATTACATTACTCTGAAAAAGATTAAAGAATATTTCAGAAAATGGAAAGGTAGTCCTTGCTCATGGATGGGAAGAATCAACACTGTGAAAATAGACATATTCTCCAAACTATTATATAGATTTAATGCAATCTCAATCAAAATATCATTAGCATACCTCACAGATCTAGAGAAAATATTCCTAAAATGCATCTGGAACTAGAAGAGCCCTAGAATAGCAAAGGCAATCTGCAGCAACAGAGGTGAGGCAAGGGGCATCACAATCCCTGACTTGAAATTATGCTACAAAGCTACTTGACAAAATCAGCATGGTACTGGCAGAAAAACAGACCTGAAGATCAGTGAAGTAGATTAGAAGATGCAGACCAACTACAAACACACTCAGTCACCTTATCTTTGACAAAGGGGCCAAGCACGTTCCTTGGAAGAAAAATAGCCTCTTTAATAAATGGTGCTGGAAAAAACTGGATTTCTACATGCCAAAGACTAAAACTAGACCCATGTCTATTACCATGCGCTAAATTAAAATCAAAATAGACCAAAGATCTAATATTAAAACAGAAACACTAAATCTACTGGAAAAGAAATTAGGTAGAAATATTAAAGACATAGCGGTAGGCAGAGACTACATGAACAACACCCAAACTGCATGAGAAACATTTCAAAGAATCAACAGCTAAGATCTCATCCTATTAAAAAGGTTTTGAAACAAGGTGATAGGTTATTAACAGCGGTTGTATACAGCTGATGTCTGTGGTTTATTGAAAGGAACAGTTAGTGCTTAAAAATAAATAAATAAATAATAAGAAGGTTTTGCACATAAAAAGAAATCACCAATATAGTGAAAACACAATCCACAGAGTGAGAAAAAATTTTAGCTAACTGTTCATCAAAGGACTTAAATCTAAAATATACAAAGAATTGAAAAACATCAGACCCCCCAAATTGAAAAACCCAATCCAAAAGTGGGCATCTGAGATGAATATGCACTTTTGAAGAAATACAAATGGCAAATAAATACATGAAAAAATGTTCAACCTCATTGGTCATTCAAGAGATACAAATTAAAACAACACTGAGATTTTGTCTCATCACAGAAAGAATGGCTGTCATCAAGAAATCAACCAGTAACAAATACTGGTGGGGCTGTGGTAAAAAAGAGACCCTTCTCCACTGTTGAGAGTGTAGACTAGTACAAACACTGCAGAAATCAGTGTGGAGATCCCTCAAAACACTAGGATTAGAGGTCTCACTTGACTCAGCTATGCCCCTTCTGAGTATATTCCCAGAAGAATTAGAAACATAACACTATAGTAATATATGTGCACCAATGTTTATAGCAGCACAATTTGTCATAGCTAAATCTTGGAAACAATCCAAATGCCCATCAACTGAGGAATGGATAGAAAGATGTGTGTGGTATTTCTGTACAATGGAGTATTACTCAGCTATAAAGAAAGATAAACTTGAAACTTTTATAGGTAAATGGATACAACTAGAGACCATACTCACAAGTGCAATAAATCAGACTCCCATGTATAAACATCACATTATCTCCCTAGCGTAAGAAACTGAAAGAGTAAATAAGATTTAAAAAGTAAAAGAGATATTGCAAAAGGGAAACAAACTGCTCAAAAAGAAAGACCAATTGGCATGGTGGAAAGGAGAAAAGAAGGAAGGAATATATATGTGTGTATATACATATGACTATGTATATATACAAGATAATGCATTATGATAATCACTGTTAATTTCCTATCATCTTGTTTGGAAATTCTGTATTGTTTTTATTGGTTTTTTATTATTCTCTTTAAAATAAAATTTTAAAAAATTTTAAAATATTCCTCCAGACTTATAAAAGGCATAAACTGGTCACACTATTCTACTAGGGAAAAAGCCAAAATAACAGTCTAAATCAGGAGTAGCACAATTTGTAAACGTGGTAGCATAGATGTCGTTTTTTTTTTCTCAAAAAGATAAAGTATGAGAAAATTTTAGTGACTATATTTATAGATGATAATGAGTAAGGATTGCGTCCTGGGCTCTTTAAATAATCTTAAAATGAATAAGAAGCACATGAAGATAATATTTCAAGATTTAATTTTAAAGGTTAAAAGAGAAAAAGAGAGTTCACTACAAAGCTCTGAAGATAGTTACAGTGAAATATGAATTATTCTCCACTTGGAAATTATTACAAGGACTTTTTAAAAAAAGTTTTCTTTACAAAGGAAGTGGTTCAGGTTGAATATGGGCATGTTTCAAGCCAAATGGACATGTTTCTTTCTTTAGGTAGAGAAAAGCACGGATTATCCTACTAGTGGAAAGATCCCATCTTGTCTGAGTTACCCAGAGGACCCCAAGTTTCAGCTCCCTAGCAGGGCATTTTTAGCATCATTTGCTGCTTTTCAGGGTCTCCCTAATCTTCCTACTCTCTTTTTATCTCTGTCTCTGTCTCTCTCTCTCTCTGTCTCTGTCTCTGTCTTTCTCTCCATCTCTGCTCCCCCCCCAGTCTAAATGTCTCTTTGGCTCAGTCCTTTAATAGCACTCAGCAAAATGTATTTAGTACCTCAGGAGTATCTTTTGTCATGCAGCTCCATAATCACTGCTGGATGATATGTCACAATTCATTTAAATTGGACATAGTGCTCAGCATGAGCTCTCAAAGATGGCCAAGAGAGTGATTTGTGTGACTTCATCCTGTAAGGATGAGCTCAGCAGCTTGTCAAGGTCCACACAGAGAAGGCCCATTTCAATGACAAATAGAACCTCAAGGTTAAAAGAAATCCCCAGAAGTTCAGCATCTCTAAAATGTAAAAATGACTCATTACTTGGGTAAATGTGGATCAGGGAACTGAAAATGCTTGTTCAGCTGGCATTGTCATAGAAAAACAAGGATGGGCATCGATTTCCTAAAGCGATTGTGAAATCCCTGGAGCAACACACCAACATGAAAACACTGCATGTAAGGCTATGTGTGGAAGACTGATGAAAAGTTCCAAGTTCTTACCAGTAGATAGGCTATTAGATACGCTCAGATCTGTTAAAAACGTCCACCCCTGTGTGTATATCTATAATTCTAGGTTCACTTTTATCCTGACATAAACTAAGCTCAAATGTTCTTCTCTTTTGCCATTGCTATGAAAGCATTGTAAATGCCTTTGTTCTCAGATGTTACTTTATGGTCTACTGTATACTCTTTTTGGTTTTAGAGTTGTCATCATAATATATGAAGAGAGATTCTAGTTTTTCTTTGTTTTTGTTTTTGTTTTTGTTTTTTAAGAGAGATTCTAGTTTTGCTAAACGGCAAAATTTTTTTCTTTAAACTTTAAAAATCTCTGGCCCCATTCCCTTCTGTGTTTTCTGAAAACTCCCTTAGCAAGATGTATATAGAACAAGGAAAAAATGGTAGGGGCGGGGGAAGAGGAATAAAAAGATATTTAAAGAAAAAGTGCCATACTGATGTCAGAATACAGCTGTCTCAGAGGAAAATCAGCATAAAATTCTAGGTATGTAGAAAGCCTAGCCTTGGGCTGGGTAGAGGAAAACAAAGTTTCAACAAGAGAATATTATTGTCAAAAGAGAAAAAAAAATGTGATACCACAGGGAGCTGGGCACTAGGAAAATTGCTTGAGGGTGTAACCATACATGGCAGATGCACAAAGTTAGGTGGGGCCTAACTTAGAAATAGAGGGAAGCCTTTATTAGCAGACTTGCTGAACTATAGATCTCATTGTTATGTAAGACTCAAGGAATTTCTCCCATGATCCACACCCTTCTTGACAATCAACTCAATACCTAAATGCAGGTCTTTTCAGGTCCTTTGGACTAAGGAACGTGCCCTGGTAGACGTAGTTATACTGGAAACTTAGCCAATTATATGCAGATCCTAATACCTTCCCTACAGTGGAAATTAAAATAGAGTAAATATCCTTTTAAGTAATTATTTTGATAGAGAAACTGGGCACTGGACCATAAAACGTTGCTGTGGCTCCCAAGCTAAGTTCAGATGTAGATGCAACACCTTGTCCTCAGTGAACCTTCTCTAGGTGCCACCTCCTCTGAAGGGAGAACTCTGAAGCCAAACCAGAGAACGCCAAATGGCTAGAGTGGCTGTAAATATATGACCCTATCTTGTAAGCTTTTAGGAAATCAGTGGGCCTTGGGGCTTGATCATTTTCTATTTTCTGTAATAACCTGTGCAATGCGGCTGCTCTGTGATGTAAAGCATGCCTTTCTTGTAGAATTCAAAGGCAGCCGTTATAATTACCTGCAGAACCACATAAAATGACTGCATCCAATGAATCTCTGTAATAGAAACAAATTTTGAAATAAAAAGAAGTTG
The DNA here is from genome assembly GCA_004027595.1 of Dinomys branickii. Lineage (NCBI taxonomy): Eukaryota > Metazoa > Chordata > Mammalia > Rodentia > Dinomyidae > Dinomys > Dinomys branickii. The sequence goes on along the minus strand of PVLD010000302.1, from coordinate 95,980 downwards.
AATCTGAGTGTCTATGGAATCTGCATAGCTGGTCCTCCTTTGAGTTAAAATATAAGCACATGCATCCTACTCAGATTGTCCAGTTTTGGGTGGGGGTGTTTTGGTTTATGTTTCTGGGGGAATTTTTTCGGTTTGGTATTTTGGGTTTTGTTTTTTAAGGAAAATGCTATGAGGTTAGAGCAGAGCTACGATCTCCTTGTGTGTGTCCCAAGGCTCCCAGTGGGTGGGGTTACATGAGTTATGAAAGTTGTGAACCAAAGGCCTTGACTTTCCCAAGAAAATTCCAATACACAGCATAGCAGTAGACTTTTGCCTAGCAGAAAATAAGCAATGGAATTTCAGATAGGCATTCAGGACTACAGAGAAAAAGGCAGGCCTGGCCACAGCAGAGCAGCCAGGCAGTATAAACTTATCTCCTTCCATCCCCTCCTTTCTTAGGCATCCATTCCTAGAAAGCAATTGGCACTCACTGACCCTCTTAAAGATCTCAGATGAGAATGGCTCAATGCCCTTGAGTTTCACAGAAGTGTGTCTGTGGGTATCTTAGATCAGTTGCCTGGAAGCAGAACATTACATGCAGATTCTTATGCAAGTGTTATGTGGAGGGAGAGCTCTAAGGAGAAAGCAGCAGGTAGCAAAGAAAACATAAGAGGCAGGGGGAAAAGTCAAGAAAGGGAATGTGTGCTTTCAGCTTGATATCTCATTCCAGGGAATGAATGACACCCCAGAGTGGGCCAAGCTTATCAGAAAAGAGAGCTGGTGAGAGCCTTTAGGAGCCAGGCAATTAGTGACCACCCAGCAAAGGCAATCTGGGAAGGGCACCTATAACATCTGCTCCAGTAGGTATGTGTGGCCACTGTATAAGCATAAACCATCTTCTAAGACAATTGAGTTTGTGCAATATTCAAAGTGTCACTACTTATGTTATTTTTTCTTGACAAAATAATACCTTTTTTAGGGCAAAATACTATATTTTTAAGATGAAACAAAAATTCTTATTTCAATCAATCCTATCACAACTTTCATCAAAACTTTTCAAAGTTTCTCCTCCTGTACATATTCATGACCTATCTAGTATCTCTTTGGGGAAACGTCCATTGGATTTAGATGGATTCCACTCTCCAGCTCCACAGATGATTGTGTGACCTGCCAATAAACTTGACATCCCTTTGACCTCAGTGATGAATTCAAACAAAAGAACATGAACTAAAATAGCTAGATTAGTCAGCGTTCTATTGCCAGAACACAATACCTAACACCCACAACTTAGAGAAAGAGAGGCTTAATTTGGCTCATGTTGTTTGGAAAATTCGATCCTTGGTCAGATGGCCCCAAAGCAGAGACGTCATGGTGCAAAGGTGCAGCAAAGCACAAGTGCTCAGTCCACAGCAGCCAGAAAGCAGAGTGGGAGAACAAGCTGAAGAAGGAGTAAGGGGCCAGACTAGATGCTAAGGTGACACCTCCATGACCCACCAGACACACAGCAGTGTGATGAACCAATCACCCAGGAAGATCCCCAAACCAACCAATTTGATTCTCTGCCATAATTGTCACAAAAGCCAATGAAAATGCTTCCTGAGATTTTTCTATGGAAATATTATGGAAAAGTCCCTGTCTTTTTTGTAAGGATTTCTAGAAGCAAACCTAAAACTTTGGGTACCATGTTTACCTAAGAATGAAACCTATCCAGAAAAACCAGACAGAAATAACTGGAGACAGCTATAGCTAAAAATCAGATATAATGCTGGACTTCCCAGGTTCTCCAAAATTACCTGGCAGTTATTTTTACCTGAAAGAATATTGAACACTAGTCACTCATCAGCTACAGGGTAGAATCAAAATTTATCTGCAAAAAAACCCCAGAGTGGTCCTATACTGACCCACATACATCCTGCATCTATCAGTCCCTCTCCTATCCAATCATGTCTATTATGGTTTGTGTCTAGATGTCCCTCCAGTGCCTCATGTGGTCAAAGGACTTTTTCAGAAGACTTTTTCAGAGATTGAATCTAGAGTATATGACTGATTCCTAGTGAAATGCTAGGATTAAGGGTGCTGGGATTAAGCATGGGTGATAGCTGGATCTGTTCATTGCTTGGATTTGCACCACCTAATCTCAGCAGTCTGGATACAATATAAGGGACAGCAAGAGGCTTGACTCTCTCTCCCTTGCTTGCTCACTTGCTTGCTTCTGCTGTCTTCCACTGCCATAAACTGTTCCCCCTCTGCCATGTGCCATCCAGCCTGGGAGCCATCTGATTAAGAACTGAAGCCTCTACAAACTGTGAGCTAAATAAACCTTCGCTTCTTTAGTTTTGGGTGTCAGGTATTTTGTCTCAGAAACAAGAAAAGTAACTAAGACAATGTCTAAAAAGACTGAGTAGCACCACATTCTCCCACTTCAAATAGTTTCAGACCCTTGAAATTACTGTACCTTGGACTGAAATGCCTAAGCCTTACCTGGCCTGCCCTTCAGACCTCTGCTAGATTACCGCTCTGCACAGTCTTTTCTGATGGTCACAGCCTCTTTCCCGGAGCTTTCTCTCTGCCCTCCAACATGCTGGATCATATGGCAATGAGAGTGTGACCCGATTTCCTCTTCACCAGACTCTGTGTGTCTTCCATAAAGAAGTTGCTTTTCTTTTCTGTGTCCTCATCCTGAAGCAATATGCCACATGCTCAGCAAGAACAAAAAGAAGAACAAAGTTAAGTGAAGGATGGAAGCAGAGAAGGAAGATTACAGAAAATTCCAAGATATTCTTGGACCTCAAAAAGTACATCTTCATATGTAGAATTTCATCTACTTATTCCAAGCAATGAGGGAATGATTTGGGGGTAAAGCTCTCTCTGCTCCCACAAACCCACACATCCCATTTAAATATTCACCTCATCTACTTACGAACTATACCATATCTTCCCAACAAAATACTTTTACATTAATTTGATTTTTATCACATAAAAATCCCATAAGGCCAGCACCTAAAATTTGGTGTCACTGTCTCAAAAGCTCAGAACACACTGCATTCCACGGAGTTAAGAAAACTGTCTATCACAACAGCCACAGTCACAGCTGCTTAGCTTGGCACTCAAGTTCCTTCACACTCTGGCCCTGATACTTGCTTTATCTAATCTGCAGGGGTTTTGTCTATGAAATTAGGAATGACATAATTTTCCTTACAATGTTGTTATAAGGAAGTAAGTGATACAGTGACAGACTGAAGACCTAAATACTCTATGGACACATTTTTATCTTCATCACTAAGGCCTTTATGCATTGTACCCAAAGACTGAATCCATCCCTGTTTTAGTCTTCAATTCCACCAACCTGGACTATGTACCTCCACTATTAAGCTCCTCATCTCTTGTCCACCTGTCTGTCTGTCTGTTTAAACTAGCCTTAACAACAATTTCCTCACAGTACCTCCATGACAGTTGGCATGGCTTCAAATAAATAAATCTCTTTGCAGAGATGTAAAAAGTGAAATAAAATAAAAGGACTGAAACATGCATGCTCTGCCAATGCCAAATAAGTATTATAACTTCATTGGGTGAATTGCAGATAAAAGGGTGACCTCACATCTAAAAGGTGGTTCCAGTCTTTTCACAGGTCCTCCTGCTAATGTTCCATGCCATTTCCACCACTGACATCTAACTCAATAGGATACACACACTTTTAGCCACCAAAGATTTCGAAAAGCCAACAGCCCCCACCATGGATTCTAATCAATTGTAAGGGATTCCCAGGAGTTCTAAAGGCCTTGGGAAAGGTCAGAGAACTTACTTTTCTAAAAGCTCCTGAGTCTATTCTAAATCTTCAGGCTGGGAACACCAAAGGTGGTAACAGGATGAGTCCTGGTTAACCATTTACCACAATGTCCCCATTCCTCAACAGTTAAGTGGGATTATCCTGCAGATCCTTACCTTTTCCCTAACATTAGTGAGGTGTTCAAGCTGCTGTGGGACAATGTTCACGCTAGGAAACATTAATTATCTGCCAGGTTTCTGTAATTCTTCTCCACACTCCCAGGGGAGGGGAATTTCACAGTGCCAAGTTCCTCTTCCCCCCATGGCATCCTTCACCCTCAGGGTAGCAGAAATGTCAAGAGTAGCAGAAGAGACATCCAGGGCCGGAAGTTCAAGTCAAGGCCCGCTGGGAAAATTGATGAACCCTCCTAACCCTTCTTTATGTTGCTAAGTTTTCTTGGCCCTGGAAATCACTGACTACCAAATAGAACATGAAGACAGGAATCCGCTGTGCAATCCAAAGACTGAGCAGGTTTGGGGAGGATAGAATTTGGCTTACAAGTATAAGAGGGAACTGCATGGTCCTTCCACTCTGACCTTCACTATTTCTCCTACTACTATAAAACTCACTGAGTCAGCTGACTTTCACAGTTGAAATAGCTCTTTGGTCTCCAAATACTACAAAATGGAAATTGATAGGTGATATCTAAGAACTGTATTAACTATGAAATCTTCTACTTGTAGTAGAAGATAATCATGAAAACTACCTGTTGTGTCTACTTATTAATACCTTTCTATTTTAAAGAGAATAAAAAAATAAAATAACAAAAATATAGATAAAAACAAAACAAAGCAAAAACAATAAAAATGATGCAGGGTTTCAAAACAAAATGACAGGAATTAATATTGGCTGTTATATTACATATAGCTATCTTCAACAAAGTTGCTCAGATTACCAGATATAACAATGCAAGACTGATCAAACTATTAAAGAGAATAAAAATAATTTTAAAAACATTACAAATGATACAGAGCTTCACTAAACAAGATGGTAGGAATTTGCCAATGGTTGTTGTATTGCATATTGCTGTCTTAATGCTTTAGTCATTTCACTGAGAACCGTGTAAGAATTTTCTCCTTAATACTTTTGTTGTTGTTGTTGTTGTTGCTGTTGCTGATGTTTGCCTGTTTTGTTTTTTGTCTTTGGATTTTTGGTTTTTGTGTTTTTTCTATTGTTGAGAGGATTAATTGTCTGACTAAATTTGCATGTCTGTATATGGGTTTATATATTTACACTTCGAAGATATCAATGGATAAAGCAATAACCACTGTTGAGATCATATC
>PVLD010000302.1:0-90792 GCA_004027595.1 Dinomys branickii | reverse complement strand
GTTTTTGTACTTTTATTTTTTTTAAATAAAGAAAAAATACTTCCCTAAAATACTATTTCACATGAAAGTCCAAATGACCTTTGCAAAACACAATTCTGACTAAGTCAACTCTTTACACACCTTTCATAGGCTTACATTATTTTTCATATATTAAAAAATGTTCCAAGCATGGTGATCAATGCCTGTAATCCTAGTACTCTGGATGGCTGAGGCAAGAGGATCACAAGTTTGATCCCAGCCTGAGCAGTTTAGCAATGTAAAAAGACCTTGTCTCAAAATAAAATATAAAAAATAAAAGGATTAAGGCTATGGCTCAGCACAGTCACCCTGGGTTCAACTCCCAGTTCTGAAAATGAAAATCTTATCATTCTTATTTAGTCATTATACACAGTATACATATATCAGATTGTCCATACTATAACCCATGAAAAGGACTATATGTACTATAACTCATAAAAATATTATATGTCATTTAAAAATTAAGAATGGCCAAACTAACAGTGTATAGTTACTATATAAATCAGATACTAGCCTACAAGATTGGTGTTATTAACTTTTAAAATTTTTATCATAACTTTATGCATTGAATGTTATAATTATTGAATCTGTACTTTACCACTGAGGAAGCCAAGGCTCAGAGTTTAGCAATTGGCCAAAGACTGCATAATGCAAATAATAGCAAGCCACTCGCTTGAATGCAGAAGATCTGGGTTCAGAGCTGTCACCACAAGTCTGCGGTGAGCCTCTGATGATAAATGCTTGTAAGATGGCCTATAAGACTGGCCACACAGTTTATCATCCAAACCAGAACACAGATGAGAAGGGAAGGTGGTGCTAGGAAAAGTACAGCAGATCTCAGAGGTTAACTAGGATTGTCTCAGGCTATCCAGGCCTTGGAAGACCCGCCGCCATTCTGGCTACCTGCCTTTCCAAACCTCACCATGTACAGCTCCCTCCATTTTCTAGATGCCGCATCCTACTCCCCTTTGCTGCTTCTTCAGCATCCCATGCTGCCTTTTGGATTCTTGCTTCCTTCACTTCCCTCTGCAGATGAACACGTATTCATCTTTCAGCTTTAACTCAGTGGACTCAGATCCCTGGACTGAACTAGTAAAACTTTTACATGTTCCACGGGATAGCATTGCCGAGATTGTGGTTAATAGCAGCACTTCTCTCAGCACCTCCTGCTCCCCTCAGACAGTGACTGGGTCTGTTTCTTCTCCTTCCTAGTTACCCTTGACCTGGAAAAGGTTAAATGCCTGACAAATGTTTGACAAAGTAAAGAGAAGGGAGAGGGCAAGGAACACGAATGACAAGATCACGCATGATTTTGTCTAGAGTTCACAGCTACTTATTTATTTATCAATTTACTCAGTGAGTATCTATGAAGTGTTTCTGTTCCACGTAAAAATCTAGATGCTCCTGATATGGCTGGGATGAGTTAGAAAGTTTCCTATAGAGTCTGGATAGCAATGAAGCCATTAACAAATAAGCAAGACAGTTTCAAATGGTTCCAAAAGCAGTAAAAAATAATACAAGATCATGTCGTAGAAAGAGATTAGAAAGTGAACTTAAATTTTGAGCCACTAGTATCTGAATTTTCCCCAAAATTTGTGTTAAAATTTAATCACCACTGTAGTGATATTAAGAGGTGGGACACTTGAGGAAGTGATTGTGAATTAATGCCTTATAAAGGAGATGAGGGGAACAAGCTTCACCCCTTCTCATTTCCCTGTCTGTCCCTTCTATCACATGAGAACACAGGACCCCACAGCAAGATGCCATCTTGAAAGCAGAGACCAAGCCCCTCACCAGGCACCAAATCTGCTGGTACTTCGATCTTGAACTCCCAGCCTCAGAACTGAAAGGAAATACATCATAGATTTCTGCACACTGTGCAGCCTCGGGGATTTTGTTATAGCAGCACAAATTGGTGAGGACAGTAGTCAGAGAAGTTCTCCAGCAAGATGATACTCATGATAGATCCAAATGATGGGCAACTATGAGAAGTTCTTCCACAGGATACCAAGAAGAGGGAAAGCTGGAACTGGGTGTGTGGCTTAGAAAAGCCGGTGTTCCTGGAGGACAGACCAGAAAAAGTGGTAGTGAGGGGATTAAGCAGAGGCAGCAGCCTCTTATATGGAACTCTAGCAGTTCATGTTTTATTTGCCATGCAGTATGAACTGTTGTTTTAAAGAGCACAGTGAATTACTTACCTGGTGGTGTTTTGCTAAAGGCCATCTGATGCCTAAGTTTAGAATAAACTAGAAACAAAACCAAGAGCTGGGAAAGAGTTATAATAATCCAGGCAAGAGACATGGAATCAGTAAAGAATTAGTTTGTAGAGATGTTTCTCAAACTTCAGTGTATATATGAGTCACTAAAAGATTTGTCAAAGAGCAGATTATAATTCTGTAGGTCTGAGATGGAGCCTGACATTCTGAATTTCTAATACACTTTCAGGTGATTCTAATGTTACTGATGCAAAAATCACAGGAAGAAGGAAGAATCCACAGAACTCTTAATAGGCTGCAGTTTGAAGGAATGGAAAGAGAAGAACTGAAGGTTATTAGCCCTCCCCTTTGGAAAATTGCTTCAATGATAGTGGCATTTACTGAGATAGAAGTTTCATCACATCTCTGCTTTTCAGGTTACCCGACTCCTATCTAGTGGGCTGGAAAATCTTTTAGGGAGGTTGAATAGCAACTTACTTTGGCACAACGGCAAACCATGATGGGATTATGATGGTATAGTGTAGCACGCTTCTGGCCTAGTAGGAAAATGACACATGAGCTCAGATGGTTACAAACTCTTCACCGTAAAATGATCATTTTCTGATGAGTATGCATTCCCTGCCAAGTGTTCGGTTTAAAAAGGTGGTTTATGGGTCATTCTTTTCCCAGAGACATCAGGTGTCCTCAAAGGGCGGAAAAATTGAGTCTTCACACAGCCGAAGTAAATGGGACAAAGGAAATTACTCTTATAAAAGACTTTTGCACATATCACCCAGCAGTTGTTCGCTAACAAGCCCACAATCTATATTCTTGGCAGAACTTGCTTAACCCTGTGGTCCACAGTTCATCTTTTGGCTTTATCTTACTTTCTAGCAAATGAAGCCTGGCTGCTGAACAGTGCTGAGCAACTCCTAAGTGTGTTCACAAGTGAAACTTTCTTCCAACTACAAGTCAGAAGGCTCTGGTAGGATTCTCTGCCTTCCTCAGAGAAGTCAGACAAAGTAAACCAAACATCCATGTGGCCCTAGTCATGCATCAAAAGTTGAATCTGACTTTATAAGTTGTAGGACTTCACTAGTTGCTCCCAAAAAAGGAAAACCAAGCCAGTTCCAAGACTCCCTAGACTATTTGGGTTCTTATTCCCCTGGCCTGCTTCTCACGGGCTATTCATCTGATATCCGTTGTAGACCTCAAACTTTCCAGTAGGTCTTCTGCCCCCTTGAGACTGACATTTTAAATAAACCCATATTTTTTTTTTATTTTTGAGGGGCATTTTAAGCGGGAAAATATAATTTTCTGATGAAAGAAAAAAATGTAAAGACTTATAAAACTTCCCATCAGACTTTGGACATCAGCTAACTCTCACCAAAGAACATTACACAAATGAATCAAACCCATAGATTCGGTTCCTCCTGAATTAAATGTAGGCTTCACATAACGGAGGATCAGCAGGGTAGATGCAGTTAAGAGTAGCAAACCAACTTGGAATCTTTATGAAATCAAAAGCACTTGAAAAATCCATTTTTAGAAACGATAGAAATGCCATTTATATTTTTTTGCTCCTGATTTGAAACATTAAGTTTCAAATTCCTGAGGGACTTCACAGAACAAGTTTAGAGACTTATTCTTTAATCTTGATATTCAACAATGACATAATAGATCAGACAGAAAAGCACAGTTTTCCCGGGCCTCTTTTACACAATGTCAGTGGGTTGTATTCACTAACTTTGATGAAGAACAATGGTCTTTAGACATTATCTTTCCTCAGGAATAATGTCTTGGAAATATTTTCTGTGATCATGATCTAGTACTATTTTCTAACTATGGCTCCTCCTCCAGAGCACTTGGAGAAGATTTTTATGTTTTTTAGATTTTTTAAAAATGTTCTTTATTTAACAAATGGGAAAAAAAATCTGCTTTTCATACTTGTAGTCTCAGTGCCCGGAACAGAATATTGAGTGAGAAGAGGATGGATTCTTCTTCCTTATGGATTCATTTTAATAGCAATTGCAGTAAAAACAAACTCAAAACGGTGACCTTGATAACTCTCCCTGCATAGAGCCAAGGTCAATCCCAACTTACATTCTTTTCTAAAAATGCTGTGTTGTCACATTGCCAAGGACAAAGGAAAGTTGAGTTCAACTGTATATCTTTTAAAATCTTGGGAATGTTTTAATAAGAAAAGCAAATTCTCTCATAAATACCATAGATGTCTGGATTTGTTGTTTCCTATGCTTGTAGGGTTTGAAAACAGTTGGCTGTCCTTTAATCCTAAAGTTCCCCTTGTTTAGTCCATTAATCTGCTCAGTAAACCCTTTTTCTTCTAACAGACAATGTTAAGGCAAACTTACACTGAGGTCACACGAATTGCCATCCTTCATACTTCTATGAAGGCCAAGGAACTCATTTCTGCAATTGGGATACAAAATCATCACACTGCTTACAATCTTGGCTTCCTCTTCTCTATCAGATCCACCCCTAGCCTTTTCTCACAACTCTTCCATGTCCACCACAGGCCCAGTGGCCTTCATTCTGTTCTTCAAGCTTATTGAGCTTCTGCCCTTCTTAAGGATGTGACCAGGGTCATTCCTCTGGCTGGACATCAAGCCCTCATCTCCTTCCTCAGCTTGTTACTGGTCATCATCCAAGACTCTACCCAGCCCTGGCCCACCAAGTTTGTGCATTGGGCCCACCCCTTGCCTTAGTCATTCTGCAACCTATTAGGCTGTTTATTTTCTCAATGAGAAAATGACCACTCTCAGAAGTTAAACTGTTGCTATAGTCATTTATTATCTCACTTCTGTCTTCCCCACAAATTATTGGCTTCATGAAAGTAAGACCCCCATCTTGCTCATTATACCTGAGCTTCTTCACAGAAGAAGCACCCAGTTATTTTTTAAAATGGATAAGGAAGGGACCATGTAATAACTACATGCTGATAGTGTCCAGATCTATTTACCAGATCTCTTTGTGGTCCAGGCCACTAATAACTCAGGTCTTGTCACCGATAAAGAGTCTGAACTACCACAAAGGCATCCTACAAACATGACCAATGGTGCAGGGAGGACAGTGGCCCAGTTCACAGGTGGAATCACACTCCAAAGCTCCTTGCACATGAGGCCGAAGCCAGGTTTTACCCGAAATCACCTTTTGTATTTGCTGTCTTGATTCTCTCCCCGCTTTCCTTTTGAGATCAACTGTCAGCAAGCATTAGCCTCAGGCAAGCCCTAGATCGACTTCACAAAGTGAGGATTCACCCATTGGTGACATCAGGCAACCGTCTCTACCATGTGTTCCAAGTGCACTGAGGGAGGAAAATATATGTCTTCATAACAGTGAGTCAGGGTCCTTGGAGTTGACCAGACTCCATGAGCTGGTGTGCACACCAAGCTTTGTTCTCTATAGATGACATTAATGATATGTCTCATGTCAGCATATGATTTGATACACCAGTAACAACCACTGGGTAGATGTGACATGATACTAAAGGTATCATATGATACTAAACACTATCATAAAACATTTAATTCAGGGTAAAATTGGTTGTTTATATTTACAACTTTCAATACATTTGGGTACATAAAATTGTTTTAATGTTAAAGGGGGATCCTTGTATTTTAAAATGGAAGGTACTATTGATTTGTATAAATTCCTAAAACAAAGAAACAAAAAATATTGACTATAGAGAATTAACCTAACACCCATGGTCAAACTTCAAAAGCATTGCTTTCTTTCCTTCAGAATTGTTTACTCTATCCTCTTTACCAAACATTCACCATTTTTTCATTACCTAAAATCCCAAACACTGGAGATTTATTCCAACTAAAGAGTAAGATCATTGAAAGAGTTAACAGGATGATCAGAGCGTGAGTAACCATCCTCACTTTAATTTGAAATTGTCAAGCCATCTACTATATAAAAGCAATAACTAAGGGATGCAAAGTTCCATAAAGGACAGGTCCTTCCCTTAAAAACAAGGTGTTTGTTTTTTTTTTCCGAACATCTGGCTACGATAAAGTAGAGAAGTAAAAGAACAAAACTTTGTGATTGAAAAAAATTCTATAGAGCTGGAAACAAACAAGATTGGGGAAATTAGGAACTTGTAAAGTTTTGGGAAGCTAAGTAGGAACCAGGAAATGAGGGTGATGAAAAAAAATTTGACTGAGTCCCAAATTTGGCCTGGAAAACTCAAAAACTCCTTCCCGTCTCTTCCCACCATCTTGTGTAGCTCTTTAACTTTAAAATCAGATTAATATTATATCTGAGATACTTTTTATGCTAAATAAACGCTATGGACTTAAAACAGGACTCTAAGCACTCCGGTTACTTTTGCAGATGGCAATGATGTTTTGCCCTACTTATTAATAAATTTAGATGAGTTCAGACTATAGCATTCACCACCTTGGTGGTGATACTATGCATTAAATATGAGTTATAATTTGGGAAATAGGCCAGCAGTTTTCCCCATGAAGTAACCTTTGTATTGCCTAATAAACACTCCTATGTTCAACACAGGAAGCCTTTGTTACCACACAGACCTCCTTGGGTTTAGATTCTATCTGGAGTTCTGAGGGGAAGTTAGACATTGGTTCAGAAAGGCGGGTATCAGCCACCATCACTGACCAAGCAAATGCTTGGACAAATGCTGTGCCCTGGAGTTACATCTCAGTTCAAGGAACTCACACACTGGGGTCCCAAAGAAGTAATGATTCTTCTCTGTGGAATCAGAGAGAAGGTCTTGGAAAGAACTGCTACTGCTTTGTCTGTTCCTTAGACAAATAAATAGGTAGAGGAGGAGCTAAAGATTCCATGGGGAGCTTTAAAAAAAAGTCTATGAAAAAGATACTGAAATAGGAAAAATGCGAGGCCTAATTCGGCCCAAAACGATCCAAGCAAAAGAAGAGGAGGCCTAGCCTGCTGCAGAGGTAGAGCCAAAGAAGAGAGATGACCTTGGGTTTTTCCAATGAATGTTTCTCTAAAATCCATTTACCAGTGTCATAAAACCAGAAGCCCAAAGTGTGGGGGCCAAAGACCTACAAGGTTTTGACAGGTGCTGAGTTTTTCAAACAATGCTAGACCTTAATAAACAAACTTCTCTCTGGGATTTTATGACGTCCAAGCATTTCTGTCTGGCTCTTGTCTTGGATGTTAGACATGAGCGCTGATACAAATCCACATGCGGATTAGTCAAAAGCTATAGAACTGACATGATGCTGTTTGGAGACATTTTTCCTTGCCTCCTTTCCCTGCCCTCCCCTGCGCACTAGTCAAGTCCTCTTGCTGGGTGGTTTTTACTTGTCTACTTAATATCCGCTTCTGTCTGCACTCTCGTTAGGAAAGTAATTCCTCCTCTTGGAAATGAGGAGTTTGCCAAAGCAACCACCACGTGGAGCCCAGGTGGGAGTGTGTGCAAGATGGATCCTGACCAGGGCACTAGGCTCAGACAGTGTTGTGCAGTCCTCCGTGGGTGTGTCAGGACTACATGTGTGTCACCTCCCAGAGGCAGTACGACTGGGACCAACACTTTTCTGGCATCAAGGTTCCTCCATTATGTGTGCTGGCAAATATTTATTGGGTATCTCTGGTTGAACCACCCACTCAATTGCATGCTTGAAGGGAAAGGGCAGGAAGGAAATGTGAGATCTGCTCCCATTAGTTACAGTGAAATCATGATCAAAAGAACTAGTATTCAAGCCCACTACACCTTGCTCCAGGCCCTGAGAGAGGACACTTTGTCTGCCAGGCGACAGTTTCCTAAAGAAGGAGGTTGTATATCAGGCAGCAAGCACACTCTCTCCAGGGGCAGAGCTATAGGCTGGAGGAAAAAAAGATGTTTCAGGTCAAGCAGTGGGGTTTGGTGTCCTCATCTTCCCAAGGTCTTTCCTTACAGCTAAGGTTGTCACACTCTTGTCTAGATTTTATGCAAGTTGACCTCTTCTTGTACATTTCTCAAACTCTTTTCTGTGACTGCATCTTGTCACCACATGAAAAGACTGCTGCTGTGCTCCAAAGCCAACTCCAAGTTCCTCTTCTTCAGTTTGTTATATAGCTCTTTCCCTGGAAGTCATGATATCAGAATCAAAGTCACCCCCATCAGAGGGCTTGGCCACAATCTTGGCCCAAAGTGGAGGTTCTCTACTTGTCATCTCTGAGGCAGTACAATCTCTGCAACCCATCGCTCAGCCTCCATAGGGCTCCTAAACCTGCTGGGCAAAAGTGCCATCACTGTCTTTAATGAGGAAACAAAGTCCATCCCACTGCATAGGACAATTCCTGGGCCCAACGCAGACCAATATAGCCAGTTCCAGAATAATGGCAATATCATGGTGACTTAGGATCATGAGAAGGAAAGATACTTTTAGCCCAGTTTAAACCTGCAAAATCCTCAAGAGCAAGTAACCTGTAATTTAGTCATGAAACAACGAGACTCTCTTATGTCTTAGCCAAAGAGTCATGAAAGCCACCAATCATTAACTGGTCATCCACCTGAGCCACTTCTGAGAAGAAAGCTTTGAGTGGCCATATAGCTTATCCACCATCAATGGAGTCAACGAGACCTGTCTCCTCATGGATATATCAAGTCAAATGCGTGTCTCAGGGTGGCAAATTCTCCACAGTTCCAGAAAGTGTACAAAATTATTGTTAGCTAGTGACCTAAGTTTGGAATATTATTGGCCTTTCCAATGGGATACAAGTGGCACTAGAAGTGTCCCCATATTCTCCTCCTTCCTGTGGTACAGTTGTTTTGAAACTGTGCTTGTGTTATCCTCCATAGTGGTAGAAGTCATACCTAGGAGGGTTTCTCAGACCCTTTCAGCAAAATTGTTCTTTGAGCATAAGAAAACACTCTACCACACCAGAGAGCTAATGCGTGAACTGATAACAGTCCACCATAATTGCAAATTTTTTGTTTGAAATCTCATGTTTATCTTAAAAGTTTATATGTTCTAAATTATGTGTGCCCTTTTTAATATAAAAGCGACAATATTACCAACTGTGTAATATTATCTTAGTTGATGTTCTAGGAAGATGGACTGGCTTCTTTCCCATAGATAATCTTGCATGGCTTGAGAAACAAAGGATAATTTTCACAGAATCCTTTGAAAGAGGGACATAATAGCTCGTGTCAGTAAATGTTAGTTTGTTGAATTGAACAGCTATGCTTACAAGGTGCTCCACAGAGATAGGAATAAAATACAAAAGAAAGAGAGAATGAAAGGCAGACAAGAGATGATTCTTTGAAATGTCCTTATTCAGAAGAAAAAAGAAAATACTGAAGAAATTCTGTACTGTACTCCCATGGAAACACCAGGTATGATTTGGGATTCAAGCAGGTGGCTAGTTCTTCAGTACTTGCAAGTCTGAACTAAACTTTAGTAGATAAATTTTATCTCTCCCAGAGACAAGTGACTATGATCCAGCCACATTCAACTTGCCCTGTGCTCCCATCTGCCAGTGCCTCATTAGCAGACAAAGTCATACTTAGCACTTGAATTCATCATCCAAGTCCTGCATGCAATCTTCTTTGATGGCTACGCAGGACAGGCAACTGCCACAGCAGGTTTCCACATAGTCAAAAGGTATAGGGTGTGGAGCTGGAGAAGGAGAACATGCTGGGTGCTGGATGAATTTAAGTCCAATTGGTATTAACATGGTCATGATCATGTGGTTCATTAAGATCTATGGATAGGATTTATGTTTCACTACAAACCCAAGCCAAGATAATACACATGAACTTGGCATGCAGACCCAAATAACACAGTGCTGATTATTGTTGGTCCCAATATAACAGTGCCAAAGGTCCTACTTCTTTCAGGGTCTCCAAACTCTTCTCCCAAACAAAGGCTTAAATAAAATTAGAACTTCACCTACCTATGATGTTTGCCCTGAGGGAAAGTCCAACTGTAATGCCTCAACATCTCTACAGTTGCTCATGGTTCATTTCCTCCTTTCGTGCTATCTTAAATCAGAGTCTAGAAGCATAGCTCAACATGGGGATTCACTTGGAAGTAATTTGTTGATACAGGAAGGGAGGGAAGGGGAAGGAGGGTGAGAGTGTAGCCTCAGCTGGAGTTACTCCTCAGTTTGATCCCACAGGGAGCCCTAGAGCAAGGATTGTACCATAGAGGTGCCTCCTTTAGAGGCAAAGGGTCCTTTTGTACCCCATGCATCAGTCAATCATTGGCTGTGAGCCACCAGCAAGGGCCAGGGAGTTGCATAACTTCTCAGGCAGTTCTGGGCTAGGCAACTCCCATTTGGCCAAGGGTGATTGTCCAAGAAAGAGGCAGCTGTAAGCCATTAACAGCCAAACTCATATGTAGTTCTGGGATCAGGAACATTAGCCTGGTAAAGAGGATCTGGGAGGATCAACAATAGCAACTCTATACTTCCCATCCTAATTCATCCTGAAAGATATTCCTAAGGGTGATGTTTGGCTCCCTAAGGGTTAATTTGAAACAATTCTAGTATATCAGAATACAATAACACACTAATTTATAATATTTGTTAAGAGCCCACTCTGTGCTAGGCAATTCTCTAAATGCATCATGCTTACACAATAGTCCTAGGAGATAGGAACTGACATACGCCAACCATTAGCTGTGCAAAAACAGAAGTCTGGAGTGATTAAAGAGTTAACCAAGCTATGAAGCATCAGGCTCAGGGTTAGGCCCCCATTTTCTTTACACTCCATTATAATAACCTCTTGCTTATTGCTAAAGGCTAAGAGCCACCGAGAGAAAAACACTCAGAGCTAAAGTGGTAAATTTCATTCATATAAAGTACCACATCCAACTAGTTGAGGAAAAAAGTCCTTTGAATTATAGATAGAGGAGTTTGAGGATAGTTAATACTTTTTTTGTGTGTGTATGTGTGAATTTCAAAAACATATTGCAGACTCATCCACAGAGTTTACGTTCACCATGTGAACTTTCACCATTTAAATCCCATGAGAGCAAAGTTGCATAAGACATGACTCTGTGCCAATGGAAATAATAGCAAACACTCATACAGCTCTTTCTGTGGGCTCTAAGGAGTTTACATGGATTATATCATATAATCCTCGGAACCATGCGATGAGCCAGCCCCATTTTTAGATAAGGAAACTGAGGCCCAGATAGAATAACTATTATGTCCAAGGAATGTAGCTAGACAGTCAGGGCCAGATGTCAGAGTGAGCCACTGGGCTTTAGACTTTGGCTGATGCTACTGAAAGCGTCATGGACAGTTGGAGCTTGGATTCATGCTGTGTAGACCAACTATTTCAGCTCAGCTCTATGAGGAAACTGAGACCCAGAAAGAGCTGCTGACTTGTCCAAGTTCACACAGACCCCAGATATTCAATACTCCTAGCGGTACTATCCCTATTTTTGACAAGTATTATGCATAAACCAAAATCAGTACCATTTACTTAACAGCAGTTTAGGAATGTGCTTCAAAATGCTTGAAATCTCTTTTCTGTTCTGAGAAGGAGATAATACCAATGGTTGTTGTTTTAGAAGGCCAAAAAGAAACAACAGTGTTCTGTCTGGCCTCACACAAAGCTAATTCTTATTTCTTCCCATGAACATGAGTCTCTCACTCACATAAGTCTGTGTTATGTGGTTTTTGAGATGCTATTCTATTTCTAGCTGGAACCTGAAAACTCCAGTGTGAGAGCCTATCTTCTTAGAGAAAGGGTAGGAGACAAGAATCACTATTTATTACATACATTACATACATTTAGTAATGCCAAACCTAGTGGTCACAGCTCTATATGAGCTACGTAAATTATCCACGGAATGATCACTAGAATCGGAATGTGTATCCATTAGAATCTGATGTGATGGGGCTGGGGATATAGCTCAGTTGAATAAGCACTTGCCTAGCAAGTGCAGGGTCCTGAGTTCGATCCCCAGTACTGCAAAAAAAAAAAAAAAAATCTGATGTGTTAATGTACCAAAGCAAAAGGTAGTGGCTTCATTAAAACACAATTTATTGTTGCTGATGAGTATCTGGGTCAATGAGGAGCTTCTACTAAGCCATGCCAGGCTTAAATGATGTTAGGGAGATTCACTCATGTTCCTGGAGGTAGCTGCTGAATTAGCTGAGAGCTGGCTTACGTAGAATGCTCTCAGCTGAAATGGTTCCTTTTTGTTCCCTATCTCACAAAGTTATATTCCAGATTTGTTCCCACAGTAGTGGCAGAGGAGACCAAGTAAAGCACAGGAGATTTTGAGATGTACAGTCAGAATAGGCATAGCATCTCCTCTCTATTCTCCTCACTAAATCACGACACAAGTCTTGCTATATTTATAAAGAAAGAGACACATGCCACTTCTCCTATAGAAATGACCTGTAAGTTCACATTGTCAATGGTAGGGACACAGACAAGCCTAGAAAACTGGAGACATTTTTAGAATCAGTCACAAATATCTTGGAACAGATAGTTCAGATCATTTTGTTGTGGGTAGTGAATGTTTACATTTTTGAAATTTATCACAGTAAAAACTACCTTGCCAGTAACCTCCCTCAGAATACCCCCCTCCCTTCAAACACACTTGTCCCATTATTCCTCCCACCTTCCGAAGCAGTTCTGGAAGTTTTCTCTTGTGAGTGTCTTTCATTGTGCTGTCATGGCTGCACAGAGTCCTATATCAGTTCAAAACTTTTCACGGTCATTTTGGCTTTGGGGAGAACCAGAAATCACACAGGGCCAGATCCAAGGAATGAGGTAGATAAGGACACTCCTTAGTGTTTTTACAAGCCTGCCTTCCTGTTGCATGACACTTAGCAGCATTCACTGTATTTTTTATCACAACTCATAAAAACATGTATGAAAGAAGACTTCCAGACCTGCTTCAGAAAGTGGCAAGAACAAAGGGATAAACACATTTGAAGCAAGGAGGAGTATTTTGAGAGAGATCGGTGGCACTGTGTCTTACTATAGCAATTATTTAAACAGACACCCTACTTTTTCACCATCTCTTGTATATTTTCCCCCAAAAGTATGTGTCTTTCTCACACATTGAGTCTATTTTTGAAGATATTTGAGTTCCCTTTATTTAACTTACAGAAAATTCAAAAAATGTTATTGCTAGGGTTTAAAATGAAATATATAATTTTTAATTTACCCAAGTAAGACCAATTACCATTGAAACCTAGCGAAAGTCTTTGCATTTTTATTCCAAACATCAGCACATAGAGTTAATTCTATATGCCTTCTATCCTGTGTATTATCCACCGCAGTACTTAGTGGTTGATAGAGAGGTAAACAGGAAGCCTGCTTGTTGGTGAGAAAGTAGCTGAATAGCCAGGAGTACCTCCAAGAAAAGTCCTGCAGCTTCACCCAAAATAGAAACACACCTTTTCCTGGTGTTTTGTTTTGCAAACAGAAAGAAAGACCTGCTAGAAACAAAACAAAATCAAATCAGAGATTAGAGGTAGCTTTTCTCCTCTATATAGCTCTGGGTGGTTAGCAAGAGCTGTGAAAAGTAAGGTGAAAAGAAAATACATATTAGGTTTCAAGTCTTTTTTTTAAACAAAATTCGATTATGAAAATTTTCCAGTGGATGAAATATGGTTGTGCAATAACTAATTTTCTATACTAGGCTGGCTTTACAGGGATGGCTGACTTTCATCCCCTCACCCTCTCTCCTAATATTTCTTTCTCTCGACTTCTGTCTAGGCTGTTTTCAGAAAGGCAAATACAGCAGAGTTCTGATTACCAGTTGAGTTTTACCATGGCTCTGGGTGATGGACACAACCTGAATTTTCAGACCTTTTCAAGTAGGTAGATGACAAAGATTCAGAAGAAAGTCAGTAGATCTATGGGAAGAACAGTCAACCCAATGGTAAAGATATTGACTTAAACCAAGTCTATACACAGGAGGAAGGGTCAGCACTGCAGAAATAATGGAGAACATTACAGCAGAGCATGAACTCTCTTTGTTTGTACCTGGCTACATTCATATATTTTTCAAAATAGCATCAGCAAGCTTCTGAGTCAGGGCTAAACCCAGATGGTCAGTATCTGTGTTTACCTAAGAAGAAACATCTCGGACCAAGGTTAAGTCTCATCCACAGTAGGTATAGTGACAAAGCTACAAAACAAGGGGTTCAAATCGTGTCTTTGGCTCTTGCTATTATATGCAAGTTTAATATCCCTCTCACAGTCTCGAAAGAGATATAATATGCCAATCTTAAAGTTTATGATAAGAACTGAATGTGCTAATATGTAGTGCATACAGACTAGTCACGGGAACCCAGTCAGGCTCCTTTAACTGTAACCATAATTAACAATAACAAACTGCAAAGGCCATAACCATAATTTTATATGTATGTGTAATTATATATAATAACACAGCAATACTAAAGGGAAATTTACTTTCTACTGTATGCTAAGAATTATGTTCTGTGCTACATGTAAACAACAGAGAAATACAACACATAAAGATACATTCTTTGCCTTTGAGAAACGCAGACAAGGTGAACACACAAATACATTAGAGCTAAGAAGAACCGTGTAGAAAATACTCAAGCAGACTCTGAGAATACCAGAAGTCTAGGATCACTGCTCGCATTTCTTGCCAAAAAACCAATTAGTTCCTCAGGCATGCTGACAGCTCCCTTCTCATAGGACGATTATGTGCAGTGACTTAACCATACAAACTTGTTTCATCTGATTTTTCAATATTTTTATCTGGACCATGAGGGTCAACAGATCATTTTGTCTGACAGATGTAAAGGACAAGCCATCTGTAGCTATAGAGAACGAGGCTACCACCTATCAAGCTGGTGCCCAGCTTTTATTTTCAATATCATCATCATGCACAAGTGGTACCTTGGGCCCTCAATGAGGTAGAACAAAGTGACAACAGGCCAAGGCCTGATGCTTTCAAAATTTTCCCCTTGGTGCCAATGCTGCTGAATAATCACCCTTTCTTTCCATTACTGAGATGGCATTGTGCAGGCAAAGCATGTTCTCAGTTGCCCACAGCAGGCCAGAGGCAGGAGGAGACATTGTTCACAGATAATTCATGTCCTCTTAAATGTCAAAATTTAACTCACGTGCTTCAGCCACCGCCTCACCCAGTCACCAACTGGGAAATTCATCTGAGCTAGCATCTCTGTGAATAGTAGGGAGGGAAAGAGATCACCAAGCCCCACCAAAGAGCAGGAAACAATGACTGCACCATGAAGATGAAGACCTTTGTCAGATCACAGAGCAGCAGTGATTGCAATTAATTGCTGATAAAATATGAAAGAGCTTCTTGTTGTGGGAGGTCAGGAGAGAGGATGAAGGACAGTACAACCCTTTCCTGAGAAGCTTGGGAGTGGAATGACTCAGAACTCTGTTTGTGAGAAGATAGAATCCTTCATGCTGTGGGTGTTTCAGAAGGAACAATAATCTAGGGCCATAGAAGACTAAGAGAAAAGTCAAATGGTGGATTGACAAGCAACCACCCAGGCTAAATTGGTCCCTCCATCAAAAAGCTGCAACCAAATGATGATTCTCCAATGAAAAAAATTAACTGACAGCAAGACAGCAAATTTCACAGCTGTGGGGTTGTCACAAGAGTTCAAATAGATGAACAATGTCCACGCAACTTAAGTTACCACGTGTGAACTTTTAGAAGTATTTTACATATAGCCTGGGTGTCATTCACCCTAAGATGACATTTAAATTTTGTTAATGCAAATGTGCAGAGAGGAAAGTAGAAAGCACATCTTAGTAAATACATTTTTAGAAAAGGTTTTCAACATGTCTTTGAAGTCTACAGTATATGTTCCTTAGGCTCAGAATGTGTGTATTGATACACTGAGGGTGAGAAGGTCATAACAATTTATAGTGAAGTTAACAGCAGCACAGCACCTGCCTGGCATGCATGAGAACCTAGATTTAATTCCTGGCCCCAAAAGAAAATAAATAAATAAATGAAATGAAGTTAAAACTGAGCCCATGTCAACCTAATTTAATATTCACCAATGTTAATATTCTTAGAGAATGGTTTCCAAAAATTAGTAGTGAACTAAATAATAAGATGTCTTATGAAAATGCTAATTCCTAGGATTCAGACTATATTAACCAGCTGGGAATGTGAAGAAGCTCAGGAACCCTAAATATCTTTAGTTTCCCTCAAGAGATTCTAACCAAAAACTTCTTATCCAGGTGGTAGTGCTTGGTATTGCAACAGCCCGTCTCATAATCAGACCCTCTATCAGAAAGACCAAAGGACATGGGTAGAGAAAATTGGTCAAATGAAGCAATGAAGCTCAGTATCCACACCTGGTCCTCTGGGTGCCACCTGTGTAACCACAGCATCGGTGTCTCCACGGAGTGCATTAGAAATGCCGAACCTCAGACCCAGTTTGCCTATCTGATCAGGGCCTGTGTGTTCGTAAGAGGCCCACGTGGCTCCCGTGCATGTTAAAGTCTGAACACTGTCCAGACCAAGTTGTTCACTTCCTCTGGGGTTCATGTGCAAACTGATGATCTTGAAGGAGGTGAACTCTACCTCCTGTTCCAGCCCTCTGCTGGTCTTGCATGGTGAGCCTGAGGGTAAGACACAAAGGGAAAGATAATAGAAAGTTCTGACTAGGACGCCAGAATAGTTTCAGATTACACACACACACACACACACACACACACACACACACACACACACATACGCACACACACTTACAGAAACCACGTCTGAAAAAATTCCAAATCCCATGACATCCACGCCCTCATATGAGACCAGAAGCTCCTGCTGAAGCAGGAGAGGTCCCTTCCTGGGGATGGGAAACTAAGAAGGTAAGAAGGGTCATGGAGAGCCCAGAGCTCCTGGGCAAGTACAGGAGAGGGGCAAGAGGAGGGTCCAGGTGTCTTCATCCCCATCCCAGGACCACCCTGTCTTGTTATCTCAGCTGCATCAGGAAAAATTAAGAAAGTAGAACAGGACATAATAACAAAGAAAGCAGGTGTTTGTAGGGGTGGAATGTAGACACGATTCCTCAGTCCCATTCTGGAGCCGCTTCCACGCTCGGATTATGGCTTTATTGTTAACCATATTGACATGATAGAGATTGAACAAGAGGGCTTCGCAGTTTGATAACCATCCCAGCCCTTTCCCTCTTACCACCCCTGTTAGGTTTGTTTGGGGTGGAGCAATTCAAACGAATATGCCCTATGAGTTCCTAAAAGTCAGTCAGGGATCAAAACCGGCACCCTGCCTTTTCCAACTCCAAGTCTCAGCTTCCTGTGGCTTATCCTTGTGTGGTTCTCCAAGTGCATTTCTTAATTGTGAGAGTTCAAGTACTCAGATGCTCACACCTGGGGTGATACACCAAGAAGACACCCAGTATTCCTCGTGTCATCTTTAGAGCTACTGTGTGTACTTGTGGGAAAACTGGTATAGACATAAGCAAATACAAGCATATATGTATATATGTTCTTTTCTCCCATGTTTTCCTAGATGTCCGTATCCCTCTTTATAGGTATCCTTTTCTGTTGCTTCTTCTACTTACTACACTTTAAACCTTATTCCATAGCATAATAAGTAATTTTCTTATATTTATAATTGTACACATTGCATAGATTTTTACTATCAATGTACTTTACAAATTATAGCTTATTATTTTACATATACATATTTATATAGAAATTATATATTTTTATTATACTTACAAAAATTATATCTTATAGCCTTGATACAGTCAGCCCTTTACTGGTAGATATTTTGTGCATCAATATTTTACCAACTAGTAGATCTGCTACTGAATAGGAGCCAGACCTTGAGTTTATCTCTAGGTCTACCACATATGGGTATCTATTTGATATATATTATTTGATGAATATATATGAATATCTTACGTTATATGTCAGTTTACATTTATTCAAGGTAGACTGAGTTCCTGGATGTGAATTCATTAGCTCGAAAACAGCTCATAATTTTGATAGGTAATCCTGAGTCATATGGCATGAGTTAGCAGGTCAGAACTTTTTTCTGCACAATGTAGGAGAGGAAATATCTCTAACTCGGCAGACCCTGCAGTCTCTGTGGCAAGTACTCACATCTGCTGCTGTGACACAGAATCAGTCAGAGACATATGTAAAGGAATAAGCATGACCTTGTCCCAAGGAAACTTTAAGGACATGAAATTTCAATTGTACATAATTTACATGTTTCTCAAAATATTTTATGGAATTTATTTTATCATATATATTTATGGTGTTTTGATATAAATATATATGTAGTGAAATGATTAGTATAGGCAGAAACATGTTTCCATCACCTTCCACAGTTACCTTCTCTGTGTGTATGTCTGTATGTGTGTATAGTAAGAAGACTGAAAATCTACACTGAGCAAGGTTTTAGTAGACTATATTATTTTTAATTTTTCAACAATTTAAAAACGTGAAAATGGTTGTTAGCTCATGGACACTACAAGAGCATAATCACGTAGCAGTCTTTTTGGCTCAGGAGCTGTAGTTTTCTGACTTCTGAATATTTCTTTTTTTTTTTTTTTTTTTTTTTGCAGTACTGGGGATCGAACTCAGGACCCTGAGCTTGCTAGGCCAGCGCTTATTCCACTGAGCTATATCCCCAGCCCCTAAGCTATATCCCCAGCTCCAGGAGCTGTAGTTTTCTGACTTCTGCCATTTACCTTCCACCATCTTCATTTGAAATTGGTTTATGCCCACACAGTTGCCAACACCAGAAATTACCAAACTTTTGAAACTCTGCCAATTACACAGGTGAAACTGCAACTCAGTGGAGGTTTACTTTACACTTGTCCTTTCATAAGCAAAGTAAAGGATCTTTTCATGTGAATTTTCTTTTATATAAATTTATTCTCTGCTCATTATTTCTCAGATACTGTTCTTTTTCTTATCAGTTTATGACCCTTCCTAAAAAGTAGAAAAATGGAAACCTCAATAAAATTGCCAACTTTTTCCCAGCTGGTTGTTGATCTTTGGACTTTGATGTTGGTAGTTTTCACTGGGTGCAGGTTTTATTTTTAATCAATCTTTTGTTCTATGATTTGTAGTTTCCATTATATGTTTATAAGATTTCTTTCTCTGTAATTGTAAAATAACTTGCATATTTTCTTGCTTACTGGGCTTCTTTTCTTAACGTTAAATATTGTATTCATTCAGAACTTGTCATACTGTAAAATGCGATGTGTGACTCAGTTGTCTTAACTTCATTCATTAAAAACTATTTCTTCACTGACTTTAGATGCTGCAGCCTTTACATTATATTAAATGTATTTATGTACTTGGGTCTGTTTCTGAACTTCCTGTTCTGTCCCAGTCATTTTCATTGACTCTTATACCAGTACCAACCTGCATTAATTAAAGTGTTCAAAAATTTAATAACAGGTAGTCGTCCCTCATCATCCTCCGTCAGAACGTTAACGGTTGTTCTTCTTTCCTTTTCTACATGAGCTTTCAAATCAGGCTAATCGTCACTGGAATAACATAAAATGTATAGATTAAAGGAGGATTTGGTGTCCTTGTGTTTTCTCCCTGTCCGTGAACATTCTGTATTAGTCACCTTTTCGTTACTATACTGCAGTGTATGGGGTAGGCTACCATTATAAGGGAAAGGAGCTTACTTATCTCAGAGTTCTGAAGGTTTGGGGACAGGGCACTCACATCAGCTCCATTCTGGCACAGTCCCAAGAGCATATAGCACCATAATGGCAAGACACAAGACAGCCAGTGTCTATGTCTGTCTATCTGACTTCTGTCTTTCTCCTTATTAAAACCACCATTATTCAATAATGAGGGCTTCACCCTAATGTCTTTACCAAAACCTAATCACTTCCAAAGGATTCATCTCTAAGCACCTTGGTCAAATATAATTTCACTCCCTTCACACCATTCATACATAGCTTTGAGAATGAAACTTGTGCTTATTTAGAGGAGGGAAAAGCAAACAATATTCAAACCACAGCAATATTTTTTTCGAGGCATTTTTTATGTATTTCAGATCTCTAGTCACAAAAACTGTTCATCTATGTCAACATTTTTTTTTGCCTTTTTGAGTCTCACTATGCAGTTCAGGCTGAACTTAAACTCATTTTGTAGCCCAGGCTGGCCTCAAACTTGCAGTAATCCTCCGGCCTCAGCCTCCCCAGTTCTGCGATTACAGGTGTGCACCACCACACTTGACCTGAACATACTTTTAAAAAGGAAATATGTCCTAACCAGTAGTAAAAGAACCAGATACACTACAAAGAGAGGATTGAGGGCACTTCAGTCCCTCTGTATGCCTTTTGTCTGTTCCTCATATGGAATAACACATTAATTCAACCTAACAGCTGTTAATGGAAAGGCAAAAACCACCAAAATGGTCTTTCACGATTTCTTTTAGTTCATGATCTCAAAAAGGCACATGGAAAAACAAAATGTTGGTTGGTTATACTTTCCTAATTTCTTTTCTTTATTAACTGGGAAAAACATAAAGCACATTTTGAAAAACTAAAATTTGCTAAGGAAAAAAAGATTGTTTTTCTTAAGCACTTTCTCCACTGTGGTTTCCCCTTAATGATCTCTCTCCCACTGGACTTCAACCACCATAAAGTGTTGCTGCAGATGGACTTGAAAACTGAAGGATTGAGTTAAAGCACCGGCTAAATCTCTAGTTCCTATCTATCTGTGGCAAGGTTGTATGATGTGGAGGACAAGGGAAGGGGTGTGCAGTGGGTGGGTATTTTGTTTGCTGAATTGTATTGAGGCTCTTTTTGTTTCCTCATGAAAAAAAATCAAACCTGAGATCAGTTTGCTGACCCATATTCTCCACTGAAAATTCAAAGTTCAACCTAGAATCATTACTCTGGGTTCTTCAAATTTGAGCAATTTTCATATTTCCTAATCTCCCTGAGCTGTGCTGGAAACTCTTTGAACTAGAAGAAAAAAAAAAAAAAGAAAGAAAAAAATCCACCCACGTGGAGCCCTGGAACTCTCTCCAGGGCTTTGATTTACAACCCAAACTGTACAGTTATCCCTTTCAAAGCTCTGCGTCAGAGCAGACGTATTAATGCATGAGAGGAACAGAAAGAAGAAGCAAGCGCAGACCAAGGACATTTACCTGGGTGACTTGTCCTTCACAAGAAGCACCTGCAATGAGGACTTCAACTTCCAGCCTAGTGACACTGACGTGTCAGGACCAACATTGCATACTGCAAACACCTGCAACTTTACCTGCCGGATATTTTTTTTTTTTTTCTGAAACAAAAGTGGCAGGGAGTTAAAGGTCCTCCAAAGCAGCCCTCCCTTAATGGTCAATAGGAGTTGGTGGATCAATACCCTGACTCTCTCAGCCCTCAAGCGAGAACAGTACGGTATATTCTTTACACTGATTTCAGGAATTCAACATGGAGATTAAACTCCATTTTCCCAGATGGGCAAATATTTTGAAACCACATCTCCTAATGCCTCTGTGTACCTTCCTGTCTGACTTTTCTACCCCTCTGCTAGAGTTTTCACAGATCACGTTCCACATAAGCTACTTGTCCTGGTCTCCTCATACCAGAGCCTATATCTGGAGAAAGCTAAACTAAGTCATTTTCACCCAGGACAGTGCTGTGGACACAAAGTACCCCTACAAAGGACAGTTAGCAATTGGACAGAGCAGAAATTTTTAGTGTAGATTTCAGATAGAGCTGAGAAGCACCCTTCTTTGGGGACAGGCAAGCGCTCCCCTCGCCCCTCCAGCTCCTGACACTCTTTTCTCCCCCCTTATTGTTCCTTCATCATTTGGCCAAAGCATTCAGTGCAGTTGGGCTGCTTGGTTTTCAGTGTTACAGACATCCTCACCTCAGTGCCTGTGACCCCTCTCCTGTCACCCAGAATGACCTCTCTACACCTGCAACTGCTCAGATTGTACCAATCCTCGAAGACCTGTCTCAGGCTTTGCCTCTTCCATGGTGTGTCTTGTGTGATAAGAGAAGCACAGCATGCGTAGCCTGTACTTCACAATTCACTTAATCACAGGCTCTTCTGTAGCCTCCGACTATCGCACATGTGGCAGGCTCATCCCTCTAATTAAATTTGCCTTTCCTTGGGAATAATAATAACAGCTTGTACCTCTAGAGCCCTTCCAGGGCCTAAGCTAATGTGGCATACACGATTACTTGTCCCTGTGTGATTATGCTTTCAAATAATAAAATACAACATGCACATGACCGATAGTAATGAATCATCTTTAATGGTCTTTAGAAAGGCATCTTTTTTTCTTCTTCTTGCAAACTGGCTAGCATCAGACAGTTATCTGGAGCATCCTTCTTTGTGATCTTTTCCAGAGATGCAGAAAAAGCGACTGGCCACAGCAACACCTTGGTTTATACACAAAACTTCCCCTCACAGATTTAACAGCATAATAAAAGATAATGCTTCTCACTCATAAATAAAAAGTACTTAAATGTAATTTTGACAAAATGTGTCCTAGGAGTGACTGAAGTCTTTTGCTCTCTGTTGTGATTGTTAACCATTATAAATAGACAACCATAAAAGAATCAAAGGAGGAAACCTTTTAAAAGCTTACTCCAAGGCCTGATACCCTCCCCACTTTATTTTTCTTAGCCTTAATGCTGAAGGAAAACAAACACTGAGCAATGTGTTGATGGCATTGAGTCCCCCATCTGCTGTGGAAGGGTGGCAATGTGCCAAACCCTAAGACAGTTCCCTCGAGCGCCAAGTAAACTGAGGTCAACACCATTGGCCACCATGCCCACATCTTGGGGATAGCAAAAGGTTCAGGATCCTGAATGTTTTCCCAACCTGATTTTACTCTGTCCCTTTACAGCACCTACATAGACTCCCCCAGGACTAGTGTAAATTAGATCACTTCCATTTGCTTGCCACAGCATGAGCACCTTGATGCCTGCTTTCTTAGGAACAGCCTTGTTGAAAATAGCCAAGAAAAAGCAGAATGCGTCCTCAGTTCTGCAGCCCTAGAAGGGAAGAGGTTATAGGAAAGCTCCCAGTAGCGGAGTGGGAGTCAGCTACCCTCTCTCAGCAAGGCACAGCTTGGCCGAACTCCAAGTGAGTTCCACCACCAGTCTGCCATCTCCCGGAAGTCATCCTTTCCCCTGGCAAAGTCAGCCACCCTGTTCAGGTAGGAGGTCCCTGAAAGATCCCAAGAGAAAAAAATGAGCATTTCCTGCCATTTTTCTTTCTCCTTTCCAAGCAGTATAGAGAGGAAGCACAGTCTACTTTCTCCTCGCTTTTCTTCAAGTCTTAGCATTGTTGGCTCTTGCTCTGGAGCACACACCCCGGGCAGTTCTGTCTGCAGTGAGACTGCACTTTGGGAGTGATATAATTCTTAATAACACCTCAGCGCATCAGCTTCTCCAGAGACTCTTATAATCTGCTGCAGATGAAACCTCTTGAACTCTCCACAATGGACCTTTTCCTGAAGACTCTAAACCAAATGCAATTAGAGAACACAATCCAAAATTCTTTCCCAACAAGTTTAAGTCATTAGGAAGGAGCTTCCAGTAATGGGGTGAATGTGGAATCACATCCTATTTTTGCTAAAAAATCCTCTTACAAGGCAAGAGTTGTACAAAGATAACACAGAGAAGGTTTTAGTTGCAATCATCCTTCTTGTGTGTATTTTAATCGAACTCACATTCACATCCATGATTTTAATTCTCCAAAGAATAGGCAGAATGGCTTAGTAGCTAAGAATGCTTGTTCCGGATGCCCGAAGATGAATACTGGCTTGAAAACCTGGATCAAATCCTAGCTTTTTGGAAGTGAGGAAACCACCTACCCCTCTTCCTTGCCTCCATTTTCCTCTCTGTACAATATGGGTGCCCTTGCTTACAACTTATGAAAACTTATGAATACACACACACACACACACACACACACACACACACATCGCATCTGGAACTATATCTAGTATGTAGCAAGTACTAAACAAATAGTCATTGCTATGAAAATAAAAGATTTATGTTTGCTGTAAGCAACACTGTATGTGAGGAGATAGGTATTACCTTAGGTTGAGTTCCCTCTTTAACAGACCATAGAATATAAAGTATTTTATATGGGCGCTTAAGCACCCATGGAGGCAGGAAAGGAAATAAAGCAATTAAGACTTTGTTCATGAACAGTTTACTACTGTGGGTAACTGGGCACAGGACTCAAGGGAGTTGCTAAGTGACTATGTGAAATATGTCAAACATCACAGATTTGCCCCTCTGAAGGGAATGCAACTGGAGAATGTATTTACCAATTCTATCTTTCACTGCTAAGAGAGGCTTTTAGGGTGATAGCAATGGCTTCTAGACCACCCTGTGCAGAGAAAGGATATCCTAGTAGGGCCATCAGCAAGGAGGCTTCAAGATGCGGGAAGACAACAACATCTACTAAACTCACGTGTGGGTGGTCTCCTTATCTAGCCAGCTGAAAACAAGCAAGTCAACAAGACCAGCAAACACAGGTACACACATAATTTAATTTTTTGATCCTTTTAAACATCTCATTCATTCAGCCAGAATCAAAGCCAAATGAACCCATTCAGGAAGGACACATCTTGAATTAACCTCTTACAAAGGGCTGTGCCATCTTTCCAGGCTAATCATTACAAAGTTTATCACACATTATAAGATCCCTACAAACTTCCAAAATCTCTTTCAAAGAGCATTTTCTTTCTACATTACTTTCTAACAGGGAGAAACAAAGAGTAAGGTTGACCACATACTATAGAGTAAAATAAGTTTTTTTTTTTTTTAAATTAAAGGCTGTGACATATACTTTAAACCCTTCCAGGTGTGTGCCAACGAAGTAACTCACAATTCTGAAATTTTCTACTTTAAAAATGTGAGAAAAACCTTGACAATGCCTTTAAGTAGGTTGACACCTCTGTATAGGAGTACCCTACACATCCCCTTCATGGGTCATATCTTTGGAAAAAAATTTAAAGATTTTTAGAGAACTACCTGCAAGATAGCAAGTTTATACTTGAAAGCCAAAATGCACACCTGAGTCCCTCAAGGTACGAATATAATTCAACTCCTCAATTTTTATCAGATACCTTCCCTCTACTCTTCTCCATTTTTTCAGAGAAAGGCTTCATCCATCTTATTTTCTTTTTTTCTGAAGTGAAAAAAATTTCCAAGATCAACCCATAAGATTAAGAACTTTCATTTACCACCCATTTCTAAATAAAGAAGAAAGGACTACCACAGCAAAAACCAAACTAATCATAACCACTTTTTCTGACTTCTAGCCAAACTTTCTTAATGTCGACAAGATATACTAAGTGACAAGGAGATGGTATAATCTGACTTTTATTTACAAGGTGGCTTAAGCCCATTTGCAAATAGGCATCTTTACCATCTTTACACATGGAGGGCTTATTTTCTCTATATTTGGGCAGAGCCCACTCGAATCCCTAAAACCCACTCCTCCTGCTGATGAACCATGATGTAGACCAGAGACTTCATAAAGGTAACTGAGGCCAGAGATCTGTGATGAAACTGCACTGCATTATTTCATTTTTCAAACTTACACATTCTCATACACTGCTTTCATTGGGTATGATTTATGTTCAGTTGATTCTGCTACAAGCCTGGAATGTTTACACAAAGGCTTAATAGACATTTACTTTGTAAGTTACATTGTGAGATAGAATCAAGGAATTGGCCCATTGCCAAAGTCAGAATGGGAGGCCACCTGGAAGTTAATGATCACTTTGCAGAGACCAGAGGCATGTAACAGAAGGTTCCAGAAGAATGAGGACTTCATATAATAACCACATTGCACTCAGACATATACCTTCAGAATGACTGAGAAGAAACCCATGTTTAATCTAGACATCCACAGATGGCATTGTCCAGGGTACAATTACTCAATACTTTAATACTTTAATTTCATATTGCACTTCATGCAGTGTATACCTGCCTTTGTGTAACATCTAACAGTGCTGTCCATTAAGATTCCTGTAATTCCATAAACCAGATAGTCTGCCTGAAATATGTTGTACTTCATGCGTGCTGAGCTTACTTTTGAGGCAAATACTAAAAAAAGTATAACCCCCCCTTTACAGATGAGAAAACTGAGACAGGGCCAGCAACTCAACTGGTTACATGGTGTGTAAATGGTACAAACCAGTCTTTCCAGCAGCTCCTCCACTATTCCACAGATGTTTTGATTAAGCTATTCGCTTTTTTCTATGATTTGATCAAACTGAGAAATATTTGTAAAGCCACATTAATATTATGGGGCCAAACATAGTAAATGGTAAAAATAAATGTAACTTCCTTGAGATTATAACTTAAATTTGGAGAAATCATCCTTCTTTGCTCTGCTTGCTTGCATATGCAGAGAAAGGGTGAGCCTTTTCAAGGAAATCCCTGTAAGAGCTAGAACATGAGGAAGCAAGTTATATCCCTCCACATGGCATGGGATGAAGACGAGATACTTCTTCAAAAAAACACTGTTCAAAGGAATCCTGCACACCAACACGATATTTGATGGCAGCTGAAGAAGATGAAAGAGTTGCTGTTCAGGTTATCTTGAGGGACACCATGTCACAGACGACAAGCAAAAGCAAATTCCTGAGGTACCAATGTGTTTAGCTTAGTTTATAGAAGAGCAAGAAGTCCAGTCTGGCTGGAACAGAGTGGGCAAGGGAGAAAATCTAGGCAGCAAATCATAGAAGGTAGATGTAGAAGCTTAGCCATCTAGGGTCATGTGAGCTGTGGTAAAGGATTTGATTTTGACTCTGAATATGATGAGATGCCACTGGAAGATTGAAAAGATTTTACATGGTCTGGCTTATGCTTTGAAAGGGATCATTCTGGTGTCTTTGTGCAGAGAAGGTTAGAGGACAACAGAATGTGAGGCAGAGATACCAGACTTGGGAGATGGTGATGGATGTAGTGAAAAATGGTTGGTTTTAGAATATATGGCAGAAGAGGCTTTCATGGCACATGCTGGGGATGGGATATAAGACAAAAGAGAAAGACAGGCCAGTGACTGTCCACATTTTGTCAGTTTGAACACCTGGAAAGATGGAGTTTTCCACAAACGAGATGAAACTGACTAGGATCAGGACAGGTCATGAAGGTCAGATTGGAAGGTTGGCTTCCCTCGCACTGAGTGTGAGATGCCCATTAGATATCCAAGTGGAGATGCTGGCAAATACTGAAATGTGTAAATTTGAAGTTTAAGTGAATGATCTGAGCTGGAGATATACATTTAGGTATCAAACCTTTATACATGCTACTTAAAGCTGTAGACTGAATGGCACCACCCAGGACACGGGTCCAGATGGAGAAGAGGGCCAAGATGTGAATGGGGGGTTGGGAGACCCTAATGTTTGGAGGCTGAGTAGGGAATGAGAAAACAATAGCACATCTAGAAAGAAAAATCAGAGAAGACGGAAGAAAATAAAGACAGGGTAATGCCCTGGATGCCTAATGAAAAAGTATTTTATAAAGGAGGGCATCAGGAGAAATAAGTGTATGTGTCCACCAAAAAAAGTATGCAAGAAAGTTTGTAGCAGCTTTTAAAAAATGTACATGACCCAAATACCCATTAGCAGGAAAATGAATAAACAACTTGTGATCTAATTAAATTAAAAGACTACTACTCAGCAAAGCAAAAGAATGAACTACTTCTGCCCAACATGACATGGAAGATAGAATGACGGGCAGAATCAATTAGATATAGAAGAGGGTGAACTCTCTGATTCCATACAAGAAAAGGCAACAGCACATGAAAGAATAGAAGTCAGAGAATGGTTACCTCTGGCTGGGGTAAGTCTACCTAGTGCTTTCTACTGGAATAAAAATGTTCTACATGTGGAATCAGGTATACAGGTAGAAACACACAGAAATCCATTGAGTTATAGTATTAAAATGTGTGCACTTCATTGTGTATACATGATGCCTCAATAATAAAAACAAGAGAGAAGGACATGATAGTGGTGCCATGTGCTGCAGAAAGTTCTAGATTAGAATAAACAATGTTTGTCCTTAAAGAGTTTATTTTTCAGACTGAAAACAGAAAATGCATAAATTTCCTCTTCAGAACAAGGGAATTACAGTTTTGTCTTTTCATGCCCCTTCACCCCAAACTTATTTTTTTTAATACTGAGGATTGAACCCAAAGTCTTTGACTGAGCTACATCCACAGCACTTTTATATTTTTTATTTTGAGCAGGGTCTCACTAAGTTGCCCCAGATAGGCTCAAAGTTTTGGCCCTTCAGTGATGGGCTTCCCCTTCCCCACAGATTTTCCTTTCCTGACTATGGCTTCACTTCTTCTGACCTTGAAGAATTGTTTCTGTCTAAGTTTACTAGGCTTCAATTTCAAACCTATGGTCTTAGAAATGTTTCAAATTTATCCTTCTTTATGGCTGAGTAGTATTTCATTGTGTAAAAGAACTTTGAGCCCATACTCTTCAATAAAAGAAATCAGACACATGTAAATATCACATTGTCTCTGTGGTGTGAGAAACTGAAAGTATAAATAAGGCCCAAAAATGTATAACAGATATTGTGAACTAGGAAGAAACTTCAAATGGGAAGGAGGACTAGGAAGTGAGGAGGGGGAATGGAAGGAAAGGAAAAGAAAAAATGAGAAAAGGATAAAATAGAAACAAAGACTTTGTAAACAAAGAAGGGAAAAGGGGTTGAAAGGAGGGAGGGGGAGGGGAAGAAAAGAGAAATCAAGACATATCATGTCTGGTACTAAGTCCCTAAGATGAATATGATCATTATGTATATCTACACTGTAAAAGTAAACTTAATTAAAAAAAAAAAAAACAGTCTTGCTTGAATCTCAAACCCCTGCTGCCTCGTTGTCACTCTGGTGGGACATAACCCCGGTATATTTCCCAGGGTAGCTGCAAAAGCCCTTTCCTGGGTAGAGGATTCTTCCCTCATTCCCAAGCCTTTTAAGTTAGATAGGATTTACAGGCTGCTAACCACTGAAGTCAGAACTCATAGTCAGAGCTTAGCATTCCATGCAAGTGAAAGCAGAGAGTGAGGGAGGGTTTCTACAGTAAATCAAGCCACAAATGGAACACACATTTACTCCTAGTTGGGTTTTACTCCAGTGGCTAAAGGGGCTCATTTCCTCTGATAAGACTCCTTCAACTTGGACAGCCTGCTTCACCTCCTAGATTGCTGTTTTCAAAGAACTGTGAAGAGATTAAACCCCATAGGAAGTTCTGAAAGGAGTAACTTCGAGGCAAAAAATAAAAATTACCTAGGAGCCAACACATGATGCATATAGGCACGTAACTCCCAGGGTGATTCCTGCTTACCTCTGTCCAGCTCACCATGTCATTCACAGCCCACTCTCCAGGACCCCCAGGTGGTCACAGGGCAGCAGATGACAACAGTGGAATAAACCATCCATCCCTCACAAAGGGAGAGTCTCTTAGCTTCTCTGTCCTGGCTGCCTCAATGTCCTGAATCAATTCAAAACAGTTACCCTTCATGACCATTCCGACTCTGGGGGAGACCCAGAAGTCACAGTTCCAGATGCAGCAAATAAGTGGTTGAGAATGTGCCATAATGTTTCCGGGAGCCTGCCATTCTGTTGGATGACAGTGGACACTCAGTGGCAGAATCCACTGGTATTTTTTAGCAGACCTCATAAAAACACTCAAGAAAGAGGACTTCCAGAATGTCTTCAGGAAATGCCAAGAATGATGGGATAAGTGTATTCAAAGCAGGGGGGACTATTTGGAAGGTGACTAAGGGCAATGTGTATTTTATTGTAATCGCTTTTTAAAAATTTAATCATTCACCACATATTTCAATCACCTGTATATTGGGCTGGCCCGGTTTTTTCATGAATAAAACTAAAGAAGACACTGACTTGGGTTTAGACCAAGTATCCCAAAGAATGCCCAAAAGTTAGAGGTGGGGGTGGCACAAACTGGTACAGCTCCTGCCACTTACACTACTGCCCTTGAACTGTTTCCAGGGAAAGCTTCGAGGACGTATGACTTGAGCACCCACATGGGCACTGTGCTTAGAGAGGCCCTCTGTTTGGCCTAAGGTTATGCTGTCACTGTCTTGGAGTTGGTCATTTTTAGACAAAGATCTCACAGTCTCACTTTGCACTGGGCTCTGCAAACTATGGAACTCATCCAGATTATTTTCAGCTTAATTATCAGCAAGCATCTCTAGTTATTTTAAAACACTCTACCTTGAGACTTCTCTGCAGTACATCGATGCTAACACACAGAAACAGGCCCATACTCAAGTCCTTGCAGACATCACTGTTTCCAGGGTGCATTTGGAGAAAGATCTGTCAATTGGATTTACAGACTGGGACATTTTTTTCACCAAAACCTGAAAGAAATGAGGGATTTTTACCATATTGAAGGTCAAAATCATAGACAACAATGTATTGAGAAGTGAGACATCAAATAAAGCTTTCATCCCTGATCTGGAGATGACATGAAACATACACTCATTGCTATGAAAATATCCAATTGGTCATATTTCCAAATGGTTGAAAAACACATGTAACCTGAAAAGTCCCCCATCCATCATTTATCAGAGGAAAGATGCACTAACACAGCTGGCCTAGGTTACAAATCAACTTCTGGCAATCATATAATAAAGCAAAAGAGGGGGATTCTCAGTAATGCACTAAATAATAATTGCTTCTCCTCACTCCTCCAAATAACTAAGGGATGTTTTCCCAGAGAGCCCCATCTGATCCCTGATTAGCCCCCAAAATCTCTGTGTTCTCAGATCAAGCCCTTCTAAACTCTCTCCACAGAGCAGTTCCCCTCCGCTGTGTAAAACAGTTCCGAGCTTTCCTCCCTGCTTTCAGGGCTATCCAAACACTCCCAGTCCTTGTCAGCATCACAGAGCAGGAGGCCTGGGCAGAGGGAGCAGGCAAGGTGGGCCTGGGTGGCCAGGCTCAGGCCCTCACAGCACGCACAGGCACTTACTTCCTGCCATGGGATTCACCCGGCCACCTTCCCCACCACCCTCCTCCTCCTCCTCTTCCTCCCTGGCCCCCCCACTTGCAAGGCTGACCTTTCCACCTACTTCGCTGGGAAAATCGAGAACATCTGATGAGAACTCCCACAAGTTTCCTCCCAAACTCCTTTAGTTTTCTTTGGATCATCCCCCAAACTTTCTTCCTTCCCGCCCATCTTGGAAGAAACGTTTCTCCCTGCCACATGGGCAGGTTAACCCCTTCCGCTGCCTGCCACCAGCTAGGCCTCCCGTGGCAGCTGGGGTCCCTGTTCCCTCCGCTAGGGACCCGTTCAGTTGCTCCACACTGCCCCCAGTCTTCTCATCCAAAAATAAACACACCAGCAACATCCCTCCTCACCTGTTCTCCAGTCCGGCCTTCCCTCATCTACCAGTCTCCCTCCTCCTCTCTTGCTTCCTCTCCTCTCCCTGTGACCTGACCCAGCAAGGTGTTGTCTGAATCCAACCCAGCAAGCAGGGTAGAATGCACCAAATAAATGGATGCCTAATCTTCAGTCTCAGCCCCAAGTTCTTCTCTTCTGTCTTCTCACTTATTATCCTTGTGAAGTTAGGGACTGTGAGGTCTCCAATTGGCCTCTTTTCCTTCAGGATTGCCTTGGCCATTCAGGATTTTTTGTGGTTCCATATGCATGTTATATTTTTTTCGTGTGAGACAGAGTCTTTCTATGTTGCCCCAGCAGGCCTCAAACTGACAATCTTCTATCCTTAGCCTCCTGATAACTGGGGTTACAGGTATGCACCATAGCACCCAACTCAGAGTTTGTATATATATTATAAAAAGAGTAAAAATTTTTAAAACTTTTCAAACAATACAGAATTTCAAAAAAAGATGATAGAAAATCAACAATGGTTGTTGTGTTGCATATTGTTGTCTTCAAAGTAGTTATTCAGATTACCAGATGTATATGTTTTACATATCTGTAAAAAATGAGCAGAATTTTGGCTGGAATCACACTGAATCTGCAGATTACACCTGATAATACATACATGTGAACAATATTAATTCTTCCCAATCCATGAACACAGATGGTCTTTCTCTTTTTTTCTTTTTGTCAATTACTTTCATTGTTTTCAGTAAACATATTTTATACTGGCCAAAGGAATGGAATAAGGAATTCTAAAATGAATTCACATATGTATACTCCGTTAATTTTCAACAAAGTACTTAAAAGAAAGGATAATGTCTTCAGAGAAAGATCTTGGGACAGCCAGGCATGGTGGTGCACACCTATAATCCAGGACACTGAGGCAGGAAGATCATTGCAAATTCAAGACCAGCCTGGGCTACAAGGTAAGCTCAAGTCCAGCCTGAATTGCATAGCAAGACTCTGTCTCAAAAAAAAAAAAAAAAGAGAAAGGTCTTGGGAAAATCAGACATGTTCATGTAGAAAATGAAATTGGATCTTAATACTACATACAAAAATCAACTCTAAATGAAATTATCTTTTCAGAGGTCAACCAAATCAAAGGCCTAGGATTGCCAACCACCCTGCTTGCATTATGAGAAGAATTCTTGTCTCTCAAGTGGAGACCTTTGCTTCCTTGTTTCCTGTGAGGTTGGTTTCCCTCCAACTTTTCCTGCTGTTTATTTTAAGTGTCCTTCAGTGTTTTCTCCAATTCTCTTTTAATGAAAGTTATTCCCCAAATACCACTCCAACCTGTTCTGTGCTCACTACATGATCTCTGTCCTATGATGCTTCTCACTGGCTCCCATCCCACACTGTGTATTTCCCAAAGATACTCCTATTCTGATCTCACCCCTAAATCTCAGACCTCATCTCCAACACCTGCAAAACACTCTAAGACAGCTGCCTGACTCTCTGCCAGTGTGGCCCCCTGGCTCCTCCAGTTCTAGATAACTGAAGCAGAAAAAACCTAACACGAGAAAGCATTTTGCATAACTTTTAAAAAGCTTCTCTTATGACTCTGGCTAAGGGCAAATAACAGGTTTGCAGGTAGAAACAACAAATGATTTTATCTGCCTGGAGGAATGCTAGGAGACAGGAGACTGTCAGATCCTGACCCAAAGCAGCAAAGTTGTGCTTCCTCTGTGTTTGACACTGTAAGCTTGCCTCTAGTCCTCCTGAAAATCATACTGTGCAAGACATTGATAACAGATAGCAACATCACCAAAAGTTAGACAAACACTGCTTGTACACCTAGAGATAGAAAATTAAGTACTTACTTTGGCTGCAAGTCAAGGCACAATGGCATTTCATAAAGCAGGAAGTGATGGGGCGTCTGGCTTGGGCACAGTGGATCAAGAAAAGTTGTGACCTCTTTTCCACTTATTGTTCACACTGTAAATGCTTTCCTTCCATCAATTAAAGAGCCTGTGGGTTCTGTCCCTCCAATTTCTGTGTGTCTGTTAAGCGTCTCTCTGTGATTCAGGCTCACTTTTCTTAATGTGAGTGTCTGGATCTGCTTTCCTAATCATGCCTCCCCAAGTCCCAAAGAGCTTTCTGAATGATATTCTCCTGGAAGACACTGATGCTAACACTTCCCTCCCCACATCAGGAAAGTCAGGAAGAGTTAATAAAATGTTGGCTATCCATTTATCCCACCTCCCATGGGGGTGTGGGGAGTCTGTCTTTTCAACAAAGGAAAATGAAGAAAAGCTCCCTGTCTCCACCAGCAGCCTAGACTCCCCATCCAGGGCCTCCCGCTAATTCTAGGCCTCACCCTGAAATCAGGGAGGCCTGTGCCCTTGGGATGGTCACCACCCTTCTCTGTATGACCTGCAGCATTCACAGCTTCCACATATCCAAATCTGTTCCATATTCCAGCAAGCTCTCACAGGGAAGGGTAATTGTAATCATACAGTCACTCCACGCTTGCTCTCCCACCCACATCCTCCTGGGATGGAGAGCAAGAGGGATATTAAGTTCTGCCCTCCCTGGTGCTATGTGGCTTCTTGGCCTTTGCTTAACCAAGGCTATTGCTGTGGAAATAAGCCTTTCACAAAATACCCTGCCCAGAAGAAAGCAAGGCGCTCTGGAATTGCCTTCTCCAGCTTAAATGGAGTATCTCACCAGAGCCATACCACAGCGGTCAAAGAAGGAGCACACACACTCAGGTATAAATCAGCCTACATGGAGAGCAAGACAATGCCATGATGCCACTCTTTCCCCAGTCTGGCCCATTTCTATTCAAAACTGTGTCAGTTTTTTAGTTCATCCAAAAACCAGGGATTCGAAGTTGAGTAGATGCCCATTTGAGAAATTGCAAAAACTTAAAACTAGATAGGCACTGCTCTCATCAAACTATTGGTGTATGCCTACATCCCTCAATCATACGCTACCCAGTTTACCAGGAAATCCTGACACCCCTCCACACATCCTCGCAAGCTCCGCTCCTGCTCCCTCCTTCATTATGCCTTTTTTAATTCAAGACCACTCTCATATTTTGTCTGAAAAGTCTCAAGTGGGCTATCTGCCTCCCCTGCTCTCACTGTCCCTTCTGTACATTACAGCTGGAAGGGCTATTTCCACAGGTAAATGCCCTTCCAAAACAAATGGAAAAGAGAGACTATTCAAAAATGTCACTTCCACTAGGCTACATTTAGTCCAATGATCCCACAGCCCCACTGAAGCAAGCAACTGACACCTTACACACTCAGTCATGGCCTGTGGTCCACTCTGAAGGTGGACATAACCTTAGGCCTTGCTCTTTAGTAGAGGCCAGCTGCAGTTGTGAGCAGAGAGCAGCTAACACTCACGCTACCTGGGAGGAGGAGTGCTTTAGCCCAGGAAGGAGATGTAGAGAAGGCATTAACAACTCCCCAATACCCACCTTCAGAATGTATTCTAACTACTACTGCCTGAAATCCTCTTTCTGATCACTGCATCTAGTTTCTCATGATTATTGGCACTATGTCTGGTTACTTTTCTCTCATTGCTGAGACAAAATACCCAATGCCCAAAAGGAAGGAAGGAAAGGTTTATTTAGCTTACAGTTTGTGGAGGTTTCAGTCCATACTTGGCTGGCTCAGAGGCAGAGTGGCACATGGCAGAGCGCAAACATTCATCGTGGCAGCAGAGCACAGCAAAAACAACCAGCAAAAGGGAGGAATGGCAGCAAGCAGTCTCTTTCCTTCCCTTACATTGTAAACAGGCTACCCCCACCCAGGGACCCTGTTGCACTCCCATAATCTCCCTCTCCTCTTCCACAGGCTCAGGATGTATACAAAGTAAGTACCCTGGCTTCCTGCTGAGTCACTCAGCCAAACCTCTAGACTCCCCAAGTTGACACAATGTATCAAGCATAACACTGATCACCTAGCTAAAGCAGCTACTCTGTCATGCTGCCCTTCCACTTAGTCATTCTCATTATCTGATAATATCATTTTTCACTCTCTGAAATAATATTTCCTTTTTATTTTTCATTTGCATGTTTATTGGCTGTCTACCCTTCTAGACTGCAATGTTCATGAAGAGTAGAGACTCCGCCTTATTCACCAACCTAGTGGTAAAGTCAAAAGATTCTGAAATCAGATGTCCTGGTTCAAATCTATCACACCAGCTGGGTAAGCTGGAGCAAGTTAACATCTTACAATGTCAGGTAAATAGAGTTACAGGGAGGATTAAATGGGTTGACTCAAGTGAAGTGCTTGGAATATTGCTTGATACATGTAAGTCTGTCAATAAACGCTAGTCCAAATATTTAAATAAAGGGAAGGGAAGGGTAAGGAAGGGAAGGGAAGGGAAGGGAAGGGAAGGGAAGGGAAGGGAAGGGAAGGGAACAGGAGGGGAGGGGAGGGAAGGGGAGGGGAGGGAAGGGGAGGGAAGGGAGAGTAAGGGGGAGGAAAGAAAGAAGGGAATGAAGAGGATGAGGGAGGAAGAGAGGAAGGAAGGAAGGAAGGAAGGAAGGAAGGGAGAGAGGGAGGGAGGGAGGAAAGAAGGGGAGGGAGGATGGAAGGGGAGGAAAGACTTCCCTGTTAACTCAGGCTGTAACCCTGCTCTCTATGAGATACCTGTACACAGCAAAGACCATTGTCATTTCTCAGATTTTTAACCTTAAAGGTGATACAATTCTTATTCTTTCTCAGCTGTCATTAGGTATTAAAACTATCCAAACTATGTTTTGTTTATTGATTTTGCTTAAAACCTGCAATTGCTCTCATTTTGATCAGATTTATTGTAGGAACCATACTTAAGGTTCAATTTCTCAGCCACAGCATGCTAATCCCTAATGTCCATGGTCCCCATGTCCCCCAGCCATAAGCAGTCACTGTCCTAACAGCCTTGGCGCATGGCTACCCTCAGTCCACCTTGCTGTGTGCTCAGACAAGCTGGCTGCATCCACAGGAAAGGAAGCTTTCAGTAACCAGCTACCACGAACTGGGCTGCAGCTTTGTCTACAGCCTGGAAGAAACGGATAAAGGAGCAATTAGCTCAACTCTGCTCTGAAAGACGAGTTTTATGGGCAGTAGGAAGCAGGGCCAGTCATTAAACAAATATAAACTGACTACTTCGTGTGAGCAGGCACTGTAGGGAACATTAAGATAAACCATATCACAGGATGAGATGGAAACTGTAAAAGGCTCAATTCAGAAAGCTGCTGCCATGAGGGGGAGATAATTATAATTACCTAGAGTTTTCTGTAAGAAGGCTGTCATATCTGTTTGGCTAAAGAAGTCGTGTAAGATATTTAAGAGGGATGAGAAAATCCCAAGTTTAAGCTACCAAAATCTTATGGGAAGAACAGGCAATATATCTGCCACAGAACGAGGAGCAGAGGAATGAAGCGAAAGAAAAGGGAAAGGAGAGGGCCGCACCGAAGGAGACCAGGAGCATGATAAAACGCTGCCCGCTTTGTCTTCACCTCGCAGTCTTCAGTAAGAAAGCTAAACTCACCAGCATCTTGGGTCAAGGGCACTTTGGGCAGAAAGTAGTGAAGAATCCACGTTTCCAGAGAGGGTGATGAAATAATGCAGAGACCATGCCCACCCTGTAAGCCCCTATGGGAGACGGTGAAGCAGAAAGAGTTTCAGAAATGCTTGGCCTTTTGCAACCCATGAGGTAAGGTTGATGCCAAATGAATCCAGATCCCCCAGGGGTCCACAGAGCTCAGCAAACATCTGGGCAACATCTAAAAACTTGCTTTCCTATCTCTCTGTCAGCTTCAGGGCCCTTGCTTCCAAATAGGATGTAGGATCTTCATCATTAATTACATGCCCAAATCTAAAGGTGCTGAACCGATTTAAGCAATGGCTGACGTCTCAGAAATAGCATATAGAGGGGCCAGTCACAGGGATCACTCAGCACCACGCCATCTTCCTGGATGACATCATTCACTTTCCTGCTGTCAGATCCCATCTGCAGTCTGAAGATTCTTTAGCCCAGTTCCTCCTCTTAAGCTCTAGAACTATGATGCTACATGCAGTAGTCACTTGTCACCGGTGGACTGGAAATGCAGCTAACACAACCAAGCAACTGCATTTTTTTATTGTATCTAATTTCAAATTATTTCAGTCATTCAAAATGACACTCAAGCTATTCATTGAGATACAAGTATGTTTAAAACAATTTGGAGCTGTAAGTCTACTTTTTCAACTATGAATCCCAGTTGAAATGGTCTATCAATGTAAACTATACATTGAATTTTGAAGATGTAGTCTGAAGGAGTTTTTATATGTATTATATGCAGAAATGATAACATTTGTAGACTGTGTAGAGTTAAATTTATACAATATTAAAATGAACTTTGCCTCCTTGCTTTTAGTTACTCTAATGTGGCTACTAGGACATCTAAACTCCACATGTGGCTTCCGTCGTACCCCACTGGAGAACTCTGCTCCAGAACTCCAGAAACACATGGTCCCCTCATCTCTTAGTTCTCTCTCAAGTACTTCAAACAAATGGTTCCAAAATTATTCATTAGCTCTTGTCTCCCACTCTGCCCTCAATCTCATCTCTTCTAGAACTCTTTAAGGCTTTGTGCATCAGTGACAGTGGATAAACCCCTGAGAGTTCCCCTTGATACTTGCCTCAAAGTCAATACCACCTTCAATATCATGTGCCCTATCACCCACGAGGGCAGGGACAACTGTCTGTCTGGTTCCTGACTTCATCCACCCCTGGCACTGACCCAAGTACCACATGTGGTACACTCTCAATGAAGACTTTCTAAATGAATGAATGAGCCAGCAAATGAATGGGTGACTCATGTCTGGCATGGTTGAAAACACAAAGCACCCACAACACAGTAAAACTGAGAGGACAAATTCCAGTGTGCTGGCTGAGAGCTGCTGGCCTTGAGGAAGAGAGAGAGCTCAGAGTCCCATCTAAGAGACCTTGGAGTGGAGAAATGAATACATGGGGGATCTGGAAATAATCAGGAACTTCTCTACGGGTGAAGGAGGTTGGGGATTTTCTCCCTGCTCCCGGCACCACACCCTACTCATCTATGCAATGTGGGCTCTTTGCTGGGAAAGCTGAAAGATGAGGTACAGACACAATAAATCTAGGTCAGCAAGAGCCATGGACAGAGTCAGTAGGGAGTAAGTAGCCTCTCTGAATGCCAATTAAGTCAAAGTAGCCTCTAGTACCAGGTATGACTGAAGGATTAGCTGAAGAAAATCAGGCTCATTCCAGACAGTCTGGGGTCCAAACTCTGCCAGGACACTGGGACAGGAAGAACATTTGCAGAGGCAGCAGCTAACATTTGCATATGTTTATACAGCACATACACTATGCCAAGAACTACCTTAAATAGTTACGTGAGCATATATGAGATTGTGTGTGCATTAGCTTTAATCCTGCTAACAACCCTACCAAGTTGTAACCCCTATCATCCCCATTTTACAGATGAGGAAAATAAGACATGGATCTGGGATTCAGCTGTAGGCCAACGGTCTGGCTTCCTGTCAATCATGGGCCAGAGAAGGGAGAGATAGAATTCTAACTTCAGGCACACTGGGTGAGGTTTATGGTCCATCTGTCCAGAGTTTTATACGGGCAGATGTGACAAGTTCATCTAAGGAGAACCGATGGGAAAACCAGAGAAAATAGGACTGAAATCACTCTACCCCTAGCTAGCATCACTCATCCCTGTCTTAAATGAGTAATATTTATTTCACATGTGTCTATGCACATTACTTTTTTATTAAGAAGAGGACTGTTACTCTTTGATACTACTGCAAAACTCAAATCTGTTATAGGAAATCAGTGTTTACAAAAGGCACAGATTCCGAGCTCATGCAGAGTGAGGTTGGGTTTACCGTGTCTGCTTCCCTGAGCCTTAAACTAAAGAATGGACCCAGCTAAAGCACCTTGGTGAGAAGACTGGAGCGGGCTCCTTGGTGGGCAAGGCTGGGCAAGGAGAAGAGAAGGGGATGGGTGA
The DNA here is from genome assembly GCA_004027595.1 of Dinomys branickii. Lineage (NCBI taxonomy): Eukaryota > Metazoa > Chordata > Mammalia > Rodentia > Dinomyidae > Dinomys > Dinomys branickii. Next base: position 51,259 of record PVLD010000302.1, on the reverse strand, counting down.
ACTGACACCATTATAATCTGCACAGTCTTGCCTGAAATGGGATCAGTCCCACTGTACCTCCCCAGTTCCCACCCCCATCAAGTCATTCTCCATGCGGGATGGCACGTTTGGCCAGTGTATTTTTTTTTTCTATTACATAACATATGTAACTATCTGCATAGTTTTAGAAAAACTAAAGAAATACCTTCAAATGAAAGGAAAAACAATGAGACTTCTGATCACATCACTATGCCCAAATCAACAATCTTTGGGACCCAGAAGGGACACAACAGCCACCTTCGGCTACATGGGAGAGAGCATGCATGGGAAGAGGGCAAGAGAATTTCGGTCCTGCTCAGTATATCAGGACAAGAACCAATGCACAATTGCTTAAAGGAGGAAATTTTTAGGTCAATATGAAAGGTATCAAAATTGAGCCATCTCTTTTCTATGGTTTTAGCCTCTTGTTTACTCTACAGAAACCTCAACCAATGATGTCTGACCATAGGGACTTCAGGCGGAAGTTGATGACCTCTAGAACAGTTGCAGCTCTATGATTCTATGGTCAGAACACTACTAACATTTTTTATTGAGATGTAATCCACACACCACAAAGTTCATCATTTGATTATGATTAAATGATTTCTGGTGTATTTGTAGGGTTGAATCATCACCATTATTCAATCCCTCGAATATTTTCATCACCCCAGTAAGGTACTCTATACCACTAGCTATCCCTCTCATACTGTCTCACTCAATCACTAAAAACCATTAGTTTACTTTCTGTCTCTGCGGATTTATTTATTATTGTGGAAATGTAAGTTACACAATATGTGGTTTGGAGCAGAGGGAAGTGCTTATTTCACTCAGCACAACATTCTTCCATGTTGCACCATGGATCCATGCCTTATTCACTTTTAAAGCTGACTAATATTCCATTATTCAGATTTGCCATAATTGGTTTAACTAGTCATTTGTTGATCGACATTTGAGGTGTTTTCATTTTGGAGTTATCACAAATAATGCTACCATAAACATGAGTGTACAAGTTTTTTATTTTTTTATTTTTTTACTTTAAAAATTAAAGATCTGGGCTGTGAAAACGGCCCTGAAAATTTGCCTGAGCCTCTGGATGCGGACGCACTGCATCGAGGTAGAGCCTGGCAGTTCGCTGTGTAACCCCACCTACAGAACCAGATACCCGATGGTTGAGAGGGCTTGCCAATTATAGTCTTTGAGGATGGGTGCTTCTCAAACTCCCACCATAGCAATTCGTGAACACCCATGTTTCACACAGCATAATCCAAAGCAGCCAAGTCTCTTCCCATTGGGAGAGCACGAGGGAGTAAATAAACTGAAAAGTACGGTTATTACCAATGGGAAGATGACTGAAAAGGTGGTGGAACACCGGAGATGAGGTGAAGAAAATTGATTAGTCAAACGAGCCATCATTTGTATAACTGAGTAACAAAAATTAAAAATCTGACAAAACAGTGAAGACAAAATCAAAACACAAAAACAATAAAAATGATACATGACCTCAAAACAAAATGATAGAAATTTACAATGTTTGCTATATTACATACTGTTATCTTCAACGAAGTTGCTCAGTCTACTAGACGAACAAAGACAGTAACGGGTAAAACAATAAATAGAGGCCAGGAGTGCTGGTGCACGCCTGTAATCCCAGCACTTGGGAGGCTGAGGCAAAGGGATCATTGCAAGTTTGAGACCAGCCTGGGATAAGTGAGCTGAAGGCCAGACTGAACTGTAGAGTGAGACCCTGTCTCAAAAAGACTAAATAAATAAATAAATAAATAAATAAATAAGCAAACAAATAAAATGATGCAGAGCTTCACCATACGAAATGGTAGGAGTTCAACAATGAGTGTGCAAGTTTTTGTGTGAACATGTTTTGATTCTTTTGTGTATATAACTATGAGCAGAATTACTGAGTTATATGGTAAGTTTTGAGGCATTTCCAACTTTTTTCCAAAGCTGCCCCATCGTTTTCTATTCCCACCAGCACTGTGTGAGAGTTCCCGCTTCTACGCATCTGCATCTCAGTCAACAATTCTCACTGTTTGTCTTAGTGATTGCAGCCCTCCTGCTGGGTGAGAAGTGACAGCTCATTGTGGTTTTAATTTACATTTCTTAATGACTAATGGTGTTGAGAATCTTTCCATGCACTGATTGGTCATTTGCATATGTTCTTTGGAGAAAAGTGTATTGAGATCCGTTTTCCATTTTTATTAAGTTATCTTGTTATTGTTAGGTTTTACACTTACATGTTCTGGTTGATCACTAACATATCTGACTTTCACTGTGTCTGAATTAATTTGAAACCTGGGAATATTAACTACCTAGGAAAAATATAGCAAACTTGAAAGAACTTGAGAAAATCTAACATGAACAATCAAACAAGAAATTATTACCTTCTTGTTGTTTTTATATCCTTCCAGCACACTCATAAAAGCCCAAAAAACACCCAGACCAGCTGACTTCAAAGGTAAACTTTTCAAACCATTAAGGAAGAGAGTCTTTCTCATGGTCTATAACATATTCCAGAATCTAAAGAGAATATTTCCTTAAGGAAAAGAATATGAAAGCCATACAAAAACCTGAGAAAAATAGCCCAAGAGAAAGTTATAGAACAATCTTAGCTACACATACTGACATGAAAACTCATAAATTGAATATTAATGAATCCAATTGGTGATTGAATTGACAAATCAATTATTATAATTAGCAATGAAAATGGTTAAGGAAATCCCAGTATACTCAGAAAAGACATTGAACAGAAACAGTATCGCTAGTTCTGAAAAACTCATCAGGACCTATAGTACATTACCTCACATCTCAGGCTAATGTCAGAACATCTGAAACTGTTTTTCAAATGTGCAAGGATGTAGGGAAACTGAACTTCCATAAACTCTTGGTGGGAGTTTAAATTGGTCAAATAATTTTGAAGAATGACTTGGCAGTATCTAGGAAAAATAATAATGTATGTAACTATATGACTGAGAAATTCTACTCTTGAGTATATATCCTAGAGAAATTCTTGCACATGTTTATAAACAGACATATCCAACAGTTTCCACTGCAAAGGTCTTTAAATAGAAAAAAGCTAATGTAATTAGTTATGTGTGTAAGTTATAGCAATAAAAGAATGAATAACATTTAGTCTTTTTGTACACTGGAATTCTATACAGCTGTTAAAATAATGTAGCTCATGCTCTTCAGCTGTGGTTGGAGCTTCAGAAAAAAATTGAATGAGAAAATCCATGTTTCAGAATGTTTCAGAGGGTACATACTTTCATATTTATATATAATTTCAAAGCACAAAGAAGAACATTATACAGTATTCTTCAACCTAGGTATGTATGTAAGTACATATGAAACATAACAGTAAGCATATTAATATATAAGAACATATTAATAAGGAGAAGGAAAGATACATGTTCAATTAACATTTTATTCTAGCTTTGTAGCAAGAGGAACAATAGTGCAGGTAGATACTGCATCATTCTCAGTGACACATTACTTATTTTACTTAAACTCAGATGAGGCAGATGGACCAAAGCCTTAGCAAGCCTCAGGTCTGGTCAGTGGATTATGAGTGTGCATCATTAGTCATTGTGTTTTGGGATATTTTTCAAAGTTTTTAGGACAAAAACATCCCAGTTCAAAAGTAAGAACAGCAATGAAATTTCTTAATAGGATGAAAAGTGCATTTCAAAACAAAAATCAGCATCATTCTTAATGGTGAAATACTAGACACATCTGTATCAAAATAATAAAAAAATAAAGATGCACGGTTTCTAATTAATATGGGTCTAAGGATTCTAGCTATCTAACTGATCAAAATGTTTAAGTGTGTGTGTGCACACTTATACACCTGTACGTTTAGAGTGTGTTTATAAGGGTTGTGTGTATGCGTGTTAACATGCAGGTACACATATAAACATATAACATGTATGAGTGGGAATATAAGCATGAGAATATGAATATGTGTATGTATATGTCTATGTGTATGTGACTGGGTGTGTATGTATGTATAAAAGCATATTTACTTGTGTGTAAAAGTATGTTTAGATGGGTGTTCATGAACATATGCATATAGATGTGTGTATCTATCTCTAATATATACCCATATATATGAGTGTGTACACAAATGTATGACATGAGCACATGTAATGAATGTGCATGTGTTTGGTATGTCTGTGCACTTATACATGTGTAGGTATGTGTACATGCATACAGAACAAGTAGAATGAAACATATCGTGTTCCAAATATGTATATACTCATGTTAAAGTATATTTTATGCTCATTGAGGTCTGAACCTGCGATATATTTCTTTAGAAAGTGGCATACAGTAAGTTCTCAACCAGAGTTGTAGAGCTGCATTCGGCATCAGTATGCCATAATTTGTATGGACCAGCAAGAATTCCCAAGCCCAATTTAAGGGCTGTTTTTTGTTCATGGAACTAAAAAAAAGGTGAAATAAAACCCTAGAGATGAATTCACTTTTAAAATATATTTAGGTATAGATAGCCCCTCTTCTGGAATTCATAGAAAATATTGAATACTAAGAACTTGAAATCACCTATAATTTCTCAAAAATCAGCAAAAATTGTTTAAGAAAACATAAAGAAGATATGACACTGTAGGTGACAGTCCATACTTGCAAGAGGAACAGAAGAGAACCCATGGGGGCTTCACTTTCACTCCAGGCCACTGGTTATCACACTCTGTGGAGTGAAGCAAGCAGCATCTACAAGACAGTAAAGCCTGATCACCGGAGGAGATGGGACAGTGAAGGATAGGGCTTTCCAGAACTGTGTGGGAAAGCTGGAAACTCCCAAGTTAAACTTACAAAACAGACAAGTGAGGTCCAGAGAGGAACATCACAGTCAGCCCTGAGCAGACTGTACCTCGCCAATGGGGAGATACAGCCGTGGCTTTGGTTCTTCACATCTGCAAAGGCAGCTGGAGCAGGAGAGTCATCCAAAAGCAAGAAAGACCATTGCCTCACAAAAAGGAGAGGCCAGTCTCTTACTGTATTTTCTTTTCCCTTGAAGCCTGAGTCAAGCGGGAAAGTGACACCCTAAGGTCAGCTGTGAGTCAAAGAGGCGAGACCTCCATTCTGGTTGGATTCAGTGGGCTGTGAGGCACACAGAGTCCAGATAGGCCATAAACCCACAGATTCACGGCAGCAGAAGGAATATCTTCACCCCAGCAGCACGTGAAGCCCAGGAATAAGCTCTTGCATTTCAGCTCGTACTCCCCACCCAGCAGACCAAGCTGTGTTCTTTCTGGGTGGCTGGCTCAAAGAATCATACATTACAGTGGAAACTCCCACTTACTTCATTTACTGCCATTTATAATATTTTCCACTAGTTGTAGATCATGAATTCATCCTTTTCTTTTTTTTTTTCTTTTTGCCAAAAATTATGCAGGCCAGTCCAAGAAGCCAAAATGTTCCAGAATCTTTCTCAAATGTGTTACTCTTCATTTTCTATAATGGCCTTAATTGTTTCTTTGGAATCTCTCCAGTATCAACTAAATTAACAATGCTAAGAAATAAACACAATTTTCACTCTCCTTCCCTTGTAGAGATGGGTGAAGATGTCACCTTCAAGAGCCTGAACCCCTTTAAAGGGTTGAGGCTTAAAATAAGACAAGTTAATATTAGTCACTCCCAGAAAAATCAACCATCCATCACAGAAAGTTTCTCCCTAGCCCACTCTCTGTATGAAAATTGAAGGCAATCTTCATTTTATCTCAAATTAATTTAACATGCTACATTCAAATTCTAAATTTTATCAATGAAATTTTTCTCTGTAATTGCCCCACATACAGAACCTTTTAGAAAGATGTGAAGCAGGAATCTAACCAGGAGATCAGAGGGTGAGAAGGAATACTGTATTCCAAGATTGCTTTGTCTGCACAGAGGCCTGGTAGATGTTTCAGCTTGTGAAGAGCCAGGCATGTACTACATGTGTGTGGAAAATAACTTGCCCTTGAAAACCTTACTTTTTACCAACAACAGCCTCAGAGCAAAGTCTGACAAACAAAGCCATAATGATATCTCTTTAATTTTCACCCTAAAGTCTATAGGCAAGCCAGGGTAATAAGTATACCAACAATTCATTTCTATCTTTTGTATTGTCATGTTTGCTTTGGCAACAGCCACTATCATGGGGTCAGCAAGGCAAGAAGATACACTGAACCAGGAAAAAAGAAGGTGTCAGCCAGCTAAATTCTTCACCAAACTCCAACTGGTGAAGGAAATTGGTACCCAGGTTGTTCAGTTGTTACTGCATACAGCTCAGATTATGGATCAAGTTGAAGATCCGCCTTGAAGGAGGTGTCAAATAAAGCCTCTTTTGCGACACTAACATTGCTTCTAATTGGAAGCTTCTTACAAAGCAGAAAAGGGAAAACACTTAGATCATTTGTTAAAATTGCTATCTCTCTGGAGAAATATTTTTCTGTTCCATTTGCATTTCCCTGTTTTTGTTTCCATCATTTTTCTAAGCTAATCTATTCATTTATCCGTGTCTTTAATATCTTTGATTTTAAGCATTGTTTCTTTCCATCATTTCTCTTCATCATTTCTGTTCCAGTCTTGGCACTTCCCTGTTCTTAAGGAGCCATTTTTCTCATGTTACTTCTTGCTGCCAAGCCTTTGGACATCCACTTAAGTCCCCTACATTTACTACTTGGAGGGTGCGCGCTTCACGTGGTACAGTCCTTCCCGTGATATATTCTTCCATCCTATCACTTTTAGCCTGTATCTTACTACTGGAAATATATCTCTTATAAACAAAACATACATAGACTTTATTCTCATCCAACTTGACAATCCCTGCCTTTTAATTTGAGTGTTAGTCCATTAACATTTAATGGAATTAGTTTTATTTTTTAAAAATACTCCACATTGTTGCTGCTTATATTTGATTTGCTCCATTTTCTCATCTCCACTTTGATTTATTTGGACTGATCAAGTTTCTTTTAGTATTCTTTTTATTGTGCTCTTCTGTCTTTTTAGCTGTATATCTCTTTACTTATTTTTATTAGTGGTTGCTTTGATAATTATAATATGCATTCTTAATGTAACACAATACACCATGAACTAATGTAATATCACTTCACATCAAACATATGGATCTTAGAGTAGCATTTTTTATTTCTTTTCCACCTTTATATAATTTTTATTATCTAGATAATAAATCCCAGAATACTTTGCTTACTTAGTGAGAAAATGGGGAGGAGTTCTATACTTACCCATGAAATCATTGTTCTAGGAGCCCTTTGTTTCTTCTTATAGAAAATTTAATTTCTGCTGCCATTCAGCCCTTTTGAATGTTCCTTGCTTTAATAAAACTTAAGACTAGACATGAGAGTGAATATTAATTGGTACCAGGCTGAATAGCTAGCCCAATAGTAACCAGTAGAGATGTATAACAGTCTTTTTGTAACCATAGATACAAAGACCATACAAATGATTTGCAGCAGAGATTTAGCACCTATTTATTTTGGAGGAGAAAAAAACCCAGAAGTGATAAAATGAACCTTAGAAGACTGACGTGCCAAATATCTAGATAATTTTTTGAAACTTAGAATTAAGATCAGCAGTTTTAAGAAAATTAGAAGCTGATTTACATTTAAGCTAAAGAGCTAAGATTCTGCAACAAGGAACAAAATGTATTAAAAACCAATAGTTTTCCATGACATAAATACCCAGGTTGGAGGGGAAGCAGCATAGTACAGAGGTTAATGTGAATGCTAGTGTTTGACTCTCTAAGCTTGACTCCTACCTCACCAATTACTAGTAATGTGATGTTGAACAAGCTAATTAACTTGTCCAGCCTTATTTCCTTACCTGAAAGTGCTCACAATGATTTCAGGACCCACATCACATTCTATTTCATTCTTTCCCTTCTATGTCCTCCAGTTTTCCAAATCTTGGGTGCTCATTGTTTGACCTCTAGCCTTGAGTCTACTATATTTGACGTCATTCATCACTTTATACTGTTTCCAAAAGGGTAAAATCATTCTGCTAAGTGGAAAACCATTGCATACATGTATATGCTGTATGTTTGATTTTGTTATGTAACTTTAGCATTTGTTCTTATGGTCAGAAGTAGTAGGTAAAGGTTACCATAGTTTGTCAGTAGTTGAGATGTAATGAAATTATTGTTATTACTAAACTGTACTAATTTATCCAGGGTGTCATACATGTTATAATTAGTTTTTCTCCTCTGTATGATAACACTGTAATTGTATGGGGTCATAATCATCATCACAGACCAGTACCAAAGGGTTGGTTGTGGAGCTAAATAGTAACTTTTCATCCTTTACAAAGGTAGGTAGGTTCTTAGGAAGGTAGGTTCTTAGGATAGCTATAAGGAACCTCTTACATCTAGAGGACATCCCTGTAAAATAGACATCTCATAGAGAAGCCTCAAGACTAGTGATAAAGCTATCATAAGAAACTGGCAAGCATCAACAAAGACCACAAAGTAAAATAAAATAGAAAAATGACAAGACACAGAAACAAAATGCACCCCAGACCTCCAACTCACTCAGGACAAGCCTGGAAAACAATGAGAGAGATGAAAGTGGAAGTTAAATGCTGAAAATTTCTGAAATGATAGAAATATGAGTGAAAAATAAGTGGAAAGAATATAGAGAAAATAATCTCTCGGGTACAAAAAGAAACAATGCTTAAAATCAAAGATATTAAAGACACAGATAAATGAATAGATTAGCTTAGAAAAATGATGGAAACAAAAAATGTCCAAAACACGAAAGAAATGGTATCCATGAAACAGATCCATACAAAAATCCAAAAGATGAAAACCTCCATTTAAAGTATATGCAACAAACTGAATGAAGGAGAGGATAGACTATCAGATCTTGAATACAGAATTGCAGCTAGTGATCATGAAAGGAAAGATATATTAAAAATGACAAGAGAACATGAAAAATTAATATAACAGCTATCAGATAAAACAAGAAGAATAACATAATATTGATTAAAGTTAATGAGAAATATTGAGACACCACAAATGCCACTAAAAACAAACACTTTTCACAGAAATAATGGAAGAAAACTTCTTACGTGTCGATAAAGAATTCGACATACAAGTAAATGAAGCATATAGAACTCCAAACAATAATGGCCAAAGTAAAACTACATCAAGACGTATAATAATCAAGATTCCAGAAATTCAGCTCAAGAACAGAATATCAAAAACTCTTAGAGAAAAGAAGCAGATCACCTACAAAGGAAAGCCCATCGGAATCACGGCAGACTTCTCAATACAACCCCCAAGTCAAAAAGAGCTTGGAGTGAAATATTTCAAATTCTCAAAGCAACAACTTCCAACACAGATTGATGTGCCCTGCAAAAATATCTTTCAAAATTAGTGGAGAAATAAGATACTTCTATGACAAAGAACAACTGAAGAAGTTTGTGACCACAAAACCAATCCTACAAAGTGTACTGGAAGGAATTCTAGACAGAGATAAAAATGACTACAATTCCAAGGATAACAACAGAAAGAAACGACTAGGCAGGGCAAGCAATTAAACAGAGGGGGAAAGCAGGGAAACAACATCAGAAAAATATCATGAAAAGGATAAGCCAATATATATGTTATAGCCATCAATTTAAATAACCTCAATTCAGCAATGAAAAGAAACAGACTGGAACAATGGATCAAGAAACAAGATCCAACAACATGTTGTATACAAGAAACACAGTTAAATCAAAAGGAAACTCATAGACTAAAAGTCAAAGGATGGAAAACAATACTCCATGTGACACGAACCCAGAGAAAAGCAGAGGTAGCTATTCTGTTTGCAGACAATGTGAACTTCTAACCAAGAATGAGCAAAAGAGATAAAGAAGGTCAATAGATATTTATTAGGAGAAAACTTCAAAAGCAAGAGATAACAATCATAAATTATGCACCTAATATGGAAGTGCCCAATTAAATAAGACAATTATTGATAGACATGAAAAAGAACACAAGCAATAACAGAAACAAGCAATAATCATAATGGGGGACCTTAACACCCCTTTGTCACAAAGAGATAGATCAACTAGACAAAATAATCAGCAAAGAAATATAAAAACTGAACCAAACCTGTGAACAAATGGACTTAGTAGGTATTTTCTGAGTGTTCCAACCAACATCATCAGAATATACATTCTTCTCAGATGCACATAGGATGTTCTCTAAAATAGACCACATATATTAGCCCATAGAATGTGCCTAAGGTAAATGTAAAGGAATTGAAATTATCTCATGCATATTATCTAACCATAGTGCAATGAAATAGGAAATTAATGGCAAAAGAAACAAAAAATTCTATAAACACATGGAAATTAAATAACACCCTACTAAACAACCAGTGGGTCACAGATGAAATTAAAAAAGAAATTAAACTATATCTACAACTAAATAAGAAAGCAGATACAACATACTGGAATTTATCAGATGCAATGAAAGAAGTCCTAAGAGGAAAATTTATAGTAGTCAATTCTTTTTTTTTTAATTTTAGTAGTCAATTCTTACATCAGGAAAACAAAACAAGCACAAGTAAATAACCTAATGTTGCATCTCAAGCTTCTAGAAAAAGAAGAGCAAGACAAACCCAAAAACTGCACAAGGGAGAAAATTATAATGATCAGAGCAAAAATTAACTCAATGGAGACTAAGAAAATAATACAAAGACTTAATAAAAGACTTGGTTCTTTGTTAGAATAAATAAAATTGATAAACCCTTATCCAATCTTATCAAAAACAGGGAAAAAAGACTCAAATTCATGCATTGGAGAAGGAAAGGTTGAAGTCACTGGAGATCCTGAGGAAATTCAGAAGATCATCAATACCTACTTCAAAAATCTTTACTTTCACAGGATGGAAAACACAGAATAAATGGACAAAGTCTTAGACATGCATGAATTACCAAAACTGAATCAAGAAGATATACAAATTCTGAATAATCCAATATCAGTCAATGAAATTGAAAATCTAATTAAAGACTTACCAACAAAGAAAAGCCCAGGCCCTAACAGATTCACCACTGAATTCTACAAGAAATTTAGAGAAGATTTAATGCAAATACTCCTCAATCTCTTTAATGAAATTGAAAAGGAAGCAATAGTCCCTAACTCATTCCTAGAAGAAAGTATTACCCTGATACCAAAACCAGAGAGAGACCTAACCAAAAAAGGGAACTACAGGCTAATCTCCCTAACGAACATAGACACAAAAATCCTCAATAAGATACTAGCAAACAGCATGCAGTAAATCATCCAGAACATTGCATATCATAACCAAGTGGGATTTACCCCAGGAATGCAGGGATGGTTCAACATAGGCAAATCAATAAATGTAACACACCATATCAACAGAGCCAAAGACAAAAATCACATGATCATTTCAATAGATGCATAAAAAGCTTTTGATAAATCCAACATTCATTAATATAAAAACCCTACAGAAAATCAGAATAGATGGTCTTTACCTCAATCTGAGGAAAGACATCTATAACAAACCAACAGCCAGTATCATACTAAATGGGCAGAAACTGAAAGATTTCACTCTAAAATCAGGAAAAAGACAAGAATGTCCACTATCACCACTCCTATCCAATATAGTTCTGCAAACATTAGCCAGAGGAATTAAAGAAGGATAGAAATAAAATGAAAAAGGGCATGAAAGGAAGAAGTTAAATTATCATCATTCACAGATGACATGATATTATTCTACATAGAAGTATAATAGAACAATAGCAGAAAAACTTCACCAAAAGACTTTTAGACTTAATAACCAAATCCAGTAGTGTAGCTGGGTACAAAGTCACCACTCAAAAATCAATAGCATTCCTGTACACAAACAACAAACTTACTGAGAGAGAAATTAGGAAAATCACATACTTTACAATAGCATGCAAAAATACAATGAAAAAATACAATTAGCAAATAAATATATGAAACAAATATTCAATATCATTGGTCATTCAAGAGATTCAAATTAAAACCATGCTGAGATTCCTTCTTACCCCTGAAATAATGGCTGTAATCAAGAAATCAACCAATAGCAAATGCTGGAGCAGCTGTGGGGAAAAGGAACACTTCTCCACTCTTGGTGAGAGTGTAAACTGGTGCAACCACTATAGAAATAATTGTGGAGATTCCCATAAATCTAAGATTAGAGGTCCCATTCAACTCAGCTATTCCCCTTCTGGGTATTTTCCCAGAAGAATTAAAAACATCATACCACAGCCATATATGTGCACCCATGTTTATAGCAGCACAATTTGTCATAGCTAGATCTTGGAAACAACCTTAGTACCCATCAACTGAGGATGGATAAAAAATGTGCAGTCTTTTTATACAAAGGAGTACTATTCAGCTATAAGGGAGGATAAATTTGAGGCTTTTATAAGTAAATAAACTTAGGACCATTCTCACAAGTGAAATGAATCTACACTCATGTATAAATAAATCATACTCACATGTATATTGTCTCACTAGTGTTAAGAAGCTGAAAGAGCAAATAAGATACAAAATGTACAATAAATATTGGGAAATGGGAAGAAATTATTCAAAAGGAAGGAGAAATAAGGATGGGAAAAAGGAGGAAAAAGGAAAATAATATATACATATATGTACATATATGTGTGTGTGTGTGTATATATATGTATATATAAAGTAAGATAGCGATACTACTGAGTTCTATTAGTTCATTGAAAAGAAAGGTTTATGCTTATATTGTATGATCAGTTTTTCATGCCTATATCTTGTAATATGAGCAACTACTTTGGAGAAAACAATAACCAATATATTAACCATCATTATCATCCTACTATCTTGTTTTAAAATTTTGTATCATTGTTTTTATTGTTTTTTCTCTTTAAAATAAAAAGTAGTTGGCCAAAACAAGATATACAAATAGATCATGTCACATTCCTGGACCAATGAAAGCCCAAATACCCCAGACAAAAATCACAGATCAACTCCCTGATATATGTTCTTGAAAAATGGTCATCTGTGAAAGAAATGAATGGTCACAAAGCGACCAGACAATGAAAACAAGAATACCAACTTAATGCTGATAACTAATACTGGCCATTAAATAACCATAGCATGTAGAAAGCCATAACCCTTCTTCATGATAGGAGTCAGTAATTTCCTTTTGCAGATACCATAACTAAAGTTGGGAGGAGGCTGACCTGTATCCAGTCTGCCCAGAGGGGATTCCTGCGGCCATGCTTTCTACCCCAACGAGACAGCGTGAAAGCAGATGGGCCAGGTAAAAAGTTCAAGTAGACACAGTTCGTGGAGAGCACATCGCTCGGATGTCATGAATGAGAGCTATCAAAAGAGGGAGCTGAGTGGAGAAATCAAAATCAGGCCAGTCTAAGCTTGGTTTCCCAAAGAAGTAGACATAGCATCAAGGAGCGAATTCAAGTAGGTAACCTTGGAATTACTGGAATAGGGCCACAAGAGTGAAGCAGTCTGCCTGGGAGGGGAAGACATACAATACAGCTATTTCATCAAACAAGTTGCTGCAATGGGCACCTGGAATTTAAGTTCAGTGGAGAGGTCTAGAAGCTGGTACACAGCCTCAGAGTTTCGTCAACCAGTGAATAAGGGAGCTAGGGGGTTTGGACACCAATTCAATCTCTGTTTTATGAAAATCCATGATTCAAGCCTGCCCCTGTGGTAGGAAGGAGGAACTTATTCCAAAATAGTCTATGAAGGTTACGTTTAATTGTTAGCTTGATTGGTATGGAAGCCATCTAGTGGGTTGGTAAAGCATACTTCTAGGTGTATCTGGGTGGGTCATGGAGGTGTGAGTCATGAAGATGGACTCTCTGGCCCCTTCCTCTCTGATACTGCTCCTACTCTGCTTCCAAGCAGCCGTGAACTAAGCATCTCTGATCTGCCATGCCCTTCTACAGTGATGTTTCTGCCTTTGAGCCGACTAACCATGGGTTGGGTCCTCCATTACCATGAGTTAAATAATCCTCTTCTCCTTTAAATTGCGTCAGATTTTTTTACCCCAGTAATGGAAAAGCTAAGCAATATATACACCAACCCTGCCCCATGTACAGACGAGTGGCCTTTGACGGCAGAAGAATGCTCTCAAACAATAAGGCAGGTTCTAGCAATTGAGAACTGGGCCAGCATACGGGAAACTGGCCAAAGTCAGGATTCAGCTTGATGAGTATCAGAAACGAAGGTAAACTGATGACCCAAGGCCGTGGCACCCATCCAAGGCTAAGAAGCTAGTTCTATATGAACTACATATATTGCCTATAACATATTTTTTATGTGAAATAACTGAAGGCCGACAAGAAAATCGCCCTTGGATGCACAGTGTGTCAATGGCAAATTAATTTTTCAATTTTCTGCATTTGAACTCCAGTACTTACAGTTACTCTTCCATGCGGAGAACTGTGATGCACTTTACTCCACAGCAAACTGATGCAGGCGGCAGCCTCTTTTAAACAACCAGGAAAACAGGTGGAAAATAGACTGAACAAGTGTGCGGGTCTGCAACTGCACACTCTTATAGGGAAGTCACAGGGAAAAGAATAAAGCAATAAAAAACCATAGTGAACATACTTAAACTCTTACACAACGTTGGTAGCGATCCAAAATAGGAAGGGGTGTCCACTTTGGAAAACACTTAGGGCGATTTCTCAAAACCTTAAAGATATATTACCAAACAACCCAGCAGTCTCATTTTTAAAGTACTCCAAGTACTCATCCAAGAGAAATGGAAATACGTGTTCACACAAAACCTATATGCCAATATTTATGGTGGCCTCTTCATAACTGTCAAAAACTAGAAAAGAACAAATGACTCTTAACCTCAAAATGAATAAACAAAGCATAGTGTATTCGTACAATGGAATGCCGTTCAGAAACCAAAAGAAATGACCTGCTGATACTTGCAGCAGCATAGCTGGGTCTTAAGTGTATTTTGATTATCAAAATCAGCCAGACTCAAAAAGTTACACTCTATTATTCCATTTTGGGGAGTTTCTAGAAAAGGCAGAGGTGTGGAAATGAGCAGCACAAAGGAGTCTGGTGGGTGATGTATACATTGATGAATTTTGATTGTGTTGGTAGCTATATGACCATATACATGTATCAAACTTTGTAGGAATATACACTAAAGAGAACTTGACTGTATGTATTTCTTCAGAAAGCCAAGTAAATAAATAAAGCAGTGATAGGTTCTGACAGCAGCAAGGAATCTCAAAGTTGAAAACCAAATCCAAGGCCCAGGTTCCACCCTCTTGTGCTCCAGCCATTGGCAGCAGAATCCTAAGCCCTAAGTAACTGAGATGGTTCATGATTAAGGCAAAAATATTTGCAGACTAACAGATTCTTTGAACTTCCATGAGACTACACCTCCAACTCTGCAACAGAGCCAGATCATGTGGATGGACTACAGTGCAGTACCACAAGAATGATAATCATTCAGTGAGATAAATAACAAAATTTTTAAAAGCAGACTATTGGGTTTTTTAAGGATGGAAACATAACATTAGTCTTGGAGAACAGGAATCCATGGATGGTAAAACTCTCTTTAATTGTACATGTGCAGTATTTGGAGCACAGGAAAAAATATAGACTATGGAATTGGACAAAAATGTAACTTGAACCCCCTGTCTGACCCTAGCTCACCATATGACTATGGCAGATTGAATCCAGGGAACAATTCTTCACTTTCCCTGAACCTTGTGACCTCAAAGCAGTCCATCCTCCACTGTGGCCATAATATGCCTCCCCAACACTGATCACTGGGTTCAGTGTAAACACACTTTTTGGGAAATTGAATGCAGATGGCAGTGGCCTGTGGTGGCTTTGAGAACATGTCTTAGGGGACCTCATGAGCTTTGGTTTGGCCTTGAGCTTTTGTCATCTGAACAATGAGAAATTCTCTTGTGTAGCTGCTGCCCTGTTATCATGAGTCTCTAAATGAGCTCACAAGACATGGACCACACTGGCCAATGTCCTGACTTCTGAGTCAGAATAAGAGCGGTCCTTATTTGAAGCCACTGCATTTGTTAGTGCTACCTTACTGTGGCAGCAGCTACTGATACAATGATCTCAGATGAGTACATTTACCTCCTACATTTCCATGCATCCACCCAAAACATTTACTGAACATGTACAGTGTGCTGCATACTAGAGTGTGGGGCTAACCGTTCTGAAGAGGAATGGTCCTAGTTGTTGCTCTGTCCCAAAGCTCTCTGCTATGTGGGTAAAAGTTGGGTCATCAAGGAACATACTTTGCCAACTCAAAATCTCCCCTTGCCTGTACAAGTCCAGTCCTTAAAGTGGTTCACTTCAAGCTCTAAGTTGACTGGGGCCATCTTCACTCTGACATCTCACCTTCCTCCACTGCTGTCCACATCTCTGAATTCTGCTTTGTAGAGCTGCACTTAATTAGGGGGATCCCACTGCACTGTAGTTACTAAAGCATTTACCTGGGGCAGGCACTAGACCTACAGGAATATTTAAGTTAAAATTGAAATGGATCTAAATTTATATATTTAATTTAGTAAATTTAATGAAACATTTACTTTACTATTAATTGTATTTGCATTTAAACAAAATTAAAATACAATTCCTCATTCACCTTTGCCTCATTCTGAGTTCCTGTGTCCTGTGAATACTGTTAGACCACCTAGATAGAGAACACTTTAGCATCACAGGAAGTTCTACAATTCAAATGTGTGGCTTCCTTTTCTAATTTGCAACTACTGCCTTTTCTTCCAAGTATCCCCATATGGCATCAGAGGATTATGTGCTAGTCTCAGACACCACACCAACAATGTAGACCCATTGGCAGAATGTGGCCCTTATAATATTTCCTTCTTTCAGGATAGATACCCACAGATGTCTCCAGAGTCCTACCCTGCAGCTTGGTTCTACCACAACCCTTCAGCCTGCCAAATCCATTCCATTCATTTTCCTTCTACAGGATATGTCTAGAATTCCTAGGAAATCAGTCAACACTTATAGTAACATAAAGAGGTATCCCCCAGCTTCTCCTGCTTGATGTGTCCACATCACAGATGCACCAGGATAGGACTGCATGTATGCGGAAATTAAAATGAATAATATGTAAAACATGTACAAGGCAGGTCTTAAAGAATATAGAAATAATACTTCCCATCTAGTCATCCAATTGCATTAGAACTGGGTATAATTTTTAGATATTAGAAACCGGCTGATTCTATTACAGTTGCCGATTAATGCCTTGTTTTAAAAAAACAAGTTTATGAAGAAACAGAATGATCAATCAAAACCCTCAGCTAGGAACCACAGTTGTCTCTCTTCAAAGGCAAACTTTTGCATGGAAAGAGCAAAAGAAAGAATAGATTCCTGATTAGAGGATCCTAATTCAAACTTGGTGGACCATAAATTATTCTAAATGGCTCCAAAGGAATTTGAAGTCCTCTCTTTGCTCCTTGATAGTTGCCTTTGGAAATACAGCGGTACTCACTTCACAAACACTTTTGTTTGAAAACAAATTGGTTCACAAACAGAACAATTTGGCACAACTTTGTCTTTGTTAGCAAACTGCATTGGGTGACAAGCATGACCACAGCCATGTTTCCTACACAAGCACAAACATAGCCATCTTTTCCAAAATCAATGAACAAATTAAATTCATGAACTGAGACACCACTGTACATAATATGGTCATAAAAAAATCTTGACACCTCAGTCACCTCCATATTGATCCCCCTACTGTCCACTTTGGAGGAATAGTCACAATCTTAAAAAGTAAAATAGAAGGAGGCTTCACTGAGAAGAATAGGATTGTCCCGAAGGATGAACAGTTAACCAAGTACAAAGCCACAGGAAGGTCTCTGTTGTGCTTTCTTCCAAGCTCTTTGGAATTTTTGGTCTTGGACAGACAGATCAGTGCAGCACATTGCTCCCAAGTTTCCAACCCCAAAATATTTTTCTTAATTTCACATCTTTGAAGGAGAAATGCTACATTAGCTTCATGATTTTTTTACTGTTGAATATAATGGAAAGAGAACACTAGCTCTTGTCTCTTGCCCCCAAAAGCAGTGAGGCCAATGGAAAAAGCTGAGACATTGCATTTTTCTGCTCATCTATTGAGATTTTCAAAGTACGCCCGGCAGAAAACATCCCTATTTGAGAAGCTCATCCTCGTTACTTATAGTTTTAATGGCTAAATTGAAAAAAAAAATTCAAACTTTAAAGTCAGTAAACTCTCAGTCCTTCCAAGATTCCAGATCCTAAATACCCACAGACACTTCCTCTTAGAGCAATTGATAGGATATATTTGCATTTACTATTCTCTGAAAAGTCTGCTCTAAAATTAACTCCTCTGAAGAGGTCTTCCAAAAATCTTTCAAACTCCAACACATCTCATAATTTGTATTTTATATCAAACCTTCCAACCAATAGTAGTAAAACTGTTTACCCTGCTTTTCTTCTTTCATTTTCTTCTAATTTCTGTTACCATTCCCCATGCGGCATGCTCTTTTTAATATATATATATATATACCTTTTCTCTGCTTTTTGCTGTCCATGAGGCACAAGATTCCTGCTTCTCCTTTGGTCTTGCTCATCTCAGCAAATACCTATGTCAGTAAATAAACATCTACTTCACTCTTTTAAACCATTGCCTAGTGCCATATACTATACCAAATGTATGCAGTCCCCTATTGGCAGGCATTCAGAGTTATTCCCAAACTCAGTTACAAACATTGCCAGGATGGATACCTTTGTCCGCTCATTTCATCCATATACCCTGTGTGTTTTCATAAGATAGATTTATACAAGCAGAATTCTAGGTCAGAGAACACTAAAACTTGTAATGGTATTACCAAACTGTGCTACAAATTCTTTGTACCAATTTATATGGCCACATAGCACATCAGAATTCCAGTATCTTTTCATCTTTTCAACAGTGTGTATCATTAAATGTTCAGGTCTTTCCCACCTAAATGGAAAGTGAAAATGATCACAATACAGGTTGAATGCATTTATTATTATGGATCATGCTGAGTAATGTTTTGTAATTGCAAGACTTATTTGTATCTACATTTTATTAAACTATCTGATCATATGTCACTATCTGATCATATGATTTGCCCATTTTCCTACTGGGCTTTGGGACTATTCTAATTTATACTAGGTGCTTTTTATGTATCATAGAAATTTTCCCTTTATCTGATGAATTACAATTTCCCCCAAGTGATTATTATGGAGTAGAGAAAAACACGTTAATCACAGGAACTTTCTCCATTAGCCTGTGAGCTGCCTCCCCTCTATACTTATACCTGAAGCCAGCAAAAGGCTTTAAGTCCAACAGCTACCTTCTGTCTCCATCCAAAGCTATAGTCTTCTAAAACTGTGGCATAAGGCAAAAGTTTAAGCCAGAACACTCGACAGACCTGTGTAGACTCTCACTTCTGAATTCACCAAAGAAAGACTCTCAGAATACTGGACCATGGAAAATTATAGAGAGAGACCAACTTTGGTCTATTGTCTCAGCAAGTGTCAAAGTGGGTTGCAACTGTGTCTTGGGAAGCTTTCTCGCTTGCTTGTTTTCAAATTCCTTTAGCAAGCCCGTGAGAAAAACCTAGATAAGAGCGGACAGAGTTACAGATGGCTACACCGCTAGCACTGCAGATTCCTGTGGGTTTTTAAGAGGATTCCCTGCATCCATCTCCCACTCTATCCTCCCAAAGAAATTTTCACACTAGGAAAAGCGTCCATCTGAATTATCTTCACACATGGCCCTGGGTGACAGGGTTTATTTTTGATGCCAGCTTTCTTTTCTGCTGCAACAAATGACTCTTACCATTATGAAATGTGCTCCTCAGCACATGAATGCCTCCTCTGAGCCAACACCAGCGCTGTCTGCACTGTCCCTCCCTCGCTCCAAATTAACATTTGCTTAAACACTGTTTTCAAAAGGTAATGCCTGTTGCTCTTGTTTATTTCTGACAATTAAGTGTGCAAACATTTCTGGCAAAAAAAAAAAAAAACCCACTACATAAGCCTCTAAATCCCAAAAAGGCCCAACAGAAACCTTCAGGTGAGAAGATAAAGCTTTCAACAGGCACCAGTGTCCTGGGGTTCAGATCTTCAGCTCGGCATGAAATCCACACTTCAGGGGGCTTAGAAATGGAACTTCCCCGTCTCTTTGAAAAACAGTCCAGACACAATATCGTCTGGAAAAACTGGCAACTAAGGCCCTGACTGCTAAGGAAAGCGCCTACAAGTCTCCACTGTGTTCTACAGCTTCACAGCTTTCCCTGCATCCTGCCACACAACAGCAGCCCCAGTGATGCAGATGGACATGTTTTGTGCAAAAGCCAAGGTGTAACTTGAGAGGAACTCAGCACCTCAGAGATAAGCATAACTCTTAATTTCATAAGCGCAAGGTAGTGCTTCCCACTCCTGTTCTTCTCACAGGGTTGAATACTCAGTAAGCATTTAGTGGGCAAGACTGAAGTAGGCCCTCCCACAAACTGTCCTAACTGATTGTAGGAATAAGTTCCTCTTTCCTGTACCCACAGCCAAGTCTTCCCTGTCCAAGAAGCCTCATGGCTTTTCTGCTTGCCTGCTTCAGTCTGTATGGATCTCTCTCTGTGTTCTTCCCACTTTCTGCACCAGGAGCTGTACAAATTCCATGCTTAGAATAGGGCACCTTACATAATTATTGACTGCTTTCTGGGCATGTGATTCTTCACTTGATCTTAGCCAAAAGGCCGAGAAGCGATGGGGCATGTGATTCTTGACATCACAGCTATCCAAGAAGCTCCTTGAACAAATGAACATTTATATTTATATTCTTCTGACAGCATTTTGATGTGCATGTTCCAGGTTCACATAGTGTCAGTGCATGAAATTTTCCTTCCTCCACCTGCATCTATCAGGCATCAGCTCAGCAGTATTTTCCTTTAAGAAGTCTCCTTACTGCAGCAGATATAGTTGTCTTTCAATTTACAAATGAGAAAACTGAGGCACAGAGAGATTAAGTAACTGTGCTAATACTTCAAATAGCAGAAGCAAGACTTGAACCCATCCATTGTGACTACATGGTCAACACTCTCAACTGCTTTTCCATCCTGGCTTGTAAAAGGTTCCCTCTTTGTTAGAATTGCCCAGTAAAATGGCCATTTGACACATGAGGCTTTTAAAATTTAAATTAACATAAGTTTAATAGAAGTAAAAGTTCCATTCTTCAGGTATAGTAGCCATATTTCAAGTTCTCTGCAGTCCTATGTAACTACTAAATAGGACGGGACAATGTACATTCAGTCATTACAGAAAGCTTTTTGCACAGCATAGACACAGACCATTTTCTCTCGGCAGAATTTCCCAAAGCTGAGGAAAACCTACAGAACAACCTACAATGAGCTATCATGTGGCCTCCTGCTAGCTATTGAGAAAATGGGAGTCTTGAGTTCTGGAAGGCTTAAACTGAGATATAATCATGCAAGGATCCAATACGGCACCATAGGTTTCTCTACTGAATATCATTCAAGTCTCCGATTTGTTCAGAAGGCAAAATTCATATCAACCCAAAATTGTTTTAATGTATGTCTCAGCTTTCCTTAAACACATGCAATTTGACTTCTTCTGAGCTGTGAATCCTGGCCTCGTGTTCTCCATTTTCTCAGAACCAAAGCCATGCACACCCAAGGTAGAGAGTACATGACTAGGACCAAACTCCATATAACAATCAACGGCAACAGAGTCAGAACACAGGGAAGACAGTGAGGAAACTACCCTGGAAAAAGCTGGGGGAACCAGGGGACGGGATTGAAAGTGATTTTTAGAACATGTAGTTCCCCAAGCTATAGATCTGGACAAGACTTCACCGTCCTCTGAATTACACTTTAAATTTGATGTTTAAGTCACTCCAAACAGCTGAAGAAGTTTCAGCTATTTTGCACGAATATTGCTGGTTTTTTCTTTCTGTCGTCTTTCCATCCCTTTATTTAAATGTGATGATCTGCTCTGAAAATTTTATTCAAATGTTCCTGAAAGCCACCTAGCTGGTATCGAAGGTCAAAATCAACAGCTGCAGCCTGGCATATGGCCTTTTTGTTGTTGTTTCCTTATTTAAAACTTCCCACCAATACTCGGAGACCTACCGCCACTGAGTAAGTAAGTGACTCTTTCTCTACCCACACATTTCCATGATCCCCCTCCGGCAAGGTATTAACATGAAAGCGCTTCAGGGAAGCCTTGAAGAAGAGCCATTTAGTGTCTCAAAAATTAATCATGGCTCAGAAGATAAGAAAAAAATTCATAGAGGAAATGCTGTGGTATGTGGATCAACTTTAAGATCACCTTCTTTATTTATAAAGTTTGATAAAAGGTACCCTGTGTAGTATAGCTTGCAAAACATGGTGAGTTTCCAAAAACTAAACCTCAACTCACTAATGGTGGATAGTTTAATAATCTAATATATTCATATATTAATTAAGCTATTTAACAATTTACTATATTCCTGCATAAGGAATTCCCAGGCAAGTTACCCCTGTACTGCCCAAATACAGGAGGTTTTGCCTTTCTGCTTCCTCTTAGGAAAATATAATTAGACCTGAACTCAGATGGCAAGAATGTATAACCTCTTTTTAAAAAACTCTGTAGGGAAGATGTGCTAATAATTTTAGGACACTGCTCAAAAGTGCCTGAGCAGGTTTAGAAAGTCTTTGTGGTTAAATTCCTCACCTTTCCTACCAGGATGGTCATTTAATGCCTATCATATTTTCATCTAATACTATAAGCCCCATACACTCAGATGCTTCTACAATCTCAGCTTTATCATGAAAGCTCAAGAGGAATATGATCAGCAGCAAAGATTAAGGGGGCTTTGCAGACAGAGAAGGGCATGTTCCATGTTCCATGTTAATTGCTAATTGGCTTCAGCCAATATGGCACCAGTGACAAAAGAAGTAGCCTTATCTAACAAGAATGGGATGGTCCTGCTTTGCTGGGGTACAATATGTCCAAACACAAAAATCATCCAACTACCCCAGGTGACTAATTTCTCTATAAATATATTATTGACATAACAGAGGCCTCTTTAATGGGATTGTAACTACACCGACAGCTGCTCTGCTAGTCAAGGAGAACATGGTTGACAAAAAAGATTTAAAGGAAAGAATAGAGGAAAATAGCAAACCTCCAGCCAGGCACACTTAAATGACCCTATTGCTTCAAAATAATAGGATCACATTGCAAATATGAAAGGAAAAGCCAAGATGCTTAAAGCAATCGCTTTTTGCATGCTCTTCACCCCTTCTCTCCCACTGCTCAGTGAAGGGCACCGTTCTGCAACAAATGAGGAGCCCTCACTTCCTTGGGCCAGATGCGGGCCTTTTAGAGGAAGCGCACATTGTCCGCAACAGCCTTCTTTAAAGGAATCATGTTTGGATTTAAAAGGTCTCGAAAGTGGATATTTGTTCTTTGCTTTGACTGCTAGGCTCTTCTATAATTTATATAAAATACTTTTCAAGTTTCCCTCCAGAAACTAATTTTCTCAGATGCCTGCTTTTTGGGAAAATAATCATATAAAGAACTGATCAGGGAAAAGGAAAAACTGTCTTAAAAATCACTTCCACAATTAAATCTCCTTTGGATTTAAAAACAGGGTGACTACATAATGGAATGTCTTTTGTTATTCCACATTAGGAAAACATGGTGGAAAAAATCATACAGCAACTACTTTTTTTTTTTTTTTTTTTTGCGGTACTGGGGATTGAACTCAGGACCCTGCGCTTGCTAGGCAGGCGCTTATTCCACTGAGCTATATCCCCAGCCCTCAAAGCTATATCCCCATACAGCAACTACAGTCACTGAAGGTTCATAGAAACAAATTGCCTTTTCATAAGACCTGAAAGACTATACAGCCAACTCCTGGACTTACGTATCATCCACATTTCTTATATTTCCTTCACATTCACTCATTATGTTTCCTACATTTCCTTCACATTCATCCATTTGCCAACTTGAAATGCAGTGCAGAATGAAACCAAGTCCATTCCTGCCCTGAGGAACTACATTCCAGCGGAGGAATGGCTTCCACTGGGTTCCCACTAAGCACAGGCTTAATGGTCATTCTTCCATGCGTGATTTATAAAGGACATACAAGGGACAGCTCTCAGATAGAACCTATAAGCCAGTGAGGGATATAGCATAGAGCAAAGGCAGCAGCTAAAGAACGATGTGGGGGGCTGGGGATATAGTTCAGTGGAATAAGCGCCCGCCTAGCAAGCACAGGGTCCTGAGTTCGATCCCCAGTACCGCCAAAAAAAAAAAAACAACAACAACGATGTGGTTGGAGCTGAGCTCACAGAGATCTCTGAAGTCTGAGGGCCACCACAGAGGCAGTCACATATCACCCAAGTTTTCCCCACTCCGCTAAGGCCCCAGTTCTCTCCTGTTCCTCCAAATTTATAAATAAACAAACCTGAACATCTCAGAGGCTTCCTCAACACATAGGAGGTGGGTTTTATTTCTTGCTCGTGTTACCATGCGCTACATGTTTCCTTGACCTAGTAATCCTTCCTCTGGCTCAAATTTGGGGATCCAGCCTCCTTCTATCTTGTTACTTCTCCATGTTCAAACTCACCACTTTGGCGGTGAAGAAAACAGAAGTGGGACCCACAGAGACTGCCCTTTGCAGCCTTTGGGGTCCCTGAGAAATGCACGCATTGCTTCCACCCCTACTCCACTGACCAGAACTCAATCAATGACCAAGTGTACCTGCAGCTGGTAAGTGTCAGCTGTGGGTCAGGAAGATGCTAACACACATTTGAAAAACATCTAGACAGTCTCTTTTACTCCTCCTCCCTAATGACATGCTCCAAGGAGGCCAGAAAATCAGACATGCAAGCGCCCACAGAACAGGGATTACTCACAGGCTCTGGGACTTCCCTACTGTCCCTGTAACAGGACAGCCATTGTCCACAGGCCTCTCCGTTGGCCTCTGAGTAATGCAGGAAGCAAAAGTGTGGGACTGGGAGGAGGAAGGACCGTCTAAGTCTTCACACAGCTTTTCCCCTCACTTCCGCAAACTTCAGTTCAGTTTCCTCATCTGCCAAGTGGAAAAAAACACAGTGGTATCTACTCCACACATCATCCCAGCATATTTTTGAGGGCAAGAAAGGAAATAAAGACTTCAATTTCATTTAAATTCAGAATGTAAGACTTTGGCCAAAGTCACATCAACTAACTGGTGATATTCATAAAACTCCAACATAGATTTCTCAAGTCCTAACTTCACTGTAAAACCTCTCTTAGCAAATGTGAAAGCTGAGGAAGAGAATAAATCACTTTCCAAGGCATGTCCTAAGAGTCATTAACTTATTCACCAGAGATTGCTGGTTTCCTATTAAGAAAACAAACCTTCCAAAAGTATGTTTGCGGATGGAGCAATCAAGTGACAATAAATAGGACCATAATAAAGAGTAAAGTAAACCAAAAATCTTGCAAAAACACCGAGATAGCATGCTTCAGTGGTGCCCATGCAGCTGCCATCAGCCTTACATGTGGAACTTGATCAAATGCTGATAGTGCTTGGGTCATACCTCAGGTGAAGTGACTCAGAATGTTTGTTTGTTTATTTCTTTGTTTGAGTATTTCTTAAATTTTTATCTTTTTGCTATACCAGAATTTGAAGTTGGGGCCTTGCACTCTGTTTTTTTATTTTCAATTGACCCATATTGTACTTACTTGTGGAACACATTGTGATATTTTAGCATAAAATGATATATAATGATCAAGTCACTTTGAAGTCATCATTTCTTTGTGTTAGGAACCTTCAAAATTCTCTACTATTTTGGAATATGCAATGAATTACTGTCAACCATATTTACCTACTATGTTAGTGAACAGTAGTTGCCATCCCTCCCTGCTAGCTGTACCTCTGTAGCATCTGCTTTGCACGCCTTCTCTTTGTAGCCTCTGGTTACTGATGTTGTATGTTCTACATCTGAGGTCAACTGCTTTTGTAGCTTCTACACATAAATGAAGATATACTTGTCTTTCTGTGCCTGATTTTTCACTCAACACAGTGTCCTCTGGGCTCATGCAAGGAATCAGGATCCTTTCCTGAGGGCCCAGGCAGGAAAATTTGTTGAAGTTGTCCATGCAATTCTCTTGTTCAGCCAAAGTTGAGCCACTGGACCTTATAGTTGGCCCTTTACACCATTCAGACAAAGAGTGAGGGCTCCTGCAAAGGAGATGGGGCCCCAGTGGAGGCCTGCAGAAGAGTTGAGGTAGGAGAGGAGAAACTTGGTAGCAGTGAGGACAGAGCCATGAGACTCCCACAGGAGCAGGACACAGGCCTGTCTCCCACATGCAGCTGCCAGACCAGGAGTCCTTTGAGAATGTCTTACGTTAACCATTATGCACTGCCATCATCAACTTAAGACTCTTCCTGGTAAGAAGCTGAAATTCAAAAATGTTGAGGACAACCAACAGGAAATAAATTCACAAAGCAAGCTAAGACTCAGCCCTACTTGGGGGTACTTCCTACCCATAAAGCACTGGGAAAAGGACTTGAACTGTATTACTTCATTTAACAGCCTGATAATACTATGGAGTAAGCATTGTGGCATCTATATTACTAGGCAGAAAGCTGAGGCTTAAAACAATGAAATGACTCATTATAATTCACCTGAGTAATAAGAAAAGAACCCAGTTTTACACCTACATTATCTACTTTCAAATCCCTCACAGTTGGCCAGATGCAGTTGGTAGATGTAAGGGCTGACTCTGTGTCTTAATTTCATCAACCATTTTCAGAGTTGGAATCCATAAGGACAGGGAGCAAAACCATCTGAGATTTATTTGAAATGAAACTTCCAGGAATTGTAAAGGCCAAGTGTTGCATAAATCTGTAACATCAGAAAACAGAAGTCAAATTATAATGCAATCTTTAAAAAGTCAATTGCAATAATTCTCCAGACCATTCCTATCCCCATCAATCATCCCTTTGAAAGCTTTATATAATATATGGACAAGGACATAATGTAGAACCTTGAATTTTTTTTTTAATAAAGACAGTGGAAAGTATAGGCCAGAACAAACTTTGCATGAAAAATATACATAGTTTCCAACTCGGGAAATCTAAGCTCCATAGAGGGAGGCAGGTTATTCAAAGTCCAAGAGTCATTTTTCCTTTTTATAGAAAACCAAAAACGAAACAAAATATTCAATTCTTTCTGCAGAGAAAAGAGGAGTGCT
Organism: Dinomys branickii; assembly: GCA_004027595.1. Lineage (NCBI taxonomy): Eukaryota > Metazoa > Chordata > Mammalia > Rodentia > Dinomyidae > Dinomys > Dinomys branickii. The sequence continues at coordinate 23,971 of PVLD010000302.1, read as the reverse complement.
GGGTGTTTGGAACAGAGCTGATTTGACCAAGACTCTTCAGGGATGTCAGGAACTGCATGGTCTATGCTCCAACAAATCAAGCCAATTATATTAATGTTCATCTCAATAAGAATTGAGAATGTAGCCAACAGGTTACAAAATTGTTCTCAATTCTTTACTTTTCCCTGATTCTCTACCCTTGGCTTTAGAATGGCTCAAGGGCCACCTCATGTCCCCAAACTCAACTATGTGAGTGGTTTCAGACAATTACACATCAACAAAGGTGATGGATGCAAAGACCTGAAGCAAGCTGGTGTGCTTCCATTTAGCTCTTGCTCCTGTGCTTCATATGGAGCAGGCTCTGTCAAGAGGGCTCAGTAGATGCTGCTTATCCCAGTTGAGAGCTCAGACTTATGAAGGAAAGACAGACAATCTCAGGCAAGTTACCCAGCCATACCGAAGCTGAGATCAGGCACATGAGTAAGTCCTACCAAGCCCAGCTTGGATCAACATGCAAACCATAAATTTATAAGTAAAAATACTTGTCATGTACTTCTGACCTGGCCCTTTATTGAATTGCATTACTGCAACAATTGGTAACTGATATATTAACCATAGAACTTAAATGTAGAGAACATTTCTAGATACTAGAAAAATACTGAGATAGGTACACATTTTTAATAAAAGTTATCTTTCTCAACTGCTCACAGAAGAGATCGTGTTTCCCTTAATGTTGAGTGACCACTTAAGAGCTTTCTTGCATCCTTGAAAGGAAGAAAGGATGGAAGGAAGGAAGGAAGAAAAGAAAAGAAGAAAGAAAGCAAAGAAGGGAAGGAGGAAGGGAGAGAGGAAGGAAGAAAGAAAGAAAGAAAGAGAGAGAGAGAGAGAAAATTATATTTTAACACTGATAGCAATATTGAGACACATCTTACCACTCATTTGATTTTCAGTCTGAAGCTGCTGTCTCTAAAAGTGCCATCTCATCATACTTTGTATCAGCCAGTGATGGAGAAATCTTACTAGCTTTACACAAAAGTTTTTTAAATTTTACATTATGCTAAAACCTTACTACTTTGAGGTTAGGGTACCCTAGCAACCCCATCTGGCTGTTAAGAATTTTCAATAACCTCTGGCTGGCTACTTGCTAAAATTTGAAAGTTTCCATCCCCACTTGACCCCACTTTCAGGGAAGATTTCAATGAAGTCTGTTAGATGTACATTTTGCAGATAATTATCTTAAAATGTTCTTACCTATAGTGAAGACATTAGCAGTCTCTTTGGGGACAGTGAGGAGGAAGACAAACCAATACACAACTGTTTTTGACACTGGATATTGACAAGTATCTTTTCGAAATAAAGAACGAATCCCTCCCTCCAAAAAATATAACCTACCCTTACTGTCAGTTTCTCTTAGCTTGAGTCTTTCTCATCTCTGGTATTTTGCATGTGAAACAAAATAAACCAGATTTGGCAAGATAAATACTACATGTTTTCTTTATGTGGACTCTAGAATGAAATAAAAGGTAATACATTCTGAGTTCCAGGGGGTCCAAGTACACTTGAACTTTAATCTATGTCCCTTTCTTCTCCACACAACTGAAAGCTGAATTTTTTTATAGCCCTAGGCACAGAATAAGCATCCATTACGTATTATTTGATTGAACAAATAAATGAATGAAGTAAATAAAGATTGATCATAAATGTGGATAAAAAAATAAAATAAAATAAAAATTAAAAAATAAATGTGGATAAATTCAGAGTATGTATTGCTCTCTTTTGGTTGCAAGCAACAGAAATCCCTTGTCAAACTGGTTTCTGCAGAAACAAAAGACAGATATGTAACTGGGTAAAGTACCTGAAACTTTCCACAGATAGCTGAAGCAAGGAATTTAAACAACCCATTCTTGGTCCTGACGTTGTTCATTTTTCTTCAAGCTCTGAGTGATACTCCTGAAATGACAGTCTTATATTCTTCTGGCAGCAAAGAAGGACTATTTATCCCCAGCAGTCCCCAAAAAGCCTTAATTGGTTCTCTTGGTTCTGACTACATCACATGTCTACCCGGAACCAATGGCTTTGCTTGAGAACATGCCATGTTTGATGTTCTCACTGGTCAGACCTGGAGCAGGTAGAAAGTGGGGAAGTGGATAAGTGATAGTGCCACCAAAAGAAAGTGAGATACAGGTTCCAAAGGAAAAAATCACATTTAAGTTAAATAAATGCTACATCTACCCAGATCTTAAATGAATCGGATTAAATGAAGACCATTATTTATAATACACATTCCATACCTGATCCCTCTTCCTCCCCACGTACAAAATTTCACACCCCAGCCTTCCATCACAGTGTTCCTAAAGGAGCAGATATATGTGATATAACGTAATAGACCCTCATCTCACCTGTGTTGTGGACCTTTCACTTTCTATCCTAGGACTTTCTCTGCCACAGGCACTAGAGATATCAGAAAGAACTCAACCAGCCATTCCAATGTATGTACAAAGACCCAGAAGGGTGAAATCATGAACAGCCATGGGGCGCCCTTAATCATGAGACTGGGGAACCAGGAGGTCATACTCTCATTCTCAGGAGACAATCCTGTATAGCTTCTGGGGCTCTGCACTGAAACCAAGTTGCCCCCAGCAAAAGCCAACGCAATAATGCGTCCTGAGATCAGTTTTCTTTTCTTCCCTGATTCACTCTTTCCATCCAGTGCCTTGTTCCCGCCCCCTGGGATCATTTCCCATAATAATCTTCTGTGCATAAATCCTTGCTTCAGGCTCTGCTTTGAGTAGAATCTAGGCTACCACACTTGTATACACACAGAGACAAGCACACGCATGCCTCCCCAACTATCTGCAAAAGGCTAAAGAAAATTCATCCAACTACTCCATTTGCTCATATTTCTTCAGTAAATCTCTATTTTATCCACATTTTTCTTCTCCCCATTTTCAATAGTCCTATCAGAAAACAAAACTCCACAAAAATCTTTACTTCTAGATCCTAGGAAGGACTCTCTCTCTAATCAAGCACAGAGCTTTAGGGTTATTAAAAACGGAAAGTGTCTAGAAGATCAGGAAATTGTAAGAGAAGGTTATGTGTGATTTAGGCCTTGATAAGACTAAGAATTTCCATTTCTGTAAGCAAATGGATGCAGGCACAATCTGGAATGGACCCTGACATGTGGGAGGCACCACCATGTGAAAGTTGAGTGTAGGTCTGTACCCCAGAAAATATGTAAGTTCACCTCCTGCTTCCACCCCCGCCCTACCACAATATGTAGAAATGGTGTCTACACTCAATCACCTAGTCTACAAAATAAATAGAAACCTCCTCTTCCAAAACGCAAATGAAAACAACTACAGACCAAAATATACTTAATACTTATAATATGTACAATAGCTAATGTAAATCAATATGTTTCAAAGCTCAAAAATTCCACCACAAAGTGAGCAAAGGAGGGAAACAGACAATTCAGTTGAGAGAAGCAGAGCTAGACTATCAAAGATATGTGAACTGAACAAGATGCCATTTTTCTATCAAAATAAGAAAGAACTTTTAAAATAATAAAGTGGCAGTAGCCCTGTGTGCTGCTAGTAGGACTGTAAATTGATAGGATACTTTGAAAAGCTGTTTGGCACTATTATCAAGAGATTTAAATTCTCTCATTCCCTTTGATCACATAATTTAATTTTGTAGATTCATGGGCAGAAAATAATCTTAGATGCAAAAAGGAAACAAACAAAAAAATCTGAATTTATAATTAGCCAGACCATTTACAGCATTGCTACAGCAAAACAAATATATTATATAACATTATCTTCTCATAAAATACTAAAGCAAGGTATAATCTGTTAAGGGAATGTATCACATAACAATTTAAATTATCTTTACCAAATATTTATAATAATACATATGCATAAAGTGCAACAAACAAAATTTACATATATATAACTAATAAAGTTATAGGACAAAAAGCAATATATGTATAAATATTTGAAGAAATAAGACTAGAATGCTAATAGGCATTATCTTTGACCAATGATAGTACAGGTGGAACATATAACTCAAAACTATGAAACCCATAATTCTCCAAGATATAAAACTACTTCAGTGCTGACAGGACAAACTATTTCAGATTCTGGAGCACTTTGTGAATTGGATTTTCAGACTAGTGGTGCTCAGCCAATAAATTCTATGAAAATATACCAAAATCAGGGGGGAAATATAATCTGAAGTGCTACTAGTCCTAGTCATTTCAAATAAAGGCTACTCAACCTGTATACTTTTCTGTATTTGAATGTTTGGTAACAAGTATATACTTAATGAAAACTCTTAACCATTTTAAAAAGATTTTTGGTTTAAAATTATATCTGTGTCAGGAGAGTTAAAATTATGCAAGGTATATTTTCAGGTAGGTACGTATTAGAGAAAACACAGAAATATAAGTAGTTTTTGTCCTCAGATCCTAGGATCAAATGATTTTTATTTCTCTTATAATCTTCATAACATTGTTTTGCCAACCCACTCTCTCCCATATGAAGTGGTAACAATGAATTGATATAAAATGGTGAGTCCCTTTGCTCTGCAGCAGGATGGACACACTACTAAGACAATGAAGTCATGATCCCAAGAATTAAGGAGGGTTGATGCTCCTAAAGGTCAAATCCAGCAGGTCTTGATTTTGCTTTGCCAAATTTTGTCCTGGGACAGTCCAGGGCCCAGGAGCATCAACCATGATCACCCTCCAAAAATTTAAAACAGGAGCTTTTCTACTATCATAATCTATCACACAGACAAGACCCTCCAGATGCAAAATAAGAAAACTCCCAACATATATAAAGCTCTTCACATGCATAAAAACATTCATTCCCATAGGATGAGGGGCCTGTGGGTCCATCCACAGCAAGGGTTTGGCCATCTCAGGAAAGTGCCTGTCCTCCTACCTTTGGACCCAGCTAAATAGTAGTAGCTACTTTCGATTTCTGGCTGACAAACAGAGTTTAAGGACTAGACTCCAAGTAAAGAGCTTGAAGGAAGGAAGGAGGTTGGGTTAAACCAAACTGCAGTTCAATTTACTGAAAGCTTCAAAATATTACCAATCCTCTGTTTGAAATGCGTCAGCAACGGTTCATTTTTTTTCTTTTTATCAAAACACATTTAGACTGTGGTGAATGACAGCATAAATCTTAAATAGAAAAGATACAGGGGAAAAGAGACCACCCGGCTAGAACTTAACTGTAAATGTGTCCATAAAAATATATTTGAATTCTGATCTTATACACAGAAATGCATTTAACCTTCCCAGCAAGATGCTTTCACCAGCTTCCAAAGAAAGTGTTACCAATTAAACTAAAGAAACTCTAAGAGTCAATTTTAATTACACCAAGGGATGCTCCAATCACTTCCCAGCTCCAGTTGAAGTTTTTACTAGAGATGGCTGGAACCAATTTACATGCTTTTATGTTGCGTCTAGACTTTAATAAGCAGTTTAAGCACGAAGCAAGCCAATGCCAGCATCAAGCAAGCTGCAGTGTACCCAGCGTGGAGAAATGCAATAGCCCTCAGGTTCCCTCCCTCCTGCTCAGTCCCTTCTTGCTGCTATCAGAGAATATTTCCCTGTTATGTGGCCTCAAAAGCAATAGGATTCCATCTTTGTGATGAGATTTGGGGCCCTTTTCTTTAACTGGTTCTAGTTCCCTGCCTTTCCTCAGTTCCAAATTCCTGGTAAGATAATCCACTGTAGCTTCTCTCTCATTTGTGTAAATAACTGGAGGAAATAGAGATGAATGATCTGGAGACAGGTGTGCCTTCCCCACAGAGAACAGCTGGAGACAGAAGTCCAGGCGCTACTGTCTCATAGCAAGAGAACTCCAGTAAGTCATGAGGGCCCCTGAACCTGCATGGCTACCTTTGTAAAATGGGGATCCTATCATGGACACTTTGAGCAGATGAATCAATAATCTCTATAGTTGCTTAGGTACATGTGAGGCAGACATTGGCAAAGGTTCATGTATTAAGTAAGCGCCATCAGAAGGCGCCAAGAGAGGGATACTCGGCAGGAAAGGAAGTCAGGCTTGATATTCCTGGCAAATTTCCAGCCTCGGCAGGAACACAAAGAGAGCTCTAGGATATGTTCAAACCTCAAAGTGTGTTGTGCACCAAAGCAAAGGAGCTGGACTCACAGCCCCATCCCAGTGTTGGTGGCTGCAGGAGCTCAGGCCAGGGTGGTAGGAGATGGAACCTCCCAAGCACTTGTGGCTCTCAGTGCAGATGAAGCAGCTCAAAGTGCCCAGAGGCAACCTTCTGAAGATCACAAGTTCAAGCCCCTGGCCAAACAGGGACCAGTACACTGAGGCAGAGAAAGGATCAGGATAGGAAACAATGTACACCGCACTCTGCAAACTGTGTTGGGACAGTCACACAGAAACAACCACTACTAAGATTTTTGAGTATGACTAATATCTCTCACAAAGCACTTTGCCTCATACATACCTAAGAGATGCATACAAATAACATGTGAAAAGCGTGCCTCCGTGACGAACACCACCGGGCAAACTGAGGCTCCAAAAGACAAAGTAAATTGCTTATGGTCACAGCCCTTGAAGCAGTAAAACTGGGCCAAGAACCCAGTTTACGTCACTCCAGAGAACAGAGCCCAAGTTCTTACCAGCTTTATTCTTGCTACCTCTGTAACATCTAAAGAGCCAAAAGGGCAACCATTCCTGGGGTCCCAGTGCATAATGGGAAGGAATGACAATAGAAGGTTAGATGATGGAATGAAATAAAACCCCAAACAAAACCCTTTGACAAGCTCATGTAGTCTACAGGCACACAGATGGAGACTCCTAAATATCCCTTATATAGATTTCTTTTGCTCATTAATTTCAGAGGCTCTAAAAGAACCTGGCCAAAAATAAATAAATAAATAAAAGAACCTGGCCAACAAACTTTTAAGATTTGGGGGCCATGTTTCCACTACTTGCTGCATAAGATGATAACTATAGGAGGAAGAAAATGATATCCTTGTTCCCGGCCGTCACATACATTAATGGAATGTGAAAGGCACTGCGGGAATTGAGCAACACATCTCCCCTGAGTCTTGCCATCTTTGAGCAGCATGCACCAGACTGCCGGGCTTGGTGGGGTGTCCCCCTAGCACTTAATTGCTGTCAGACAAAAACAATCTCCTTAACTACTCAGAGGTGCTTTGGTGGCCTTACTTTCGAGTATAAAGATATATGATACATTTTAGATTGAATCATGACACATTGCCATTTTTTATACTTTAAAAACAGTTAATTACATCAAGTTCACGTAGTTCTACCTCATAGGTTGCTTAAAGCAAATTAAAAAGAAAAACAAAAGATGTCCCTTGAGCTGCCTTAAGGCCCCTTTGCAGAGACTTGAGTGGTATGCAGCACAAGAGGATGGGTCTGTTCCTCCTCAGAATCAACGCTGTTCTTCACCACAGTGGTAGACAAATGATAATGAAGAATTAAACCTAGAGATAAGTAGTCTAGAAACTTTGGACCAACCAAATAGTTTGGCCAAAGAAGAACAGTTTCAATTTCTTCTAATGAGCCTCATGGGGCTGGCTTTAATTTGCGGGTGAATAGCCCAAGGAAGGAAGCAAAAGAAGAAAAAGAAATGGCAACCCTAGGTGATTTTCAGACCCAATGATGGATGCTGACGTAGGCCTCTCCCCTCTTTCCTTCCTTCCTGCTGTAGGGCATGCATGAATCACACGCATCGCTTCCAACCTATCTTCCAGCTAATTTGTATACATAAGAAACTTGAAAACTCAAGATTCAAAAGGCAAAATCAGGACTTCTCTGCCCTGTTGCTAATGAGAGTTATTATTAAACCTTAGAGTCATTGGATGCTTGTAGCCTAAGTATGGCAAATGGCTTCCCATGTCTCTGATCACCTAGGAATGTGATTTCTTTCCTGATATTCTGTCACTGAATCTTAGTTGTCCAAACTCTTGATTACAAAGCAACAGCAGCATCAACCCAACACTAGCTGCCCCTTATTGTTTCACATTTTGAGCTATTACTTCTGTTCTTCTCACACCTCAGGCCAGACCCATTTTATTACACTGTTTCCATGTAGTTAAAAACAATAAGCATTCCATGTTATACCTTTAAGTGATGCCCCACAAAGCTTTGGGGTTTTGTTTGTTTGTTTGTTTGGTATCAGGAATCAAACTCAGGACCTCGCACTTGCGAGGCAGGCACTTGTGGGCACTGAACTATACCCCCAGTCCCCACAAAGCTTTGTTACATCCCTATATCTCTGAAAATTTAGCACTGTCTCATTTGGAAATTGGGCCATTGGTGACTAAGCCTATTGACATCCTTGTCTATCACCTTGGAGGTGAGCCCTTCTAAGTTACTAAAGACTAGATAACTGTGTGTGGAGGGTTTATGTCTCTGAAACACATCGTATCGATTAGTTTCTTCAACATAAGTATAGGAAAAGCAGTAATGATGGGATCTTCTAGTTGTTGAATCCCATGATACATCAGGCCCTTAAAAATACAAAGCTACAAAGAGCCAGGCATGCCTGTAATACTAGTGCTTGAGAAGCTGAGGCAAGAGGATCACTGTGTTTGAGGCCAGTCTGGGCTACATAGTAAAGTCCAGGCCAGTGTGAACTATATAGCAAGACCCTGCCTCAGGAAAAACAGAGCAAGAAAAGGAATATAAACTCATTGACTTCTGAAGTTGAGTGCTTGTCCTGGATAGTGCATGGTAGGTTTACAATACTCCATACCTGCAATTCCTGTATTAGTCAAGGTACCATCAAGACCTGGCCTACTTGGAGGGCTCATTGAAAGGAGTAGGATGAAGGGACAACTTACAAAAATGTGCTCAGAGTTAAGGAAACCAAATAAGGATGGTGAAGCACTCAGGGTCTATAAAAGGAAGAAACACAGCCAAGTATAGTAATACATGCCTGTAATTCTAGTAAACTATAATCCCAGGCAGTAGGATTGAAAGGTCGAGCCCAGCCTGGACAATTCAGTAAGACCCTGTCTCAAGTATAATGGTGGAGCGGTGGTGGGTCTGAGGATGTAGCTCAGTACAAAGGCCCTGGGTTCAATCCTCAGTACTAAAGAAAAGAAAAGAAAATGAGAGAAAAAAAGGAAGCAGAAGCTATCAGAAGCCATTACTTTTCTCCAGAAGGGCCCTGTCACTGAAATGCTAGAGACGGGCGGAGGCATAGTGGAGGACTGATGATGCTGTAGACTGCCAGAACCAGGTGATAGAAAGATTCTAAAGAATAAATACCCCAACTTTTTCCTCTGTTGTCTGATCTCCTTCCAATGCCTCCCATTGGCAAACCTAATGGGAAACAAAGCAATAATGGAGCACAGGAAATAGCTTACAGAGTTTGGCTCCCAGAATTCACAGCAGGATAGAGAAGGACGGAAAATAGCCTGGGAGGGGGAAGGGAGTAGAGATTATCAAGCACAAACACCCTCCTGGCCAAGTACCAAATGTGATGGCATGTGCCTCTCTTGCCCTGGTCCCCGAAAATGGTTCCAGGAAATGCATACTGAGCCAAAGGCAACCATGCTCAGGGTAAACCAGACCTGAGGGGGCCTGGTACCCTGACCAACAGCAGCTCCCTATTGGGTGATGACACCTGACTCAATGGGATCCTCTCTTGGTGGACAGAGAAGCAGTGGGAGAAAGAAGAGAAGGAAAACCCACATTGGCAGAGGGCTGATAGGCGTACAGAGAGAAGAGAAACAGGAAGAAACTCTGTCATAAATATGGCAGGCTTCTTAGGAAAGGACTGCCATATCCTGTGTGGTGATTATTTGGCACATTTCCTTAAGTGCCTGCGTTCCTTGTAGTAATCCCTGATCTCCAGTGTAACCTGAGTCTGTCTTTGATCTTTACAACCTGAAAGGATTCCACTAGTAAAGTGCAATTGCCCTGATACTACAGTTGAGCTAATTGAGCAAGAAAAATTAAGACTATACCCAATATGACACAGAAGTGCTCTCAAAGGAATCTAAACATGGTCTCACTCTAGCACCAGCCCATACAGCCTCCACTGAGCTAAATCACCAGTTGCAACCCAAAACAGGAATGTCCCATGTCAGAATTCAGAGGTAGTTTTCTGACTTTTCCCCAAAAAATTCTCCAATCATTCTAGAATATTCACCACCAATGATTAATAAATTTGCACATTTTATTTTGCTCTAGAGCTCACAGTCCTTTAAAAGCCATTCACAATGGTCTGGAAAACTCAAAGATGTTAAAGCATCATGTCGGAGAGGTTAGCAGATAGCCCTGGCTGAAATGAATTTTGGAATAGGAGAGAAAGTTATTTCACACCAGCTTCCATTTCCTTTGCTAGATCTCTGGAGGCCAGAATGTGACCCAAGACGTGCTCAGAACAGCATGTGACACTTCCACAACAAACAGTGCTTGAGCTTAGGAGGGACAGAGAGCTTTTCAATTACACTGCAAAATAAAATACTGCATACGCAGCTGCTTCAGCTGGTGCAAGGGGTGTAAGCAATGGAGCTGTAACAGCAGCCGGAAGATTTCGGTGGGCCGCTGAAGACTGGGAAATGTGTGGGGAAGAGGTCAAGATCTACAAAACGTTTCTGAGACTGCCTACCTCCTGGAGGCTTGTATTCTAAGACAGTATAAGCTGTCTGGTAATCCCTAAGCCATCCTCTGATGCTCTCGTCATTAGTGTGGAGGGCAAGCTCATTTCCACAGGTCAGGCTTTGCAGTGAATGTCACGAACCCAGTTGGGCAATGGAAAAAATCTCCAGAATCTTTTTCCACATTCAAACCAGAGCTTCCTTATCAGGTTCATCAAAGCGTTTTTTAAAAAATACAAATGTCTTACCAATTTGCCCAGGAAGAATAAATCTTCACAGCCACCTCAAAGGTTTGACAACTTTATTTTCATTGTGTGGAGCTGGGTGGGTCCCCCTGAACTGGGCTTCCTAAAGAGACCCAGCCCTTCTACGCAGTTTCCAGGCCTGCCACTCCACTGAGCGTGATCAAAGGGGAAGGAAAGCTGAGCCGCCGAGCCTCGAGGAATAAAGCTAAAACAACAGATTTGTTTCTTGGCTTCTCTCTTAAATACGCTCAGAGTGTTTAAAGCCCTGTAAGGAAACGCTCTGGGGTCCTGGATATGAGAGAGGCACATCTAAGCCCTCTCCCAAGAGGAAATCTCTCACCTCGCTGGGTAAATTAGCTCATTAAGAGAAGCCAGAAGCAGGCAGGAAACCTGGCAAGTGGGAGCTTTAATTCAAAGCACAGAAAATTATAGATTTCTTTACACATTAAAAAGCATTTATCTTGGCTAAAAATGAAACAACTTTTCAATGATCAACATGTGGTTTAAATCTGCTTTACTAATTTATATCTTATCCACGAGTCTGTCTAGTCATTCAGCTATCAGGAAATTTAATTATATTTAAAAATCTTTGTTGAACACCTACTATGTGCCTCTGGCACATTTGTGAACTGTGTAAATACAAACAACAATAATTGAAGGCAGGTGTGAAGCCCCTGCCCAGGAGGCAAGACTCAAAGACCCAAACTTTGAAGATATTTACAGTACTCTTCTCAATAGACAGGGTATTTCTGACACACCAGCCATTGAGCTTGGATGGGAACAGTGCAAACTGGGCTGGTATAAGGAGCTGCACTGAGTGGAATCGAGGGTAACATGAGTGGAGGAAACAATCAGTCACAGGCGGCAGGAACCGCACAGCAGAGGGTGAAGTTTCCCTGGGAGGTTTGCTGGAAGACGCAAGACCTGAACTGGCCTCCAGAAGTGGATGCATGTGTGGTCCCCAGAAGATTTGCTGGGACTCTTTTAGTTCCCTGGGCCTTCATATCACCCTTTGATATAAGTACATTTGTCAATAATCATACCTTTGCCCATTTGCTTCTGTAGATCATCACACTGTACTAGAGGGTCCTGACTTTTTCATGAATTTTTAAATATCCTTTTGTTGGACTATTTTTTATACAAAAAATAAGAATAAAAAGGAAGCCAATGATAACGAAAATATTTCTCAATTTGCTAAAATGCCAGTTTGTGATTTAGCAATAATACGCAGTTTTATGAACATTTTAATGACTAGATGCAGTGCTAGGCTTAAGAACCATAGCCACTTCCAAGTAATAATAGATATCAGTCGGGTTTTGAGGTCTTTAGCATGACTGTCTGTAGTACAAACATATCTGTGATTTGCACTGGTGACAAAGTCATGGGTCCTACTGAACCTCATTTCATGACCCACGTTTGTGACTGAAGGATATGATAAATGTGTTAGATATAAAACCCATGTCCATGGACCCTGTTTAATTTGCTGGCTACCATAACAAATGACCATGAATCCTGTGGCTTATTAAGACACTACAAATTCATTTTCTAACAGGAAGGCCAGAAATTAAAAATCAAGGTGTCTTTAGCGTTCTCTCCCTCCAGACACTCCAGGACAGAATCTGCGCCTTCCTCTTACAGATCCTCATAGCCAAAGGCAGTTGTCCTTGGCTTGCAGCCACATCACTCCAGTCCCCATCTCCATCACCACATACCTCCTTTTCTGTGTGTGTGTGTGTGTGTGTGTGTGTGTGTGTGTGTGTGTTTGTGCACGCACATGTGTGCTTGTTCATGTGTGGGCATGTCTTAGTTCCTCTTCTTCTCACTTATAAAGACACTCATGGTGGTATTTACCACCCACCCAAATAATCCAAGTGAAGTTTATTCTCTTAAGACCCTCAATTTCATCACTTCTTTTGATGCGAAAGGCAATGTATAAGGTAACATTCACAGGCTCTGAGCATTAGGAAACAAATGTGTCTCTGGAGGGCTCATTTTTTAACCTACCGCTGACTCCCTGAATTCTAGAAATCTATGAACCCTAGATGAACAGCACCTGTCCATCTTACCCAGGGAATACATCAAGGTCACCATAAAGATGATTTTATACAGATAAATTATGAATGGTTAGGTAGTAATAAGTGTCATGCAGAAAAATAAAGAATTCAAGTACAGTGTAAGGAAAATGAGTAGATCCAGAAAGGAAGCAATCACAGAACAGACTAGAAGAAACAAGGTATTGAGCCATTCGAGTTGACAGCCAAAAAGTGATCTGTATGGAGGGGACAGCAAGTGCCCTTGGTTGGAGGTCAATGCATGCTTAGCAAGCGTGAGGAAAGCATAGAGGTCAGGATGCATGAGTGGGGGGACAAGAGATGAGGGACAGAAAGTGGCATGTGAAAGGTGGCCCTTGGGCAGATCAGAGTCATGGAGGGATAGGACCATCACAAGAGTTTTCATGTTACTCTGATGTTTTCACAGTCCCTGGATGATCAAGAGAAAAAAGGGAAGGGAGCGGATGTGATACCCATTTAAGAAGGGATGTTTTGGATGCTCACATTCAGTGTGGTACGAGGGCAGACAAGAAGAGCAGGTGGCCTGTGTGACAACTGCTGTAAGCAGTGAAGATCAAAAAGGCTGGTGGCCTGGACCAGGGCAAAGGGTGGAGGAAGAGAAGTAGTCAGGTGGAGGACACATTCAGAAGGTACGGGCTTTCTGAGGTGCCTCAGGTCTTAGTAAAAGCTTGGAGGAAAATGAATCAGTGATTTGGTGGGGAGACGGGAGTATACCAGACAAGGGAACCCTTATTTTCCCCCCATTAAATCTGAGCATGGAGGTGCAAGAAGCCCTAGATGGTGCATCTGAGGATGAGGAGGCCAATCTGCCTGTTCGGCTGTCATCACATGGAAGAAGCCATGGCCTGGAGAGACAGGGCCAGAAGGCTGGGCAGGAGAGATGGAAGACTGATGCCCAATGAGGAAGATTTTGCTCTACTGTGCTCCTTTTCTACCTGGAGATTTACTAACTTGGTCCCATCCTCCCTAGAAAGTAAATAATACTAATACAAGCAGCTTTCTTGTTCTCATCTTTTAAAGTTACTTGAATAAAGGGAGACTGTAAAAATATACTCAGAAGACACTGTGAGTTGAATTGTGCCCCCTCAAAAGATAGGTTCTAACCTCCCAGGACTTATAACCATGAGCATATTGGAAACAGGATCTTTGCAGATGTTTAAAATGAGGTCAGACTAGATTAGGGTGGGACCTCATCCAATATCTAATGTCTTTATAAGAACCAGGACACAATGACCCATCCAGAAGGTAGGCACCCTTGTGAAAACAAAGAGACAGACATTGGAATTGTAAGCCAAAAAACACCACAGGTTGCTGACAACTACCAGAAGCTAAGAAAGGAGGAAGGATTTTTCTCTACTATCTTCACTGGGAGCCTGGCCCTGGTGATACCTTGAGCTCAGGCTTCTATTGCTAAGAACTATGACAGAATAAATTTCTATGGTCTTAAGTCACCCAGTTTTTGATACTTTTGTTGGAGCAACCAAAAGAACCCAATACAAAGGACTTGTATAAGACAAAGAAAGTCACATGGTGGCCAAGCTGGACTTGATCCCAAGACTCCTGGTTCTTCCCTGATTGACTGCCATGTTGTAATCTATCATTCCACCCCCATTGATAGGAGGAGCACAAAGAAAGTTCTCTCTGTTCAAACGTGTGATCTTCTCTGCCATTAAAACTCATCCCGAATTCCCACGATCACTGCTCTGACCCAAGGCATGAAAGAAAGGCCTCTGCTCTCCAAGAGGGTCCCAGATACAGACGATGCCAGGACAAATTCTTATCACCAACTCTTTTCCATTTTTCAAACCATTGCGATTTCCCTGGAAAAAGAAGACACAGGATAAGTAAACAGCACTGGGGAAAAGGAGGGCCAATGTGAATGGCAGGGAGTTGCCACAGAAATGCCATATTGACAAAGGCCTGGCACCTAAGGGTTCTATGTGTGGTGACAGGGTGGGGTAGGCTGGGTTAAATCTGCATGGGTTATGGTGTGACACAGGACAGTGCACTTGCACAAAGGAATCCTGCTGTTTTTCTCAAAGTAAAAATACTTACAGACAATTTGAAGCTGATACAGTGCCCTGGACAGAGGGGGAAATTGACACAGGCCAGGACAAGAATGGAGAAGCCTAAAAGTTAGTTTCAGCTCTACTATTGGGTCACTTTACCTATATTACTTTTGTCTGTTCAACTCCAGGCCCTGCTTTAGTAAAAGGGAGTTGGTAAAATGTGTTGGTGCCTCAAAAATAATTCAGGAGTATGAATAATAACAATATGTGGCATACTTACTGTAATAACATGTTTTCTGTCACTACGGCAGAATACCTGAGACGAAGTTGACCTGGCTCACAGATCTGGAAGCTAGAAAGTCTAGGATTGGGGGGTCACATCTGGCATGGGCCTCATATTGCAACATAGCATAGCACACAAGCACAAGGGCATGTAGGCATTTCCAAGGAGACAAAATACATGGGGCAGCCTCACTTTATAAGCACTCACTCTCTCAGAGAGAGTCCTAGAAGACCAAGAACTCGCTGCCGTGAGATTTAACCCAGTCCTGTGAGATAATCATTCACCCTCTAATGAGGCTCTGCCCTCCTAACTCAGATACCTCCTACAGGACCCACCACCCCTCAACACTGTTATACGGAGGACCAAATCTTCAACCTGAGTTTTGGAGAGGACAAAATGCGCCCAACCCATAGCACCCACCCATAGCACTCAGCATGCTAATTTTTATGCAATTTTCATTTATTAGCTCTAGGCATCAAATCCATTTTTGTAATTATGCTTAAACATAGTACCAGCCTCTTCAAAAATGGTACCATGTGCAATTAGGAGTTCAAATTTTTCTTCTTTAATGAAATTTGAGAAATTTTCTCTATTTGAGAAAATACTACAGCAGCCTATGGGTACAAAACCACATCATCAGATGCTACTTACAAAAATGCAATAGCACAGGCACATTTGCGTGGCATGTGCTGTGCTCAGAGGAGTTAAGCCATAATTAAACCATCCACATTGTCTCTCATGCTTCTGATTAAAAAAAATATGGAGTGTGAACCTCTGACGAGTTTAAGCCACAGGCCCCTCCTGTTTGACACTTCTACTCAGTCTGCTGACGCCATTTCTGGATATGAAATAAACTCTAATCAAAGACATGCCCGTTCCAATTTGAGACAAACATCATGGTGGTTTATAGAAAACTTCCTTTCTGCACTGACCCACAACCTAAACAAAAGGTCAAAATCATTTAAGTTGCTTCAAAAATGGACGGATTTGATACAAGCCAGCACTGCGGTGTGGATGGAAGCCCATACAACTCCTTTGTAAGCTGCTGAGCTAAGTAAACACTAGGAAAGCCTGCTCTTGTTTACTCTGATACCGTAGTCAACACTTTGGAATCATTAGCTTTGGGCCCTTGGGTAAAGCTGCTTTTGAAACTCTCCATTTCACTGTCAAGGTCGACTTCGACAGCCAGCAGAGCCACAGCCCCGAAGGCCACATTTCCCTCTGTTTCATGTGTTCCACTTTCCACAGGCCTCAGCAGGGGTCTCTTGAGACCCAGGGGCAGGATCCGGGTTATCTCTCCCTCTCCTCCTTTACCTGAAGAGTAAATGCTGAGGAGTCAGAGTTGGCTTTTGTCAAATACAGAAGCCCCAAAGCAAGAAATAATATGCTGGAAGTAAACTACATGTGAATCCCAAATTTCTTCACCATAGAAATTTTATTAACATCAAACAACATAGAGACATGTTAAATTAGCAAAGGCACAAAACATTCTGCTACAAATATCACTCCTTTATGAGGAATGTAGTAGCCACATATTATCAGTGGAACTTAATAAACCAATTAATATAATGCATACTCCTCCTGGCTCCCATAGAGCATAAAGATTATATAGGTTAAGTGTCCGTGTAACAGTCAGGAGGCCTCAAGCCCAACCACAGAGCTGTGAATACTACCTAGTGTGTAAAGATTTCCTGGAAGCACTGAAGTTCTCTCTATATATGTTTTCATTTCTTATAAAAAAAAAATGATGACCCAGAAAAGCACTCAAGACTCTAAAATTTATGGTGTCTAAGAACCAAATGAGAGAAGGTGCCTGGGTACATCCATAAGCATGGAAAGAAGTACCTATAAACATAAACTGTCTAGAGTAGTATCATCTTCAACTATAAAGAACAGGGCATTAATCATTAGCAGCACACCACTGGCAAAGAGAAAAAAATTAAGTAAACACTAAGGTGATTCTTTGGGCTGTGCCCCAGGGAAACCCCAAGCAGCTGGGCTGATACAACACCCACCCTAAGAATTAACTGGATATTATTCAAGGCTGGCCAAACCTAAATGCTTAAGATTAGGGAAGGGAGAGCATACACACTTATAGCAAGTCTAAAAATTTTCCCAGTGTCCAGATTCACAGGCCTGCCCTGAAATAGGACAAAGAATCCTACAGTCACGACATCTCTTCACATTCCACTGGCTGGGCTAATATACACATTGTATAGGTGCTGTAATCTGCACAAAGGGTAGGTGTCCTGGCCCGTCCATGGAAACCCCCTCAGCACAGAACACCCTCCGCAATGCACAGTTACAGAAACATTTGAATCATCTATAGACTGGCTAAAGTTTGAATCAAAATTGTATCCAAAAGCCCATGGGGACCAAAGGCTTGCTTCCCTACTTGGTATGAGGGAAGGTGACAAAAACTTCAAGAAATGGGGCCTAGCAGAGGTCACTAGAGGTGTGACCTCAAAGGCAGTTATAGGAGAATGATCTCTGCCTCTCTCTTTTTTCCCTCCCTGGCCACAAGGTGAACAGCTGTGTCATGCATGCCACTATGAAGAGCCACCTTACCACACACCCAAAGAAGAAAACAATGGGGCCAATCCAGCATAGGCTGTTTTGGATAAAACAGTGATCCAGAATAACCTTTTTCTCTTTATAAGCCCATTTATCTCCAGTATTTGTTATGGTAATAGAAAGCTGATTCATACACAGAAGTGTCTGATGCTGGTTAATTGACTAATTATCAACTCGAGTGTGGAACACCCAGCTGAACTGAGTCAGCATGGCCCTGTGCACTGAAGCTCAACTTAAGAAGGCTTGTCTGAACAGTATAGAGGAGAATGGGAGGGAAAGATTTCAGCTGATCTTCCTTGGAAGAGCTTCTTTGTGGCTAATTTTCCTCCCAGGGGCTCAGCTGAGCTCTGGCCCTCCCTTTTGCCAAGGATGGCTTCTGTTCTCTTTGGAGGAGTTCCGCTCTTGGCCTTCACCTTGGGCGTTGTCTCCTGGCTCTCAGTGGAGACTCTTCAGCTTCCAGGAACACCAGCTTTTCCTCCCGCTAGCACAGATTATCCTCCAGAACCAGCCCATGGGCTTCCCAGTGCAGACCCTGCAGTCTTCCACTGCAGATTCCTTGGCCTCCTGATACAGACTCTTACAGGACATTGCCATGGACTCCAGGACTTTGGCTGGACTCTGGACCTCTAGTACACAGGCAGATCTCTTGCACTCTTCTACATTTGACTCTGTGGGTGGATATTGTCAGCAAATCTTATAAATTTGTGTTTCCTGCCTTAAATCTATTTCTCTTGCAAATACTAACTACAACATGTCTCCAGTGAAAATTTCCTTCTAAATACCAAAGAAGAAAGCAGGGCAACCTGCTACACAGTAGGCAGTTTCTCCTATCTGTAGGTCCTTGTTCAAAACAGACACAATAGTTTAGCTAACCCAGATGAAAGGAGGATGCTATGGGCTCTTCTGGCAGTGACCCTTTCAATGGGAGTAAATATTCTATGGACTGATCATCTGCCAAACCACGGCGGCCAGACACACATTGTGGATCTGTTCCAAGTGTATGAGTGACAGCATGCTACTCACCCGCTCTAAACCCTGTGAGTTGAAATCTTATGATTGATTGGCTGATGGGCACCCTGGTTGTTTTAATGATTGGTTGCTTAGTTGAATTGTTTGGGTTTTTGTTTTGTTTTCCTTTGTCTTATATAATTTTAACATATGCTTAAGACTTGACTGGACCACCTAAAATATGATACTTCATTAAAAAATCACAGAGGAACATGTTTCTGGCTTTGATGTAGGCAAAGATTTCTTAGAACAAGCTCAGACAGGTCTATATAGAAAAGAACAAAATAATGGGATCTCATAAAAACTAAAAATTTTGGTCTTCAAAATATGCTTAAAAATATGTAAAGACTGGGGGATAACATCTACATTTGAAAAAAAAACTTATATTTTAAATACATGAAGAATTTCTAAAATTCCATCCTTAAAAAAAAAGTAAATAACCCAATTTTTGAAATGGAAAAAGACCTAACCCTTTACAAAATATATATAAACAGCAAATATGCACATAAAAACCTATTTGAAATCATTACATCAAGTGAATGCAAATTCAATCCACGAAATGCTATTTCAGACTTAATAGAAAGGCTAAAATAAAAATGACTGACAA
The DNA here is from genome assembly GCA_004027595.1 of Dinomys branickii. Taxonomy (NCBI): domain Eukaryota; kingdom Metazoa; phylum Chordata; class Mammalia; order Rodentia; family Dinomyidae; genus Dinomys; species Dinomys branickii. The sequence continues at coordinate 4,564 of PVLD010000302.1, read as the reverse complement.
CACCAAATGTTTTGAGACTGTACACCAAATGGAACTTTCACACATTGCTGGTGGAAGTAAAAAATGATAGGAACATTTTAGAAATTATTTGACAATATCTTAAAAGTTTACCTATGACCCAGCAATTTTACTTCTAGGTATTTATCTAAAAGAACTGACAAAATGTAGGTTAAGAAAAATACACCAACAAGATAGTTCAGAGTTGCTTTATTGATAATAGCTCAAGACTGGAAACAGCCAGGTATTCATCCACAAGACAACAGATAAACTCTAACATATACACATAATGGAATAGCACAGCAACAAAAAGCAACAAATTCTGAATGCATGCATATGGGTAAATGGATCTCAAAAACAGCGTGCTAACTAAGGAAAGTCAGACAAAAGGGCAAATGCTATATATTTCCAATTATATGAAGCTCTAAAACAGGCAAAAGGAATCTGTAATCACAGAACTCAAAATAATAGTTGATGCTGGCAGAGGAAGAGGGACTGAGACTCCAGTACTGGCCCTTGGGATTTTTTCCACTTCAGATTTCTCAGCCTCCTGACACAGACCTGTACAGGGTATTACCACGGGCTCTAGGCCTTCCCCTGGATTCTCTGGATCTCCTTTTGATAAGCCAAAAGGAATTATCTGCGGTGATAGAAATAGGGAGCTATATGTGGGGAAGCATTTATCAAAAAAAGAGATTAAGTTCATGATTAAAATGCATGCATCTTACTCACTGTGAGTAAATTATATGTATCAGTTAGAATATTTGAAAAATGAACAGGTCATCCTAGGGATGATGACACAGAGATGAATATGGCAACATTCTAATCCTCAAGGACTTTCTAATGATGGGAAAGACACTGCCTATATGACAAGATAAAGGGGTTAAGGAGAGAAAAGATAGAGTCACCGGACACATTTTGTCATGAATGTGGTAACTAAAAAGCCTCTCAGAAAATCAGGTGAGAATCTAATCCTCAATCTAAATTAGCTGTTGGGTAGGGGGAACAAAGAGCAAGTATCAGCTATGTCCCGAGACAATGAGCACCAGGATTATAAATTCTGACATCACTATTTTGGTATAGACCAGGTCACAGATTGTATCCCAAAGGGTTTTGAGTTTTAGGGATTTCCACTGCACCGAGATTAAGACACCCCATCAATCTTCTTAGTTACTTTTTCTTGTTGCTCAGACAAAATACCCAACACCCAAAGTTAAAGGAGGAAAGGTTTATTTTTGACTCATAGTTTATAGAGGTTTCAGTTCATAGTAGGTTAGCTCCAAAGCAGGGCAGCACGGCGGAGGGGCATTGCAGAGGAGAAACAGTTTATGGCAGGCAGAAGGCAGAAGGCAGCACACCACTGGTAACAGTAGCAGCCTCTTTCTGCCCCTTTTGTATTATATCTAGGCTACTCAGCTAAGGGCAGGTGAGGAACCAATCAGTGGACTAGTTTTGTAATCACACCCTTAATCCCAGCACCCTTAATCCTAGCATTGAACCATGAATCAATCACAGTACATCCAGCCACCTCTGAAAAGCCCCACCTGTGACCACAGGAGGCTCTGGGGGAGGCACAAAGTGTAACAAGCACAGTCTGCACAGAGCCTGAAGACCAGTGAAATATCTGCTCACTGGCCTGTTCCAATACCCAAATACCCACATTGGAAATTCCTTTAGGTAAAAGTAGAAGGAGCCATGTAAGGACCCACCACCTTCATTTGAGAACTTGCTCTTTTCTCTGAGAAGTTTTCCCTCAAATGATACCCTTCTGATCCACCCATGAGCTTTCCAGCTTTCTTGCCTACATCTTTCATGACATGCCTTGGCTGACAATTTTAGTTTTCTTTCCAGAAACTGAACCCAAGGTATAAAGTGGAGCCTTAAAAGGGAGTATCGGTGCACTATCGACACATGGAGACCAGGCCAGGGGAACCAAAAGGCTACTGAAGAGGCCTAAAACACCGATCCCTAAGCTTCTAAATGATTTTCAGGCAGCCACTGTCAGCTGGCCAGTGAAACACTGTGGCAGTGTCCTCTTTGAAAGTTCAGAGCTATGCCAGCTCCTTCTTTACCCTGCAGGTCACTCTGTCTCAATCCATACATAGCAACGAACCAGCCCGGCCAACACAAACAAATGCACTTCAGCCCAACAGAAGATCTGAAAACATTCCAGAAATAACGTACAAGCACAGAGTGGCAGAGTTGTGTATTAAGCATTTTCATTAGAAAAGAAAATGATCAAACCTGAGAATAAATGCACCTGTGGGTCCCTAGTTCTCCTGAGGTCACCAAAAATCTCTCCTCTGTTTGCAAACAGTTCAGCAGCTACTGAAGGAAGGCAGCCAATAAATGTTTTCCAAACCAAGATTAATGGCTGACTTGTCAGGTAGCAGGGAAAGGTGAGCCTCTCTACCTCACCAAAGGAAGCAAACAGGAGAGGAGGCGGGGCAGCTGATTTATGGGGTTGGGAAGAGGCTAATTAGAGCTTGATGGTGGGAGATAAGGGGCCCAAAGGCATTTGGAGAAGCAAAGTGAAAGGCAGGCGTGCAGGCTGCACCATCAAGACCAGAATTAGCTGGAAAAGCAGAGCCCAGCGACCACACATGCGTTCCGTGAAAACCCAGGGTTGGAAAGCTCCCAGGGCCGCGAAGAAAGGCTCAGGTTCCTGCACCTCAGATATCACCGAAAACAAAGTCCTTGACCTTAATTTAACAGAGCTGCCCTGTGTGACTGCCCACACCAAGTGGCCAGCAATGCAGGCCACCCCACATGCCTTCCCTTTTCCTTCCAAGTCCTGAGTCTCCCAGGACAGCTTGCCCAGTGCTCCAGTAGGTTGGCTCATTCAGCAGAAATTGTCACCCAAGACATAACCTGAGCAAGAAGGATGAAGGTTTTTACTTGCTTGGGCCACTATGGCTCCCTTAGACTTCCAGTGTTCCTGCAGAAGCCACCAGGGACATGGCGGGCTTGCGCACCCAGGGGAAGGCAAGGGACCAAGGAGGGAAAGATGTTCACAGTGTCCCCTGAGGGAAGCCCAGGCCGCACAGTGCCTATGACCCCTTCACCTAATAGGCTCCCAGCTCAGGCCTCGGAGCCCCACACAGGACACCTGCCTTACTTTCCCCCAGAAGGGTTTCTCTGTCCTGTCGCGCACACGCACACATTTACACATGTTCCATCTCCTCTCATATCCTCCAAATGATGAAGCTAAGACAAGTTATCTCTATGGGCATCTCATTTGGGTGTATAAAATGGGCATCTGCCTAAAACACAGCATTCTTTTCTTTCTCACATTTTAGAACTGTGTATGAAGAAGAGGCAGAGAAAGGCAAGGAGCGAGAGATAGGAAGGGAGGAAAGAGGGAAAGGAGAAACAAGTAAAGACGGGAGGGAGGACCAGAGGAAACAGGGGAAGAGAGAATGAAAGGAAGCAAGCAGGCAGCTGGTGCAGAAAGTGAGAGTCTTTTCTCTCCTTTGCCTGCCTTTTAATAAATCGCCGCCGCCGCCTCAGTGGCCTGTGACAGCTCTGTGTTACCCTTAAACGCTCAAGCAAACAGCTTTTCTCTGAGACCATTCAAGTGGCTGCCAGGGGCTGGACCCACACAAGCAGCACAGCCCTCGGGAGCGCGGCAGTAATTCAGGCAGAAAAGCAGCCCAGAGTCAATATTCATTGCGTCCCTAAGAGTCCCGCCACACAATGCAATGGTAATGAGCAGCTCACAAAGGTAAGGAGCTGGGTAATCAGCCTTGAAGGAGGTGCACGAGGCTGTCCAGGAACGGGGTGGGGGCTGCCCTCGCCCCCACCATCTGCGGCAATTGGCAGAAGGCCAGCTGGACACCAGGGGACTCTTGCCAGACCCTCTTCCCCTGCCCACTCCTTCCCATGTTGTCACTTTGAGGACGAGAAAGGTGAGAACAAAAAGTCACTTCACAGCCATGGTCCCTTTGCTGGCTCTCTGATGAGTCAAGGCAAAGGCAGCTGGTGGGCAAATGGGAAATCCTGCAGCTGTACCTGTGTGACGCCAGTGCACTCAGAGGTCATCACCTGACCACATTCAGCGTCTGAACAGGAAGTCTTGCCCACGATACTGAATACTGGGGTGCTGTGCGATGCTGGGAACTGATATATGCTGGTAATTTCAAATGTACCCAGGAACTTACTTATTTTGCAAGAGTTCATTTAATACACTTTTCTGATAGCAGCCAGATTTTTAAGTCCTTGCTGGAGATGGACAAGGCAAGGAATTGGTGCTCAGGAGGGAAACACAATCTTTCAAACCAGAGACTTTCAACACATTCCCAGAGACCCTGCTGTCTGTGGCCTGACTGGCAGGCTTAGGCATCTGTATTTTTTTAAACTCACCAGTGAGATACAAATAAAGCAGTTGCTCGGGACAGCATCATTCTTGAGAGCTTGTTTGGAGGTTCTAGCAGGGGAGCGCAGCTACTCGTATACCCTTGACCAAGGAACGGTCCTCCTCTATCGGGGGTGGTCGTCCTCTTCGACCGAGCGCGCAGCTTCGGGAGGGACGCACATGGAGCGTTGAGGGAGGAAGGGGACACCCGCC